>JAQPPZ010017088.1:600000-1116039 GCA_028583015.1 Wollemia nobilis
TATAATTTTTCATATCTAAATTATGTCATGTTATTAATAATTTATCAACTATTCAACTTGATTGATTTTGTAAATATAATCTAATCCTTTTGTTTGACTCCTAATATAAAATTATTCATTATTCTTCAACAATAATTAAAAATAATTAATAATAATAATAAATTTTAAAAAGATATTTTGTGTTTTTTACTATTATTAAAATTCAAATAAAAACTCAAAGATTTTTATCTTTAAAAATTGCTCTGCAATTCCTATGAGCATATAGTGTTATAATTTTAGCCTTAATTAAGTAATTTACAAAAAAAAAAAAAATCAAGTGTTTTTCTTCTCTTATTCTTAATTGTCAAAGATGCTATTAGTTTTACTTTATTAATCTTTATATTATTAAAATTCAAATAGAAACTCAAGGATTTTTGTCTTTAAAAATTGCTTTGCAATTCCTATGAGCATAGTGTTATGATTTTAACCTTAGTTGAGTAATTTACAAAAATCAAGTGTTTTTCTTCTCTTATTCTTAATTGTCAAAATGTTATTATTTTTATATTATTAATGTATGAACAATAATTCTTTATTATTATTTTTTTATGAGTATACACATGTTTTTATTAGGAATCATGGCCCCCTCATTGGGATTTGAACCTTGGATTGAATGAGTTTACACTTGTTTTTATTAAGGATTATGGCCCCTTAGTGGGATTTGAACCTTGGATCTCTCAAAGAAAAGTCAAAACCCTTACCATTACAGTAAACTTACACTTAAGAACTCTTTATTATTAACTTATATTAAATTAATTAATATTTAAATAATAAAATTATATTTATTTAAGATTTTATTTTGTTTATTATTAATTATATTACTTTATTGATAAAGTTTGTCTACATATAATCAAATATTCATATAAATTTTATAATTTTTTAAACCAAAATTTTAGTACAATTAAAAAATAAATGTTTAATCATTAAAATATTATTTATTAAAATATTTTTATGTGTAAATATTCTTTTAAAGAAAGTACATAATTTTAATTCCTCTAAATAAACACTTCACTAAAATTTGTCAAGTTGTGGAGGTTTGCTAAAACTAACAATGACCATGTTAATAGGTTGACTACAAAAGTAGATCTATATCGATGTTACCTCTGTCCTCTATTTTGTTAATTTTGAATTAGCGCAATCCCTTTTGGTAGGAAATCCATTCAACATGTCATTGGATGAACTTGCATATATTTTTCCTAACGATGGAGGATATCAACTCATGAATCGTCACTATAGAAAGATGTATTTCTCATTTGCTCAAACTTCCATTCCAAGCTTTTGGACATCAAATGATCATATTGTCATCCATGTTTCGACTGGGCGAGTGTGAGTGATTGAGAGTTTGATTAGGTTTGACCTTAAAGAGAAGTAGTCAAGTAGTCCTTCCTAAATGTGCACCATCATACAGGGAAGTCGGTATATAAAAATTAGAAGTTAAAGATATTTATGTGGCCCTTCTTCACAGAATAAGCAGGATCATACATCAGTGCATGTGTATGCCCACACTTATCTGAGCAACGTCTCACATTATTCGATAGTTACGATTGGTATAGATATTTGTATTATTCTATTGGCTGCTCCCTTCATGTCAAACAAATCTGTTTTTACCCTCATATACAATTTTGCTAACCCAATGTCTGGTTGTGGAAGTATATAACCTAACCTATCAGGTTTATATTTATATTTATATTATATTACGTTATTGATGAGAATTTATATAACGAAAAGCACTGTCAAATATTGTGTTTGATATAAAAGACTGGGATCTTTCATAGTTCAATTCGTTGCTTCTCACAAATATGATGGACGAAACTAACAAAATCCCTCTGGGCAGTGGAATACAGAAAAGGAAGGAAAAACAAAATAAACAAAAAACTCTAATTCTTTCTACTTTGCTAGGTTTTTGTCTTGAAAGCGAAGTGGACTACGTTGAGTTGTACGTTTCTATGCCATCACATATATCTGCGCTTCTAGACCTACAACTGAAGTTTACGAGTAAAATTTATGTAAACATCGATACCCATGGTGAGGCCATTATTTATTTATTTATTTCCCTTAGCTTTCATTAATAGACCGATGTTGGAGAAGTCCTACCACAGTTTTTTTGAGGTCGAACAGACAACGAATTAAAGAACAATTGCAATATTCATTTGTGCCAAGAACTTATTACTTGACGCCCTCAACTGATATCATCTGTTTTGAATTCAAAATGCCATAAATTACCAAGATATACAGACTCTGAATTGCATAATACTTTTCCTCCTAATTCAGCAATGGAATACATTTAGGACAGATGGTTTTATAAACGTACCAGTGAAGTCACACGGCTGCTCCTTCAAAGAAAGTCTGCAAGAGCCTGCAAACCCTAACTTCCATGAGCTCTCCGCCTAAGTCGAATTTAATCGAGTTTCGGGTGAGAGGTGGATTGTTTTTTTAGGTGATTACGACATGATTTTTTTAGGGGTGGATAATATGGGCTTATCCACTATACAAAGAAGCGTAGTTGAGTGTGTCTTTGAGTAGCAGGTAAAAATAGACTGAGGGGTTAGTTAAAGCATGCAGTTGACTCGTCGTTAGGGGAAAATGCACGCCGGACAATCCCACACTCCAAACCGTCGGCAGAATTTAGGTTAAACTCCAATGAAATTCTTGCACTTCCCATAAGGGGGATTTCCTTCCTCAACACGTATCTAAACAAAATAATGTATAACGTTGACAATAATGTATATAACGTTGACATCAACCAAATACTTTGCTTCAAAACAAGACGAGAGCAACCCACTAGGAACGAGATAAATGAAAATCCCAAATGTTTAGGTTCGGAATAAATTTCAAACCTCACTATCCAACGTGCGTTGCATTTTCTATATTTATGAGTGGCTCCAACAAGGTCGTTTGGCTCATGAAGTATGACATGCTTACACTGCATTAATTGTGTGTTGAAATTTTGGACTTCCAACAAGGAATCTGTGTCGTATGAAAGACAAAAGGCACCGTGATGAAAAATTAACCGTCGAAGTTGAAGAATATATCCCACCCATTATAAAACGGCAGTCGCTATTTTAGTACAAAGCTTGTAATGAATCCATCTAAAGGTTGCAGCGTATTTCACATCAAGTGGACACCTCAACCTTTAAAAGGCAGATTACTGCATAGCTCGGAATTGTGGCTTAAAAATGCTGGTTCAGTGTGGCTTATTACTTTTATTACTCTTCACATGAGCAACGTGATCCGTTTTTGGTTAGCCAATGTTGACGTATGTGAAGACACGTTTCAGTGGAATCAGCTTTCAACGTTCAGACAACGTACAAGATATTTCAATGTTCAAATACATTCGGACAGGCTTTCCTTTTCTGTGAATATTGGTGATCGGGTAGGTAATATTGGAGTAATCTTTCACAAAATTTCTATAGTAGTCTGTAATACCCATAAATATATGTAATTCAATCACATTGGTGGGTCGTGGCTAACTCACAATGGCTTCAATAATCTTTGGATCTATTGTTATTTCTTATCAAACATAATATGCCCAAGATATTATATTTGAGGGATATAAAAGTCACATTTCGAGAGGTTACCATAAAGTTGATTCTCTCTTAACAGCTCAAGCACTCTTCTTGAGTGCTTATCATGTTCTTTTATGTTCTTGGAATATATCAGAATGTTATCTAAGAAGATCAAGAAAAACTGACCTAACTATCTTCTGAACACATTATTCATTATATTCATAAAGGTTGTTGGTGTATTACACAACCCAAATGGTAGCACTATAAATTTATAGTGTCCATATCAAGTCTTGACAGTAATTTTGTGAGTATCTACCTCATGAATTCTCAACTAATGATATCCTAACTTTTTGGATAGTATGGTTACCCCTTTCAATTGGTCAAATAAATCCTTTATTCTAGGCAAGAGATTTCTATTTTTTGATGGTCACTTTGTTCAACATTCTATAGTCGATACACAACCTTAGCAATCCATCCTTCTTTACAAAAAGGATAGGTTCACCCCATGGTGATACAGTGGGTTTTATCAATCCCTTCTCTAACAATCCTTGAAGTTGTATCTTTAGTTATTGCATTTATATAGGATTCATCCTATAAGGGGTTTTATGTATTGGCTCAATTTTGGGCATTAGTTCTATAGTGAAGTCAAATTCCCTTCTCAATGGTAAACCAGGCAAATCTTCAGGAAACACATCCTTATATTCTTGCAATATTGGATGTTTATCAAACACCTCTTCCTTTTTACTCATCATTACTTTGTTAAACATGACCACAAAATTCAATCCACCATTTTTCATGGTTCTCTTTAGTTGCATTGCTAATAGTAGCTAAGATCGAAAATAACCTTGTTTACTAACAATTTGCCTCATTTATTTATCACTATCAATATAATCAATCCATATATCTTGGAAATTTATTACAACCTCATGGTATTTTAACCAATACCTCCCTAAAATTATGTCAAAGGTATGGATAGGAGCTACATATAGATGTAATTTTGTGGAACCATTCGACGAAATGACTTGTACATCAAGATAACATTGATCCACAAAGTAGGTTTATCTAGAACTATAATCTACTTTCCACCCTTTTAGCAAGAATCTTGGTCTTTCTGGTATATACCTAACTAAAATAGCAAAAATAAATCTATTTGTTGCTCCACTGTCTATCAAAATATTAACATTCTTATTAAAGATCGTACCTTTTAGAAGAAGTGAAGTAGCATGTCCATCAAGATTTTGACTACCTATAACCAAGTAGATTTTATGGTTTGGTTCTTCTGGTCGCTTAATAAATCCAACTTTATATGGATAATTACTAGCATAATGTGGAACTTCGTAGTCATAACATCTAGTCTTGGATCCAGGGTGTCTATTATAAATATGTTCTTTGGATTTCTTCATTGGTCTTGTGTCAAGTTGCCTTTGGGTCGAGGTATATTGTTGTTATTATTATTGTTCCTTTTGAGGAATTTATTTTTATTTTTCCCTTGTTTCCTATCATACTTATTTCCTCTTCCTTATAGTATGATGATCTTCTTCTATCAGGTTTGTTTATGCCTGATGAGCCATATCGTAGGCTTTTTGTATCACTTCTAGCTTATTTATATTAATAGTTGATCTTAATCTAGGTTCTAGTCCTAGAATAAACTTGTGCACCTTCATATTTTAATATATTTCATAGTTAGGCATATATTTAAGAAATTTGACAAATTTCTAAAAATAAATTTCTACAGTCCTTGTCCCTTGGATGAGGGTGATAAACTCTGCAAACTTTTCCATCAAAAAACTATTTTATAAGAAATATTTTTCGAAAGGCTTCCATAAAACCTTCTTAGGTCAGATTTAGTACCTCTATCTTGTGCTCTTTCCTAATATTTTTCCACTAGTCCAAACCCATTTCTTGGAATAGTATGTTAGCCCAAATAGTTATAGTCACCGATGAGTAGTTCTTTATAGTGAAATATATCTCTAACTTAGTTAGCCATACCTCGTTTGCGTCTCCTCCTCCTTTACCATTGAATTTAAATACTTTAATATTTTTTAAGTATTTAGTCAATTCTTATTCAATTTGATCCCTAACATCTTGTTTTGTTCGTACTGTTGTTCTTTCTTGTTATATTCTAAAATTTTTGTTTTGTGAATTTTGAATAAGGTTTCTAATATCTGCATTTTTTTTCTCTAATAGTTCTTGCAGGAGAGTCACAATCGTAGTGACATTTGGTGCATCTAGGTTAGGATTTGTCTCATTTCCATCATGATATCTTATTGATGCATTTTTTACTTTGGTTGAAAATGGTTGTAGAGGAGGTCTTCCTCTACCTCTACCTCTACGTGGTGTGGGCACCATTCTTCCTAGTCGTACGAGAGATTATTTATTAGGTATTATTTTATATACCTTCATATACTCAGTTTATTTTATCTTTCAAACAAAGCTAATAATTATCCCTTAATAGTCATTCAAGATTATCACCTGACACACTAACATTTTATGAGGTATTTTTCCAATAATAAGATCAATATTTGGATCAATGGTCTTTCTATAAACCACCATTTCCATAGGAATATTCTATTCCTCCTAAGGTGCATATCAAATATAAATATGGCTAGTTTCTTTCCAATGTATACTTCTATTCGTACATCACAAGTCATCTTTGGAAAGCGTAAAAGACCTACTACCATGCTTTGATACCAACTATAACAACCCTAAAATCTATCCAATTTTTTTCTTTAAAAGGTTCTAAAACAAGTCATGATATTTTAGATAAATTCCACAAGAGTCTTTATCCACTTTCAATTTTCAAATGTTGTAGCATCCCCCGAGTGGTTGAGAGTGGCTAATATTCCATATTAATCATGGGATTTACCCTGTACACTACCCATACAACTTAAAGGATGCCTTTGTGTGGTCACCCCAAATTTCCTTTCTCTCTTTTGAAGGACTTTTTGACCACATTATAAGGGTAAACCCTATCCCACTTGTTTGAGAAAAGGGATGCCAATTCCCTGACTAGTATCTATCATTCCATACTAGTATTTGTGTGTAAGATTCTTGTAGTTTTACACATCTCATTTAGTATAGAACTATTGTGCACCATTAAACCAATTTTTTAATAGTTTAATGGAGGTGACTGCCACTTTATATGGTAGCTCCATTTTGGTGGCCCATAAATAATTCAAGGCTTCCAAATACTACCATACCAAACGAAATTCCCCATAGAAACTCACCCACAATATCTCGGGTCCCTATGACTATCATTTGCTTGACATATCTATCTCACATATGTATCCCTCATTCTTTTGATGAATCCATCACAAGGATTTAGTTACAATGAAATTCTAAGCCCGTTATCTCTTGAACCATACTTTGGTGATCTATAACTAAAGTGCCAAATGTAACCCTAAGGGATTATCCCATCATATCTCCCTTAGTTCCAGTCCTATAGTTAGGAATATAATTTTAAAATTATTATTTACTTGATAGGATTTCCTAAGGAAGTTTCCCCCAAAACCAAGACACCAAGAAATGTATTTTGCCTTTTTATTTCATTCACATATAAATCTCATAATTGCATGTTTCATATTTTATTGTAGGATAAAAAGATATAATATCCATCTGACTTGATTTACTATGTACTATTCATCAAGCATAATAAAACATTTCCATTTCTTATTTATTTACACTCATAGCAATAAAGCATTGAATGTAAATAATAATTTTATAACAAGTACCACAAAAATAAACCATTAGACACATCATGTATCCTGGGAACTCTTTTCGAGAGAAAACCCAACCTTAAATAGTCCTTTTTTATTTTCATTGCAAGTCCTTTAGCCAAAAAACAAAAGGGATCCATTATTCCCTCATTTCTAAAATTTTGAATTGCATAGGAGTCTCCATAAATCATATTTTTCTATTACAAAAGTGAAGGAATCTCATATTCCCTCATACTAAATCCATTTCATCTACAAATTCTCTAAAATTATTTTTCAAGTATTTCTTACAAATATTAGATAAATAACCCATAAATTTCTTCATATTTCCTTTCTATTTACTTGGACCATGCCCAATACTTATGCTTTTATATAATTTAGAAGATACTTTTTCTCATTATAAATATCAATAATGTATTTACTTCAAATTTCCTATCATACATGGTCCTATTTTCGAAATTCATAACATAATTTTTTCTAAAGCACGATGCATCATATAACAAAATTTCTATAAGAAACATCTTAATTTGTGCATGAATATGTTTACTAATTCAAAAGTATTTCCACTATTCTTTTCCAATAAGTATGTATTATTTTGATGACTCGAACAAGATCGTTTGGTTCATGAAGTATGACATACTTACACTGCATTAATTGTGCATTGAAATTTCAAAATGATTGAATCTTCAGGATTATAGGTATCAATGCAATGAACATGAGTCACCAAACAGGAACTTTATACATACTAATGAATTTCACCCAAGTTTTTCAATTTTCAACACATATAAAATGGATAATAATTTATTATACAACAAATGGTAGTAAGGAAAAATACCTTTGGAAACATCAGATATGAACGATCACATGATTCATATACGGGCATAACATAAGCTCAATACTTTGAATGAGATATCATATATATCATAATACATTATAATTTTTATGATTTACAATGGTCTCCTTGCATTCTCATGAAGATTATACAAAAATAAAATAGTCGACACACATTCACCCCACCTACTAAAGTACTTGCCATAAATCACACGGGAAATACGAGTGTGCAACATCTACAATAATATTAATAATGATCAACTGTCTATGATATTATTAATAATGGTCACCTAACTTGGTAATATTATTAGTTTACCAACGTTTAATATCACCAAAGTCTATCAATGGCATCTCTGTCTCTTTCATAAATTCCTAATATACAGTGGACTATAGGTTGTGTGATGAGCACCAAAAATGCTCATTTTTATACATGGATTTCTAACATATTATGCGTAATTATTATTATAAAATGTATGTTTTATGGAAGTTATATATATATTGTATATTATCTAATATATTTTTAAATGAATTGTGTGAATATTTAGTGCTCTTTACAGTATTTTAGGATGTTTACGTGAAGGTCCTAGTCGGACCTAGAAATTTTAGCTTGATCAAGGCAAAACATATGTAGTACACCAGTATGAAGTGCTAAGTTAGGCACCCAATTCCATTTGAAATACCCAACTTTTGTTTGGTGCTAAACTGACAGGTGTCTATTTCTCATTAGGCACCTACTTCTCATTAGGCACCTACTTCCCGTTAGGCGCTTGCTTCTTGTAGGTGTCTGCTTCCCATATAAAATAAGGTGCCTGCTTCCCATATAAAATAAGGCACCTACTTCCCATATAAAATAAGGCACCTGAATTTTGTTGAAATTTAATGATAGCACGACTCATGTGGTCGGAAAAACAGAACAAATATTTCAATGATGGATGCAGATAATATTTTAGTAAAGATGAAGATGAAGGACAATATCAAAGACCATGTTTTATCTATTTTCCAACAAATGCGTAAATATCAATGCAAATAGATAAAGCATAAAATTATATGTATTCTGTTCTAATAAAAATAGAATATGTTAAATCAGTCCATAACTAATGCTTTTGCTTTGTCTCCCTATTTCTATGTATTTGTTGTAACCAAAAAATCAGAAATTTATTTGCTCTCAAATATAACAGGGCATGGCCGTATATATTATAAATATGCAGGCCACCCCTGATAAAGATATCTTGAATCCTAGATTTCAGATTTGCTGTAATTTTTTGAAACTGCAATATATCTATTTGAGTATTTTTATTGATTTGAAACTAGCGTTCGGTGAATGAATTGATCAGGTGAAAGACTAATGGAGCTTGGGACCACTATAAATAGTACTCCTACCCCTTTTACATTGATTTCTATATTTATTTTCATAGATTAATTTGTTATTTCCCCTATATTCTATGATTTCTAGCAAGTTAGTAATTTAGTTTATGAATGCATTCAGTCCTTTTTTCTTAGACATAGGATAGATTAATGGTTTCAATCAAAAATTTAATGAATACCAAATACCCGTCAAACCAATAGGCACATAGGGACTCATTCCTTGCACTATAGACATATATTGTGCGTGTGATGCTCACAAGTCTATGAGCTACCTCGGGTTGACAATTAAATGGAGGTAATTAATTGAACTATAGAAAACTAACCAATATTTTACCCAATATTTTGGTGCCATTGTCAGAGAGTTTCACAACTGCAGTGTATGATCTGTAGCTCACTTAGTTTGAAAATTAGTTTTAGATTGCCTTGCTTGTAGATCATCTACCTGCGAAGCATGAGTCCACCACAATTAAAAAAAAAGTAGAAACATTGTTTAATAGTGTTAAGAGTGAAATTTTATCTTTTGCTTTACAGTTAGACACATTCCAAAATAAAAAGCAAGAATCTAAAGAAATTTTTGTATTTTTTTGTTCGAGGTGTAGAGAAAACCATGAAAAAAATAAATGTTCAAAGAATACAATAGAAGTTGATGAAAACCGTCACCTAGATCATCAGACTAGGTTGTGTCCAAAAATACTAAAAGAAAATCCAGAGAAAGTATAAACTTACTTCGTGGATCAATCTTCACATACACAACCATAAAAAATACTAGCTTACCAGTTTCACCTTCTATTAGGCCAAAACAATTGCTCGTACCACCAGAGTCGAATCCCAACAATAACTATTTAAATCCACCAGCTTATCAAGGAGTTACGGGAATAAACCCAATATGACATAATAGTATAGAAATAAATCATGCTATTGAAAAATCGAGTAATGAAGGACTTCCACCATATCCCAAAAGGTTATGGAAAACCAGTGAAATAATACCACCTAAGTTTGATATTATAAAACAACTGAGAAATATTATTGATATCATTCCTCAAACTATCAAGGATGTGCCTATTTGCATAGAAGCCATTAGGGATTTTTGCCTCAAGATATCGATATGGGAACCACAGTAAAAAACAATGAAGGTGATAGGTCAACATGTTGATCTAATATTAGACAAAACCTATCTCAAAAGCCCAGCTTTAATGATAAAAATTTTAGGCTTAACATTTTCCAACACTTTGGTAAAATTTAATGCTGATATTAGATGTAGAACAGGAAAAATGATAGTTAATGAAAAATTGTACAAAGAATAGTCATTTACCTGCCTACACAAACTACCAATAAATTGGAAGAGTCTAATTTTGACGTCAACCAGGAAGATTCTCTTCCCATGTTGCAAAGAATCATAGAACTGGTTAAAGAAAGGGTGGGACAAATGTAGTCTTAATTGTATCAAATTTTAGACACAAATTAAGATCTTATCACAAGCCCCAAATTTTAGAGGCTTTCTTGATTGCAAGCATAGGGGATACCCCACCTTCAATTTTATCACCTACAACATGATGAACGTTAATACAACATTCAAATTAAAAAAAAAATAGAATTTTCTTTAACGCCATTAGTTTAGGTTTTTTATTTTTATTTTGTTATGTTTTGCAAATGGCAAGATGCTCAGTGCAGATTGTAGGCATCCAAGGCAATCCGACCTACCAACATGTGTCATTCCATTCTATTTTTGAATATATATATATATATATATATATATATATATATATATATATATATATATATATATATATATATATATATATATATATATATATATATATATATATCTAGAAAATTTTAGAAAATTCCAGAATCTGGAAAATAAAAATAAAAAAAAGAAAGAAGGGCATAGTTCTTGGGACTTCCTAGGTGGTCACCCATACCAATACTCCATGCCATAATTCTTAAAATTATAGTTTTTATTGGATTTGCTATCAAGTGCTCAATAAAACACATATGTTGCATATGGTTTGGCACCACGGGCAGATGTGCAACACTCGGCCATCGCAAAACCAGCTATTGTGGACAAAATATGAGCTTTGATGGTTCACAGTACTCTATTAAGCAACACATATCTGCTCAGAGAAAAAATAAAAAATAAAAAAAGATTTGTCTATGAAGATTTCACAAAGTGAGGGGTTTTATGGGGAGTCCATAATAGTACACAAGTAACAGTCAGTCAGCTCCATTTACAGCCTTTCCATGCACCTCACATTTGTGAGATTGAATCAAATGCAAGTATGGGGGACACTCCATAATATTTTAAATTCATACCAGCCATTTGACGAATTATTACATATTCATCATAAAAAAAAGAAAATATGACATGGACATGATTTGCTTAACACAAATTTTCTTTTATTTATGTTTTTATTTTGTAGGAACATGACCTTGGTGTAGCTATTAGGTAGCTTGGGAAACCTAGTATTAACAAGCATAGGCAACATGAACCTTCCCATATTTCTAGGAGATTTTTGCTTTCAGTAGGAGTAAGTTAGTCCCCATTTAAGGGGAATACTAAACCTGAATCTGCACAAGAATGTTTGGACTAGTCTTTATGGATAGTAAAACACTTAACTATTTATTCGGGTGCAGATGTGGATTTTTTATTCTAGTTCCTTAACAAAAGTGCTTTAGGCCTGATCAACCTTACAATGCCACCCGAAGAAAAGCCAACACCCGTTGAATAAATAGAAGTGTCTATTTTATATTTTTTTATGGGAAAGGCACTTGATTCCCATTTTATGGTAGGAGGCACCTGATTCCCATTATAAGGTAAATAGTGTCTGACTCCAAGCATGTTAAGAAGATGATGCCTACATCCTGACTTCTGGTAGACCAATGCCTAATTCCTGGCCTCTCTAGGAGTGTTCCCAACTTCTAGTTTTATAGGAAATAACCGATGCCAAGCCTTCCAAACATGTAAAAAAAAAGGTTGTATAAAGTTTACTTTACGTAAGACACCCAATTGCAAGCAGGAAGCACCCGATTTCCATTGTTAAGTTTGGTGCCCGATTGCAAGCAAAAGGTACATGTGTCCTATTTTAGCAAGCACCTGTGTCTCGTGAACCAAAATAAGGCGCTTGATTCCCATGTCAAAGGCACCTCCTTTATAGTTCAATGGATGCTTGTGCCATATGTGAATAATCTTCAGCATTGGGAAGTGGCCCGTGCCACATCAACAACTCATCCACGTGCATAAAGTCAAAATCTCTCATGGATAAAATTATCTTAATTTTTCCATTAGATATTTATGCACGTTCGAAAGTCATCAATGAACAACTTTCGAGGAAGGGATGTGTGTCGTTTCATGTAGACATGTTTTTTCTAATATTTTCTTGAAATTGTGCAGGAAACCTCAAATGAATAAATTGTAGTAATCAAGAACCAGTCATATGGAGAAAATTTTTTACATGGAAAATATCCATGTTGTTCTTTATTTCGGTACACATGGTCATCATAAAACAACTAATATAAGTGCACCATGAATGTTTACACATTATACATGCACAAAACATAATATAGGTGTGTACTAAATTTTTTGTTTTGTATATATAGTTTTCATAGAAATATATTTTATAAAATAGTACCGCCATGATTCTCATTAAATTATTCATCAAACCATTTAGCCCCATTTAATATTTTTTTTGCATGTAAATATTATATTGGGAGAACACTCATGGTCATCATCTTAAAAATAACATACATGCACCTACTTCCCATATACAGGCCTGATTCTCATATACAGACATATGCTTCCCATATACAGGTCATATATAGGTGTTTGTTTTCCATATACAGGTTTCTGCTTCCTATATACAAGCCATATATAGGCGCCTGAATCTCATACAAAAAAAGAGAGTAAAAAACAAAGATATTGACCATAGGGGAAATCCACAAGTCATTTCATGAAAAAAGAGTGAGCTGCACAGCCAAAAAGAGGAGAAAGAAAAATAGATCTTATTGTATAACCATTGTTAAAATTGGAAGTTATAAGCATCGGTTGTCACAAGTGTGTGTCACTCTTTAAGCATAGGGGGTGTCACGAGGACGTGCCACTTTTTTAAACATGGGGGATGATGAACACCAAAAATGCTCCTTTTTATACATGGATATACAACATATTATGTGGCATTATTATTCTAGAATGTATGTTTAATGGATTTTTTATATATATTTAGTAGTAAATAATGTATATTATCTAATATTTATTTTTAAGTGAATTGTGTGCAAATTTAGTGGTTTTTACAGTATTTTAGCATGTTTACATCAAGCTCCCACTTGGACCTGACACTTTTAGTTTGATGAAGGTAAAACATTTGTAGTACACCAATATGAAGCGCTAAGTTAGGCATCCGATTCCCTTTGAAATTTCCAACTTTCGTTTGGCACTTAACTGACGAGTGCCTACTTCCCGTTAGGCACCTACTTCCCATTAGGTTCCTTCTTCCCATAGGCGCTTGCTTCTTGTTAGGCACCTGATTCTCGTAGGTGCCTGCTTCCCATATAAAATAAGGTGTCTACTTCCCATATAAAATAAGGCAACTAATTCCCATATAAAATAAGGTACCCAAATTCCATTGACATAAAATGATAGTGCGACTTCTATGGTCGGCAAAACAAAACATATATTTTAGCGATGGATGCGGATGATATTTCAGCAAAGATGAATACGAAGGACAATATCAAATACCATGTGTTATATATTTTCCAATAAATACGTAAATATCAATGCAAATAGATAAAGCATAAAATCATATGTATTCTGTTTTGATAAAAATAGAATACGTAAACTCAATCCAAAATTAATGTTTTTGCTTTGTCTCCCCATTTCTACGTATTTGTTGTAACCAAAAAATAAAGAATTTATTTGCTCTCAAATGTAACAGGGCATGGTCGTATATATTATAAATATGTAGGCCACCCCTGATAAAGATATCTCTGATCCCAGATTTTATATTTGTTGTAATTTTCTGAAACTACAATATATCTATTTGAGTGTTTTTATTAATCTCAAACTAGCGTTTATGAATGAATTGATCAAGTGAAATACTGTTGGAGCTTGAGCCCACTCTAAGTAGTATTCCTCTCCCTTTTACCTTGCTTTTTGTATTTATTTTTATAGATTAATTTGCTTCCCTATTATTTCCCCTATTTTCTATGATTTCCAACAAGTTAGTAATTTAGTTTATGAACGCATTCAGTCCTATTTTCTTAGACATAGGATAGATTATTGGTTTGAATCAAAACTTCAACGAATACCAAACACCCCCCAAACCAATAGGCACAGAGGAACTCATTCCTCACACTATAGGCATATACTATGCGCATGATGCTCACAAGTCTATGAGCTACCCCGGGTTGATAATTAAATGGAGGTAATTAATTGAACTATAAAAAAATAACTAATATTTTGCCCAACACTATGGTGCTACAAAAAACCTTTTGAGTATTTGTAGTATTGATTTTCTTACCAATATAGTCATAAATATCTGCATGGATTTCCAAAAAGAAATATTTGTCATATGGAAGATAAAAGGCACTGTGATGAAATATCAACTATCGAATTTGAAGAATATATCCCACAAATTTAAAATATGACAGTCGCTATTTTAGTACAAATATTATAATGAATCCATTTACAATTTTTAGCTTTGTTCACACCAATATTACATCTATCCAACCTAAATCCCAAGTTGTTTGGTTGGTTTCATTTTATTAGGTACAACTATCTGGTGTCTGGACTGCATCTAATCCACATCTGCATTATAAATTTGAACCGAGTACAATGACGTAGCACGCTAAAATAGTCGAGCTCATGATGTTATTACCTTTCAGGTCCTCCCATGAAATATAATCCTAGTTCTAAATTTCTATCCTGTAGTCTTCTTTAGAGGCGTTTGTCAGATGAAAAAATATTTATAATTTTTTAGGATTTTAGTAAAATTGTATTTTTCTACCAAAGTTTCGTTGATTATATTCTAATAAAAATCATCCACAATGAATTGATTTAGTCAATGGGACACAAATAATCGAGCCCTTGGTTTACAAGATACGGGTTTAGTTACTCAGATATTTTTTATCATAAAACCTAATATTCTAAGGATACATTATAAAATAAATTCAAAATTACCAAGCTGTATATGATATAAAATCTCATGTCACATTATTCACCTACTTATATGCATAATGTGTGACTAAAACTATCTTAGAATTTAGTTTGAAGGCCATAGGATATGATTAAACTTCCTCAAATCAAGGTATAATGCATACTGTCTTATTTGCTATGATGATAAAAATATGAAAGTCTTCATCTTTTTTTTTTTTGTTATTAATTTTTTTTTAACAGGATCCCCTAGTGAGTTAAAAACTGAAAGAGTCTCAGGATAACAACACTTACTAGAGGTTAAAATAACTAGAGTCCTATTGAACTTAAGCTTAGCCTGTGCATTTATATTTGATAGTTAATCTCTTTGAATTTTATGTGCAACTCGAAACTAAACTAAGAGCTCTAGATAAAAATCCCTAGAATATGCATTCTATTGCCAAGGTGAACAAATGACTACCTTGCTAGGGATGGTTTACATAAACAACCAAGTAGACCATTTGTGAGAGGGAGTTTAGAAAAATAGTACCAATATCCTTCTAATCTAAAATCCATTGTGAATCCTAAGATCAAAATTTAGGACTCACTACTTGCTCCTTTGAAATCCACAACTAAACTGGAGGTCTAGCTGCAAGAAAAGATTCTAATGTCTATTTTGGCTCAAAACTAAACTCCATTTTTGGTCTGTGATAATATGTTGGAGCATTATTTCAAATAAATTAACTTGAATCTAGTTAAATACAGCCTCAAAGTTCCTTGCTTTTCCTTTGAATATCCTATTATTTCTCTCCTTCCATATACACCAAAGAAATGTTGGGATTGCTAAGCTCCATATAAATTTATTCTCCTTACCTAGAGGGATCCATTGACACCACCAATCAAGAATTTCCTTGGGCATGACCCAAGATACCTCTGTAGTCTTCATCCATTGGTTCCACACAACTTGAGCAAAAGGATATTTCATGAACAAGTGATTTTTTGTCTCTTCATTTCTTTTGCATAGGTAGCATCTACTTGGGCCTAGAAAAACTCTTTTGATTAGGTTATCCCAAGTTAGGGTTTTATTTTGGAGAACCAACCATGTAAATACTTTCATATTTGGAATACATTTGTTTCCCCATAAGTTCCTCTAAGGTGATTTTTGTTGAGGTAGATCTAGATATGCCTTGTATCCACTTTTAACTATATAGTTTCTTGTTGGTAATCTAGTCCACTCTAATTGGTTAGGTTCCTCTAAGTATGGATTAATATAGTCTCCTATTTATGCATGGAGGGTCTCTAGATCTTATCTTAAAACCATATTCCCAATATCTATTCTCCAGGTATTTGTGCCATCTCTTGACTAACTATGTAAGATCTAAAACAGGTGCCCCAATCCTGTTTGAGGGTCTTTTTTAACTCTACAAGATTTGGATCTTGGCCTAAAGGTCCTAAGTCTCTCCACTTATCTTTCCAAAAATCCACAATTGTTCCTTTACCAATCCTCCATTGAGACCCTTTGTTTATGATGTTGATTCCTTCATAAATATGGTTCCAGATGGTTGAACCCATAAATATGGTTTCAGATGGTTAAACCTCCGATTATTTGGTTACTTATTGGTATTGTTTTTGGTTCATTATATTGGATATATTTTATCCTCATTATGTTGGTCCATAGATTGTTATCTTCTTTTATCAGTATCCACACTAGTTTTGTTGCTAATGCTCTATTGAGTATTTTCATGTTTTTTAGACCCAAGCCTCCATAAGCTTTTGGGAGGCATACCTTCTCCCACTTCACTAGATGATATTTTTTTCTTTAATTTTTTATTTTTAAATGTCTAAGTGGAGAGACGATAGTTCAACCTAGGTCTTTTACCTTAAAATTGCATCTAATTTTTAATTCAATATTTGATAGTTTGATTATGTATTAAAGTTTTAATTAATTCATATATTTAATAATTTATTTTTTAGTTTATTAATTATAATTTATTTTAGTTACCCTTATAATATATAATATATATATATATATATATATATATATATATATATATATATATATATATATATATATATATATATATATATATATATATATATATATATATATATATAAAGATCAAAAAATAGTTCATCAACTTGATCTCAAGCTATTGAAATAGATTATCTTTTACATAAAATCTTGATATAGAGTTTTAACATATATAAGTAGTAGGTGTTTGATTCTTAAGTGAATTGTGTTGACTTTATTCTTAACTAAAATTCATAATATATCATTAAAAATATATTTTAGTTAAAATTTGTAATAAATATCATTTAGATTGATATATGTTTATCAAAAAAATTAAAAACCTAGAAAATAATAATACATAAATAATATAAAATGGTATTAATTGAAGACTCCTCAAAATTTTACTATCTCTTATAAATTTTTGAGCTTGGATTTATTTTTTCTCTTTTTGTTAAATATGTCTTAAATTATTTGGTACCTAATTTTAGATAAAATGAAATCTCTTTTGGTAGGTTAGAAAGGTATGTTCTTAATTGTGGATGGAAGATTACAACTCATACAAACTACATTGATCACTATCTCTATACATGATATCAATTTCAAGATTACCATCAAGCATAAAATCTAAATTTTTTAAAGATATTTTCTTTGAAAAATATATGAGAAGAAATTTAGATTTTTCCTTTGTAATAATTGCTATGAAGGAAAGATTATTGGAGGGGTAGGCTTGCAAAATTGTAGACTTGTGAGTTATGAATTAAGGGGAAAACATAGTTAGAGATAATTTAAAGATCAAAAAAATAAATATTTATTTTAGAAACATATGTGTTCTATGGATGCAAGAATTATTTAAGAAACTAAACCCTACATAGGTGTTAAACAACATGGAATTTCATAGTATAGAGCTTAA
The DNA here is from genome assembly GCA_028583015.1 of Wollemia nobilis. Taxonomy (NCBI): domain Eukaryota; kingdom Viridiplantae; phylum Streptophyta; class Pinopsida; order Araucariales; family Araucariaceae; genus Wollemia; species Wollemia nobilis. The sequence continues at coordinate 618,497 of JAQPPZ010017088.1, forward strand.
ATTTAATCAAGAAACGCATTAGATGATCATTCAATAGGGTATTTTATAATTTTTTATTCAATAATTAATGAAGTCTTATCGTCTAAAATAGAATCTAAAATGAAAACCAGCTATTCAATCATGTTTAGCTCGTAGAGGTTCAAAGATGAAAAATCATATGGAAGTGAGCAATATTTCTTAGATAATGATTTTTTATAAGTAACTTGGTTGAGGGAGAGAACCTAAAAAAATAGGATATGATATTAAAAAATATGCATGCTTAAAGATCTCTATTTATCTTTTTTTTTACATTGGAGGATGAGGAGGTTTCAAATCTATAAAAATATGGTACTAGAATAATTTTTTATCACTAGAGGTCCTTCCCTAAGGTTTCATTCCTTTGATTAACTATATAAAGCAAAATTGTTATGGATGAGGTTTGTACTAAAGAGGATATCATGAATGTTTTAGGTTTATGTGGTGGAAGAAGGATCTAGAAATATTAGATAATTTATTTCTTCATTGTCCCTTTGCTTATACCTCTTGGGGATATGTTTTAAAAGAATGACAATATATTTGGTAGCGTCATCAATGTTGAAAGAGTTGATAAAATACTAGATTATTTTTTCAAAGCTAAAGAATTATTCATTATATGGAGGATTAGTCTTGTCATTTTGTTAGAATCTACATATTGAAAGGAATAATAGAATTTTTTTATATTATAAATATCATAATCATGCCTAGGTTTGAAATTGTATTATTGCCTATCTTTTAGAATGTTGAAAAGTATGGTACTCATCATGGGAAGTATCAAGTCTAGAAAAAAACCTTCTAGATTCTTGGTTTTAAGAATTAAATATACATGCAAGGTCATATGGTAATGCACTTAATAAAGGATTTGCATTAATTTATAGTAAAATAGAAATATCCAAAAATTGGATTAATTAAATTTAATTTTTATGGCAATTTAAAACAAAATCAGGGAAAAGTTAGAAGAGAAAATATTTTAAATTAATGAAGTTCATATTATCCTTATTTAAAATCATATGTAATTTTAACTAACAACTATGCAGAAGCTAAGGCATATTTTATAGGGATAAAGATTACAATTGCAAAAGGATAGAGTTATATTTCAATTGAGGAGGATTTACAAATATTAATAATTGTTGTCAACAAAAGTAGATATGGGGTTTGGATAAAAATTTACATTATTTTTTATACTACTAAAGGCAATATCTTTGAAATAAAATATATAGAGAAAATGAAGAAAGGTAGAACACTATTATGTCAATCATAAAGTTGATTTTCATCTTGGTGAAATTAAAATTTTAGAAGGTACCTTATTGAGGAAGATTCTATCTCTTAATGAAGATGAAATCATTGATTTGATTATAGTAAAATAATAGTTTAAGGAATGTAAATAATATGTTTAATAAAAAATCAAGTTGTAATACAAATACTACCAAGTAATAATTGATAAAATGAAGCACCTATAAAAAGATATAGAAAGTTACCATCAATTTTTATCCTAAATCTAAAAGTGGTTAACAATTTTAAATATCCTCCACCTAAAACCACTATCATAACTCCAAGGTATATTCATATTGAGAGATAAAATTACTTGATGAAGACTAAGTAATTTGAATTCATTAAAAGTATAAATCTATCATGTCAAATGACTAATAGATTTATATTCTAATTTATAAAGGAATAAATCTTTGTAATTTTTATACCATCAACACTTAGCACAACTATCAATATTTCATCATTTTGATGCTTGATGTAAATATTATGATCTGCCTTGTAAATTATCCATATAGGAAAACTTGTAAATCTTCTCACATTAATCATGAGGTGATTGCTTAAGCATATAAAGGTACTTATTGAGTATATAAACTAGGAATATAGTAAAAACTTCATAATTGCTACACGTAAATATCCTCTTGTAGGTTCCAATGAAGAAATACATATAGTGAACATCTATTATGAATCATTATACCTCCTTGTAAGAGGTATACATAGGATATATATCCTAGGTATATCCTTAGCCAAAAATCATAATTCATTATTATTATTCAAAAATTACATATATAATATAAATCTGGAGCACGTCCACCATAAGTGGTATCAGATCATCTTTCACTAACAAATTAAACATCATGTTGTTTTCAAAATCTATTGAATAATCAAAATATGATGGAAAAATTTCTAAACATATTAGAAAAGATAATGGCCAATTTGAAAAAATTGATAATGAGTCATATTTTAAACCTATTTTTTGCACAAAATCCATCACAAAACCAATATGGATTGCAAAGAAAGTAGCTCATAAATTTATTTTCTCTAGGTTACACATCCACAAAGAAGTCCTTCAAGCCTAGATATATTCCCACAAACAAGTACATGCAAATACTACTATAATTGAAAAAAATAGTGACACCCAAGGAAAAATCCTACAAGTATTACCCTACGCTAGCTAGCCAATACCAGCTCATAGAAAAAATTGGGATTGAAGGTTATACAATGATGTGCAAAGTAAAGTGCTTATCCACCAAAGAAATCATGGCTATCAAATGCATAAATATAGACCACAAAGCTAAGTATCTATAATTGGTGATGGAATCCTAGATGTTAATGTTGGTCTCCACTTCTATCTTTCAGTTTTATTTTACTAGAGATCCCATAACCCTTTGAGAATTTCCATTATTAAAATATAATTTCTCATTGTCTATTCCATAATAAATGATGGCATTGATGCTTAATACATTGATAATACTATAGACACCAAAACAACACCAATCCGATTATGTGACTATCAACACTTATCACATTGACATACAGCCTTCAGGGTAGCCCTCAGAGGTCAAACAGTGGTCCTAGCCACTTACATAGCAGTTTTGGAAGGTGCCAATCCAGTTACATATCCTCCGAGTCCGGCTTAGGTTTTGCACTTAGGAAAATACTGCTCTGAAACACTACTTTGAAACACTTAGGCAAACAATGTTGAAACACTTAGGCAAACAATGCTGAAAAATTAAGCAAATGTTACCCATCGCGATATCGCGATGGTCGCAACGTCGCGCTGTCGTGATATCACGACGGTCGTGATGTCATGCTGTCGCGACGTCGTGTCATCGCGATATCGTGAAGGTCGCGACATCGTGCTGTCGTGATATCGCGACGGTCGCGACGTCGCACTGTCGCGATATCGCGACGGTCGCGACGTCGCGCTGTCGTGATATCATGACGGTCACGACGTCGCGCTGTCGCGATATCATGACGTCGCGCTGTCGTGATATCACGACGATCGTGACGTCACGCTGTCGCGATATCGTGACAGTTGCGATATCACGACCGTCGCGACATCACACTATCATGATATCATGACTGTCGTGATATCGTGACAGCTCCCACCCCGCGCCTTGTTTCCTTCTTAGTGTCGCGATATCGCGACAGACTCCGCCTCCGTGCCTAGCCTGACATAAAGCGATTTAAGGCGGACGTTAACAAATAAAAGCGGGCATTAAACATTTTTAAAATGCACATTAAACAAACAATTAAAAGTGCATTTTAAACATATAAAAGCAGACGTTAACCAATCAAAAGCAGACATTTAAACTATTAAAAGCAAAACATTAAAGCCATCAAAGCGGACATTAAATGGGTGGTAGCCGAAGACAGTCAATTATTGCCGCCTGCTGTGCATGCGCGCGTAGGTGGGTAGATTGGCAGTTAGCAGGCTGTCATAAGGGCAATCATGTAAGCCCAAGTCATGGAGGACTTTCCTCCCTCATGGGAAGGCATGGCTACCACGCGGCATCCCTGCGTGCCCTTCCAAAAAGACCCCATGGGTCTATAAAATGGTGGACTTTCCCACCCAAAAAAGAGGTTAAACAAGCATTTTCTTAACGCAACGAAGTGCTGCAAAACCAGACCCGATTGCATTCCTTTCGAATTCATTCTTCTGCATCTGTAATCTCTTTCGCAAGGGAGGTTATTGGTGGCTGTTAGAAGGTGAATCCGAACCTTCAGACCCGATATTGGACACAGTAAACCACCAATTTGCCGACACCACAGTATCTTAGATTTTGAGCCCATCCCTAGTGGATTGGCGTCGAAATTAAGTTTTAACGGGGGCGGCCCGCTTGGGCACCCTACGCACGTTCTTATTCTTAATCTAATTTATGTTGTTTTCGAATATATCCTGCAGTTAACAGTGTTTAAATAGAATATGCTTTCTGTTCACATTATCATGCTATCGCGACTTTAGACGTTCATCAAGTATTATCATGCTTCTATCATTTTTTGCTCCCCCACTAACCTACAGGTAACAACATTGATTCGATAGTGGATTGGTCGACTGTTTTAGTGGCAGTGGCCACCTGGTGACGTTTTTTGATTTCTGTCCGAATTGCAGGTTGCATAGAGTTGTTTTGGTTGCACGCATTTAGTCAATCTTTTGCACGTATTTCTTATCAATTTCTAAAGTTAAACGCTCTACATTTTAACATAGGTGCTACTAAACAGTTTACTGTTTCTTTGAATGCAGGAAGAACAGCAAGGAGCAAGGATTCATCAGACATAAGCGGCGACAACACTTTGGCCCGCCCGTTTCAAATGTGGGCATGCGGAAAAGAAGATCACTATTCATTTGTTGCAATGGAAACATGCTAACTCTCCTAGCCCTTGAAAAGGGAGGAGACGTATTGTAACCGAGTTGGAACCACATGAATAAAAAGGGTTGTGCTCCTACTTTTGATGTATCAAGCTAGTTATTTTACATTGCATCTTAGTGTTTCTTTTATTTCTAGAATCTCATGCTTTCAGTGGCGATCACGGTGGGACCGTTCCCTGATTTTTAATATCACAGAAACTAATCAGATTTTTGTGTTTTGTGCTTAACAGGTACCATTTTTTTTTAAAAAGCAGTAGTTATTCGTCTTTGCCTGGACGAATTTCTGCCTGTAAATTTTAGAGCCGAAGATCAGAAACAGCAAGTCCGGGCAGAAAAGAGGTAACGGTTTCTAACTGTCCCTGTCATTTTCTGCTGTGATATTTCTGTTTTCTTTTATGTTTGCCTTCTTAGGAAAAGTTTTAATCCATTAAAAATTTCAAAAAAAAAAAAAAAAATCATTTTATTTGTTATTTTTTTTTACTTTCATTTTTTTTAATTGTTAAAGAAAGGTAGAGAAAGTTGTCGTCAATTTTCATGCTTTATTTATTTATTTAATTGTTAAAAAAAAAAAAAAAAAAAAATTTACGTCCGTCAAATTTCTATTTGTTGTTTTCCGGTTTGTAGTGTTTGTATGGCTTAGGGAAAGTTCCTTTTTGCTGCCTGTTTCATTTTTTAAAAGGAACCACACACACTTCACGTGGTAAAATTAAACCAAGGAGCTGGTCGTAAAACCCCAGCCCTTGAGCAAGACCAACGGTGGGTTCATCACCACCTTGGCTTAGCTTTGCATCCATTTCCTCGATTGTCATTGTTGTTAGGCATAAATCCTGATGAAAGCTGACCGAGTGTTGCTGGGGTGATTCCCATGCATGCGAGGATAAGTCTTCTATGGTAGGTGTCATTAACAGGACAATCCCCCCTTTCGTATCGCCTATGTTCCACGTACCATCTGCTCTCACGTACCTATAGTTTCCCTCTCGTAAGGGCGGGTATATAGAGAGGTTGGTATATCGGTCCGACAATGGTATATTGAAGGGGCGACCATTTATGGGAGTCATATGAGCCAACATTATGCATTTAAACGTTCTTCAAAACTTGCAAAAACAAAACAAAACATTAAAATGCACTAAACCAGTTTAGGACACACTATTTAATCCTTAAAAGAGATAATCACGGTTTGTGTATGTGTGTGTTCATTTATGCTTAGTGTAAACAAAAAAAAAAATCATCATAAACGAGATAAAAATCTGCTTAGATAGTAGAGAAGCACCACAATGGTGTACACCCGTAGCCAAGCCCAATCAAGGGTGGATGCTGCGAAAGGTGCACAAAGAGAGGGCATTGGTCGCCTTCGCTTTAGCCCTGAGGACTTGGCCATACCGCCTTGGCGGTCTGGCCTACAAGAGAGTCCACATCAGGCCACATCAAGAAGAAATTATTGGGAACCCCCTCTGTGGGGTATGCCCATTCAACACAGCCCCTTTCGGGAAGAAGCTTTACATGTAGATCTCAATGTAAATAGACAACCGCCTCTTGAGGCTAGATCTGAGTGGCCGCAGTGCGATGAAGCGCTAGAGAGGCACAATGTTCATTTGGAGAGACAACGTGGATATGGCATCTCTCCTTTGCCTCCCATCAGAACTAAAAGACAAAACCCAGAGCGTAGGGCTCTTCACACAGGGCGAGCTAACTCCGCCTGCCCCTTTCAAACCCATGAAAGGGAGTACGAGGAAAGCCATCGCATTCCTCAAGGACAACAAACAGCGTGGGAACCTTGCGTTTCCGCACCTGCTAGATATCATGATCACACATCGAGGCCAGAGCCTCAAGTAAATGTCGCCTACCTCGATAGAGGGAAGCGACCCATTGAAATTTTAGATCATCAAGATCGAGGCAAACACATAGGAGAAACATTCAAGCCTCCTGAGCAAAAGAGGGCAGACCAAGTTGACCCGACAATCGCCAGACATGCCGCCCGCCAAGCCCGAATCACGTAGCTTGAGCAGGGTCATCAGGAGTTAGAGTACTTATACCGCCTTAATAAAGAGCGCATGCAGCGCGAAGCGGATGAGTTGCGCTACAAACTCCCTAAGAGGGTGCCAACCCCTCGCACCCAAAGAGCAGAACAATATGAGAGGCACAATCCTTTGGTGCAGGACAGGTCTCCGCGACCTCGTCAAGCTTTGCCTTCGAGACCGTATAGACCCGAGAGGGAGGCCACTCCTCGAAACAATGATGGGTACCCTCAGTAGGGACTCAATCAGGGTCATAGGTCTCGCCCAGAGACTCCTCAAGAAGTTTATGAGGAGTATGAACTAGAAATAGAACGGGCCAAAATGCCCCATCAAGGCGGGAGGGCTGCCACTCGGCCACCCCCCCATAGGCCTCTAGTCTCCCATAACTCACAACGGGAGCAAACAAAAGAGGAAGAAATAAAATCTTTCGATGCATACAAAGCGCTATTAGAGCGTTTAGAGTCTATGGAGACAAAAGCTTCTGGGCATCAAAAACCCACATTACGTCAACTCCGTAGTCATCCGAGTGCATCCCTCAGTGCCCACACCTCTTTACCCCGAACATTTCAAGTTGCCTCAATTGGCAGTCTTTAAAGGTGAAGAGGATGCACAAGAACATGTCACAAGATTCCTAAGTCAATGCTTCGACATCCAAGATAATGACGCATTGTTGCTTAGGACATTCATAACCACATTCGCGGGCCCTGCCTCGGATTGGTTCACATAATTACCAAAACATAGCATAAACAACCTAGATCAATTAGTAGATGCGTTTCTTGAATGCTTTGCCTTCAACACAAAGAAGAAGGCATCATTGAGTGATCTGGCCAGCCTCAGGCAATATGAGGAAGAAACAATGGCAGCATACGGGAATCGATGGAGGGCTTTGCTTTCTAAGCTACCCTATCATCCCCCTATGTCTGATCTCACACAGATGTTTGCACGGAGTTGCTTAAAATCAATCTCTAGGCTATTGCTGCTGCAACAATACGACAGTTTAGAAGAAGCTTTGGCGCAAGCCAGAGTTATAGAAGAGATCAAAATAGGCGAAGGCACAATTGCCAAGCCTAAAAAGAAAGAGTGGAATAAAACCACTAAGACCGGGACAACGCAATCACAACCCACTGCGGTTAACCAAGTTGCGATAAATGTTCCCAAGCCTGTGCAAGAAATACAGCCTCAAAAGGCTAATTACCAGGCAGTGCCTCCTAGTTATGAAAGAGATAATAAGAAACAGGAGCAGAATCAGCAGCGTCACCCTAGGTGACAATTCACCCCTTATACGGAGTCTAGGGACTCCTTATTTGACCGCTTGTCAGCGGCAAATTTAGTCACCCTTCCAGAGATCCAAACTGTAGACCCTAACGCTCCCAAGCCTAAGGGATACAGAGAGGAATTATATTGTAGATTCCATAGGCGAAGGGGACATGACTTGAATGGATGCTAGAAATTCAAAGGATTAATCCAAGATTTGATCGACAATAAAACATTGGCCGTGGACAACCCCATAGCACCAAATAATCAACAAATGGGGGTATTCAAGGACCCTTTGCCTGCCCATGAGGCACAGGAAAAACCTCTCCAGGTTAATGAGGTGCGGTAGAATCTTCCCATGCAAGGATTTGTGGGAATGATCAGCATAGTGACCAGGAACAAAAAGTACCTAGTAGTTGCCCCTGAGGTAGCTACAAGGGAAGTTCCAACAACGTCGCAGCCTCAACAACGCCCTGTGCAGTTGCCTCCGCCTAGACCCGAGGTCACGATACGGACCAAACTCACGCAAAGTTTGTGGACCACATCGGCTAGGCTTTCCATTTACGAGCTTATTCAATAGTCAACACCTCATAGGGAAGCTCTTATGGAAATTTTAAAAGCCATCGAATTACAGCCTCATGAAGCAAATTCTTTCAACAACTTCGTGGGACATGTGAAACGATGTACGAAGCTGGTCATTACCTTCAGAGAGGATGAAGTCAAAGCAATATCGAATGACACGGCAGATCCACCCCTGCACGTTATCGTGCGGGTCAATGGGATCCCATACAAGAGAGTGTTGGTAGATACTGGCTCGTCCGATAACATCATTACCACTGCGAGCACTAAAACATTTGAAGCTGCCAGCCTCTCATATCACAGCCTCCACATACACACTACGAGCTTTCAACGATGCAATATGCTCGACGGTCGACACGGTTGTTACTGCTATCCGGGTAGGACAAAAGACAATACCTACATTGTGCCATGTGTTGGAAGGCGAGATGGCTTACAATATCTTGCTAGGGCAACCTTGGATCAGGGACATGAAGTGTGTCCCTTCGATCGCTCACCAGTGCCTAAAGTATGCATTTGAAGGAGAAATACATGTAGTCCCGATGGACTTGGAACCCTTCAAGTATTGCAATGCGGTGCAATTAATGCCTCAATCGACCCTCCCTTCAACGCATTTGGATTTCCAGTTAAATCCATCTAAACAGGGTCCAATACCGCGGGGCACCATTGGTGACCAAAACAGCAAAATCCCAGCCAGGTGAGTCTTCATCATCTGCTCCTTCACTACCAATGCCACCTGTCATGGCTAAACAGAAGGACAAGGGAAAATAGATCATGGAAGAGGCTCAGCCCCTAGAAGAGGGGTTGCCAACAATTTCAACGGTATCAACAGAGGAAATACCTAGCACAACGAAAGTTGAGACTCCTAAAACACCAAACATGGAATGGACTCGGGAAGGACTCCCGTTCCCTCCCTCCCAAGCATCAACAATAACTATTGAAATGGCCAGTATGGGCCTGGGGGAGTATTTAGTGTAGAATGTTGTGGCAACGCCCACATTAGAATCAATACAGGACATGGGGAGACCTCGCCTTCCCATAGGAACAGTTGTTCCTCTAGGTTACCCACCAAACCAGACAAATTTTGTGTATGGGGGCCTTGATCATGGTCTTGAACCATGCAAGCAAAAGGAAGAAGGTGAAGAGCCTTTTGCTGAAAATATCAATTATCTGTCAAACCCGGACTTCGCTCTAAGATATCTCGGCCAATGCAATTGGCATGGATACGGGCTAGGTAGATATGAGCAAGGGATGTGTGTCCTTTGCCAACCAAGATATCAGATGCCATATGATAAGTCGGGAGTAGGGTTCAACCACCCCCTGCCCTTAGACATCTTGGTAGAAAATATGCAAGGCCTAGAAATAGGCAACAAGGGGGGATTGGCACCAGATCTTTATGCCAACCCAAATACAGAATATACATTGGGAGATTACCTCCCATGGTCAACAAACACCCTTGGCAACAGCAATAATCCCTCTCCTTTGCTAGAGAGAGGTGAAAGTTCGGACATTAATCCCCAAAGAGAACATCAACGGTGTCCGGACATCTTTTTGAAGCTATTCCCCTTAGAGGTTCCAGTTGAATCAATACAGTGTCAAGAGAATCAGGTCCCCCCACCAAGAGTGGAACAACCACAATGGGACCAGATTAACTTGTTGGAACAAGGAGAACCCTCAATGTCGCAAGTAACAATTATTGAAGAGAATGAACATTTTTGGATCTCCAAAAGTGATTCAGAAGATGAGACTGAGATGATCTATCTCAATCATGCGTGATGGAATAATCGCCCTTTAACTCATGAAGATCTAATGGGATAGATGGGCATAAGGTTAGGGCATGAATGGTGGGTAGACCCAGTAGGGTGGGACCAAGTGTTGGATCCATGGCTCCAAATTCACGATGAGCACCGTCCACCCCGAGACCCTATCATGACAATAGTACCGAGGGCAGACCCTGTCCTCCTATCAGCACATAGGGCCGATCCGTTCGTGCCCGTTCCCCTAGAGCTAGATCCAGAGTATAGGGAGCATCTAAAAGATTCAAGTTATCACCCGCGGTAATGGAGACCAAATTCATTCCATCCACATGATCTCCATTGATTTGACCGCACCCATCCACAATCCGGTCGATCCAGCATGGTCATTGCATCTAGACATAGATGCCATCGACTGGGATCGCGTCAATTCACCTTTATCACCATCATAGTACTGGCCTTTTGATGAAATGCCTCATTTTACCCCAGGGACAACTCAGGATATTTTTTAGGCTGAAGAGGAACCCGAGGTTCCCAACGCAGATCTAAACTCAGCCAATGATATCCATTTGATCCCAACTCCACATCAGTTGGAGGACGGATCCCACATGTCAGTCGAGGAGACGACTGGCGTAGATATCGACACAGATCCAATGAATCCACAGATTCTCAAGCTAGGGGTAAGTCTTTCCCCCGAAGAGCAAGCCGACTACATTGCCCTTCTCAAAGAGAAGAAGGAGGTTTTTGCATGGTCATACAAGGATATGCCAGGACTAGACCCACAGCTAGTCACGCATAATTTAACGCTTGATCCGACAATCAAGCCTGTGAAGCAAAAACTATGTAAGATGCACCCAATAGTGGCCTTGATGGTCAAAGATGAATTGCAAAAGCTATTGGATGCACAGTTTGTCATCTGCGTGGATTATCCACCATGGCTATCCAACATGGTTCCCGTCAAGAAGCCCGATGGGAGGATTCACATATGCACCAATTTTTGAGATCTAAACAAAGCGAGTCCTAAGGATGATTTCCCATTGTCGAGCATCGACGTGTTGGTAGACGCTACAACGAGGTCACGAAATGCTCTCCCTCATGGATGGTTTCTCGGGATACAATCAAATTCATATCAATCCCGAGGACCAACTAAAAATGGCGTTCACAATGCCTTGGGGGACATTTTGTTATAAGGTCATGCCTTTTGGCCTTAAAAATGCTTGGCGCTACCTACCAACGTGCCATGACATATATCTTCCACGATTACATGCACAAAACTTTGGAAGATTACATGGATGATTTGTTAGCCAAGTCTCTTTTGCGCTCAAATCATATCGATGACTTAAGCAAGATCCTCGATCGCCTCATGGAGCATAAAGTTAGACTAAACCCCAAGAAGTGCGTATTTGGCGTCACATCTAGAAAACTCTTGGGTTTCATAGTCTCAAAGCGAGGAATCGAGGTGGACCCAAAGAAAGTCAAGGCAATCCTTGAAATGGTTCCCCCAACTACAATCAAGCAACTCAGAAGTCTGCAGGGAAAGGTCGCATCGATTAAATGCTTCATAGCGCAATTATCTGACAAGTGCCGACCCATGAACAAATTATTGCACAAGGGGGTTACATTTCACTGGGATGACGAGTGCCAGTCGACCTTTGACGAGATCAAACAATACCTGGTTTCGTTGCCAGTATTGGCACCACCTAGACCAGGAGTGCCATTCTACTTATACATCTCAGCTGCTGAGGTGGCATTGGGTGCCATGTTAGCCTAGAAGAATGAACTTCACAAGGAATAGGCTACTTACTATCTTAGCCACACCCTGGTCAATTATGAACTTAACTATGCATACGTTGAGAAACTCTGCTTGGCGGTGGTGTTTGCTACCAAAAAGCTATGCCACTACATGCTTGAGCAACACTACGTATGTTGTGTCTAAGGAGAATCCATTGCGATACATGATGAGTCATACTTATCATAGTAGTCGCACGGCAAAATGGATCATGTTGTTGACGAAATTTGACATAGAGTTTATTGGACAAAAATCTATCAAAGGACAAGTCATAGCCGATCAACTAGCAGAGGCTCCTCTTGAAGACGATCAGCCTCTGGTCATAGAACTACCCGATGATGGGGTCTTCCATGTCTCAGAATCACTAGATTCTGATGAGCCTGAGTCACAGGCCGACATAACCCTATTCTTTGATGGTTCTAAATGTGAGCAAGGTGGTGGCACGGGAATTGTATTCTTCACACCGTAGGGTGCTCCAATGCCCCTATCATTTAAATTAAACTTCTCGTGCACCAACAATAATGTAGAGTATGAAGCCTTGCTCTTAGGTCTTCAGACAACAATCGCCATGAACATCAAATGACTGAATATCTTTGGTGATTCGTTGTTAATAGTCAATCAAGTCAAAGGGGTATATCAATGCAAATGCCCAGTCCTGTAGGCTTATAAAGCCCTCATGGACAAATTCCTGGCAAAACTTGAGTGGTATGACATCGAGGCACTCCCTCGATCATCGAATCATTTTGTGGACACAATGGCCTCTTTGGGGTCACTAATCCCGCAAGACCTCTCCGGTGATATGACAACCATTCAAGTCAAAACCTTATCGCAATCCATGATGGGGCATGCAAGCTCTGACTTGACGCCAGGAATCCACATGATCCAGATTGAACCATCCTCGGAGAAGTTCTCTCGAATCCGAGATCGTCTGAAACGTGCCAAGCGGGGGTCCTTGTTCTCCCCTACTCCCATTAATAGCAACACAACGCTATTCTTACGGGTTTTATCCCATTCAGCGTTTGCTAGGGATGAACTTCAAGAGGGATTAGTTGTTCATACTTTCGAGGTTTCGATCAATAGGAGTGGTATTTACCCATTAGAGACTACCTCAAGTTAGGTAATCTCCCGCTTGGATTGACTCATGCCGCAAAATGAGCACTCAAGCAGAAAGTGGCTAAGTATGTCTTGATAGGAGACATTTTGTATCGTCACGACTATGAAGGAATCCTCCTTCGTTGCTTGGACCAGCAAGAGTCCACTTGGGCAGTCACCCAAGCGCACGATGGTACATGTGGTGGCCACTTTAGTGGTATGGCCATTGCAAAGCGCATTCTTCGCATGGGCTATTATTGGCCATCTTTAGAGCGAGATTGTTGCGCATATGTCAAGAAGTGCGTGAAGTGTCAACATCATGCCAATTTGATGCACGTACCTTCTCAGGCCTTGCAGACAGTCCAATCTGCTTGGCCGTTCTCGCAGTGGGGCTTCGATCTAATTGGAAAGATCTCCCCTGCATCGTCAGGCCGTCACACGTTTATCATAACGGCCATAGAGTATTTTACCAAGTGGGTGGAAGCGATTCTGCTTACCTCTACGACAGGACCCCGCATTGTGGAGTTCATTTTGCATAACATCATATGTCATTTTGGTATTCCATCCAAAATAGTCTCGGATAATGGGATGCCTTTCAAGAACAAATACGTGCGTGCTTTGACCACAAAGTACAAAATTCAGCACAACTTTTTGACACCCTATTATCCGTAGGCGAATGGGCAAGCAGAAGCGTCAAACAAAATGCTAGTTGCCATCCTTAAAAAGACCGTCACAGACAGTCATAAGGATTGGCACATTCAAATCCCACTTGCCCTATGGGCCTATCGCACTAGCATTCGGACACCCACTAGGGCCACTCCATTTTTGCTTGTGTATGGCTCCGAGGCAGTCATGCCTCTAGAGTTGGAGATTCCTTCCCTACGCATATCAATGCAAGAGTTCATCGATGATGACTCTACGTGGTAGGCTCGGTTAGACCAACTTACGTTGCTTGACGAACGACGCGTTAATGCTCTCGAGCATTTACGTATTTATCAAGAGCGACTTAAGAAAGCTTACAACATGAAAGTGCACCTGAGAGACTTTCGGGTTGGTGATTTGGTTTTGAAGGAAAACCAGCAGAACTCTAGTTTGTCGTCCCACCTAAGGGACAAGTTTGAGGCAAATTGGTTAGGTCCATATGTCATTGATAGCAAAATAGGACCCGAGACATACCGGCTAGCTTCTCTTGATGGTATCAAGGAAATAGAACCCTTGAATATCAGTCATTTGCGACCATTCCATATCTAAGAGAGCCATATCCCAAAAATGCTCCAAGGATCCCTAAAATCATTTGGTCAATCCCAAAATGCTCCAAGGATCCCTAAAATCGCTTGGTCAATCCCAAAATGCTCCAAGGATTCTTGCAATCGCTTGGTCAATCCCAAAAATGCTCCAAGGATTATCGTAATCGCTTGGTCAAAACCCAAAAAGGCTCCAAGGATTCTTGCAATCGCTTGGTCAATCCCAAAAATGCTCCAAGGATTATCCCAATTGCTTGGTCAAAACCCAAAAAAGCTCCAAGGATTATCGTAATCGCTTGGTCAAAACCCAAAAATGCTCCAAGGATTATCACAATCGCTTGGTCAATCCCAAAATGCTCCAAGGATCCCTAAAATCGCTTGGTCAATCCCAAAATGCTCCAAGGATTCTTGTAATCGCTTGGTCAATCCCAAAAATGCTCCAAGGATTATCGCAATCGCTTGGTCAAAACCCAAAAAGGCTCCAAGGATTCTTGCAATCGCTTGGTCAATCCCAAAAATGCTCCAAGGATTATCACAATCGCTTGGTCAAAACCCAAAAAGGCTCCAAGGATTATCGCAATCGCTTGGTCAAAACCCAAAAATGCTCCAAGGATTATCACAATCGCTTGGTCAAATCCCAAAATGCTCCAAGGATTTCCACAATCGCTTGGTCAAAAATCAAGAAAATTCAAAAACAACAAAAATCATCAAAAACAACAAAAAAATTTGCATCTCATTTCTAGGCATACTCAAATTCATCAATAGAGAACTCTTCTCGCACCTCATCTTCATATTCACCAAAATCAATCCATCAAAAATACAAAAATATGTAGCTGCATCAAAGCATTGCATCCATACATTGCATATTTGTGGTCGTACAGGTCAAAGGCACCATAGGCTATAATTGCTCTGCTAGTCCATCTTGTTCCACACTGTTCCATTTTACAAAAACAACAAAAACACCATGCATTGCTTTTTACCACACTAGAGTCAGTGGTCTTTTTAATGTATCAAGAGTTTTCGTGATTCAGTCATCATTTTGCTCTTTAGCCATGTAATGTATCAAGTCAGAAATATTTTATGAAGGTAGAGTTACACTTGAAATACACCTTGTTACGTAACATCCCAACACAAATTAAAACACATAAAAATTCCCAAGTTGTGTGAACGAAAGATGAAACCTGCAGGGTAATCCAGGTCACCATAAGTGAAACGGTTATCTTGCTCATCCCCCCATGCGAATGGTTCTAGAATGCTGAGAATTGACAAAAGAACAAGCTCTTTCCTATCCATTCACCTCCATATACAATGGTTTTCACCACTACCAAATCCCAATCATAGTTGGTTCCCAAAGTTGTAAGGATTTGTACTACACGTCCCTGCCAAGGATGGGTAGTCATCCCCAAGACCTAAAGGGATCAACACCATTCACAAACAAAATTCCAACAAATCATCATCCTAACACTTTCCATTCACCTTTGGTCTCCAAGTTGTAAGGATTCGTACTATCCGCCCCTAACCAGGATGGGTAGTCATCCCCAAGGCCTAAAAGATCAATGCCCTTGCTCCATAATCTCCATTACCCCCTTGGTCCCCAATGTCGTAAGGATTCGTACTACATGTCCCTGCAAAGGATGCGTAGTCGTCCCCAAGTCCACAGGGATCAAGACCACTCACCAACCCAAACTCACAATACTCAAAATACAAAATCAAAAAAATAGTGGTTATCACTACTATTCAAAATCCTTGCTCAAAAAGAATTAAGAGGAAATAAACAGTGATTTTCATCACTATATAGACGAGCAACTTTCTAAATCATTCAGCCAACAAATCTACTGAACTTGAATCCCGGAATTCTTAGCATTCGAAAACCATCTAGGTGATCCTCATTACGAGTTTGGTTGATAGCCTATCTGGCAATGGTGGTATCCTACCCGCATGATGATATGTCTGTCACATTCGCTTTGCGTGTGTGCGGACCAATGTTTGCATAAGGATGAGCTAGCTTATGGTATCCTGGATAACACCGTAGATTAATCTAACTAAATACAACAAAGGAGTTAGTGGAGCTAATTAGGTGATCCTCAGTATAGGTTCGGTTGAAAGCCCATCTAGCACTGGCGGTATCCTGACAAATACCACATAAATGAACTCAATTGCACACATAGGGATGTGAAATAGCTTGGTCAAAAACAAGTCCGATTCATACCTTGTTCAAAAGTCTTGTAAGATAAAGTACAGTCATGGCTAGTAAGTTAAAACCGTCTGAGTCTCGGAAAACCTTAGCTACATTTCTAAACCAATTGCACTACTTTTCATCCTTACAATACCATCAAAAAATACAAAAAAAAGAAAAACCACATGTATACATACAAAGTCATCCACTACAGCAATCGCCTAAAAGACAAAATAACAAAGTCATAAACAGTCTATGGTGCCATAGCCAAACATCACAAAGTCCATCCATCCATTTCATTTTCCGCATATCACATATAAATCAAAAACATTTGCATTCATCACAACATATGCATCCATCAAAATAAATCAACATACAACAATCGCATTTATCATACCATATGCATCCATCAATATAAAGTAGCATGCATCCATCAACATCAATCATTATGCATAACATAATATCATGACATATACACAAAGAAAGAAAATCAAAACAACAAAAACATCACAAAAATGTAACACAAAAACATAGCAATAAGCATTGTCGGACACAAGTGCTCTTGCACTTAACCTCTTGGCATAGAAAATCGATGTCGGGGTTCAAATTGTCACTCTCCTACTTCCCCAAGAAGGCTACCATAGCCGGACCGCTCCACGGAAAGACGGGTTTTTGATGATTTCACCCCATTATGGCATCACCAAAAGGGTTAACACCCACCAAAAATAGGTCCAAATGTCGGGAAATTGCACGTGCTTAAATGATAAAACATCTAAAGGCACCCTTGCACAAGTCATCTTGGGTCAAGCGACTCGTCGCTTTTCTCATGAAGGTCATTCCCTCATCGATTCGTCGCTTGAGGGGGTAGTCACACTTAGTCACCAATCAACAAGCACACACCCAATCAAAGCAATGACATGCATTCAAAGAATCATTGACAAAGACAATCACGCTCCTGCTTGGGGTAGTAAACAAGCAGCAATCAAATTGATCAAACACTTGGCATTCCCGAAGCATGAACACAAGGTTCCCCCTGTGGACAAAAGGTTACGCCCTTTGCCTAATCATGACTGATCAATGTCCAAGCTCAAGTCACACCTCACCAAAATAGGTTAACACTTGAAATCAAATTCCTTAGCTCGTCAGAAGCAAGGATTCAAGAATGCATGCCCTTCCCATACTTGGGGCATCAAAAGTTGGTTAGGTTACCAAGAAACCCTAATCATTAGTGCTTTTGTTATCTATTTTTGCTCAACACTGCATCACCTGCAGCGCTTCCCAAAAAGGGGCATCTGTAGACACCAAAACAGCACCAATCCGATTATGTGACTATCAACACTGATCGCATTGACATACAGCCTTCAGGGCAGCCCTCAGAGGTCAAACAGTGGTCCTAGCCACTTACACAGCAGTTTTGGAAGGTGCCAATCCGGTTACATATCCTCCGATTCCGGCTCAGGTTTTGCACTTAGGCAAATGCTGCTCTGAAACACTGCTTTAAAACACTTAGGCAAACAATGTTGAAACACTTAGGCAAACAATGCTGAAAACTTATGCAAATGTTTTCTGTCGCGCTATCGTGACGGTCACGACGTCGCGACTGTCACGACGTCGCGTGGTCGCGATATCACGATGGTCACAACGTCGCGCTGTCGTGACATCGCGCGGTCATGATATCGTGATGGTCGTGATGTCATGCTGTCGCGACAGTCACGACATCGCGCTGTCGCGACGGTCGCGATGTCGCGCTGTCGCGACGGTCGCGATGTCGCGCTGTCGTGACGGTCGTGACGTCGCGCTGTCATGATATCGCGACAGTCGTAATATTGTGACAGTCACAACGTCATGATATCACGACCGTCGCGATGTCACGCTGTTGCGATATCATGACAGTAGTGATATCGCGACCGTCATGACGTCGCACTGTCGTGATATCATGACAGTCGCGACATCGCGCTGTCGCGATATCATGACTGCTCCCACCTCGTGCCTTGTTTCCTTCTTAGTGTTGCGATATCACGATAGACTCTGCCTCTACGCCTAGCCTGACATAGAGCGATTTAAGGTGGACGTTAACAAATAAAAGCAGGCATTAAACAACACCAAAACAACACCAATCTGATTATGTGACTATCAACACTGATCTCATTGACATACAGCCTTCAGGGCAGCCCTCAGAGGTCAAACAGTGGTCCTAGCCACTTACACAGTAGTTTTGGAAGGTGCCAATCCAGTTACATATCCTCTGAGTCCGGCTCAGGTTTTGCACTTAGGCAAATGCTGCTCTGAAACACTGCTTTGAAACACTTAGGCAAACAATGTTGAAACACTTAGGCAAACAATGCTGAAAACTTAGGCAAATGTTGCCTGTCGCGATATCACGACGGTCCCGACGTCGTGATGGTCGCGATGTCACACGGTCATGATATCGCGATGGTCGCAATGTCACGCTGTAGCGATATCGCGACAGTCACGATATCGTGATGATCACGATGTCGCGATATCGCGACCGTCGCGACGTCACGCTATGGCGATATCACGACAGTCATGATATCACGACTGTCGCGACATCACGCTGTCGTGATATCGCAACCGTCGCGATGTCGCACTATCGTGATATCACGACTGTCATGATATCACGACCGTCATGATGTCGCGTTGTCACGATATCGTGACTGTCGTGATATCATGACTGCTCCCACCCCACGCCTTGTTTCCTTCTTAGTGTCGTGATATCGCGACGTCGCGATATCATGACAAACTCCGCCTCCGCGCCTAGCCTAACATAGAGCGATTTAAGGTGGACATTAACAAATAAAAGAGGGCATTAAACAACACCAAAACAACACCAATTCGATTATGTGACTATCAACACTGATCGCATTGACATACATCCTTTAGGGCAGCCCTTAGAGGTCAAACAGTGGTCCTAGCCACTTACACAGTAGTTTTGGAAGGTGCCAATCCAGTTACATATCCTCCGAGTCCGGCTCAAGTTTTGCACTTAGGCAAATGCTGCTCTGAAACACTGCTTTGAAACACTTAGGCAAACAATGTTGAAACACTTAGGCAAACAATGCTGAAAACTTAGGCAAATGTTGCCTGTCGTGATATCGCGACGGTCGCGATGTCATGACTGTCACGATGTCACGCGGTCGCGACGTCGCGCTATCACGATATCGTGATGGTCATGATGTCGCACCCACCGTGACATCGCGCTATCGCGATATCGCGCTAGTTGCGATATCATGATAGTCGTGACGTCGTGCTGTCACGATATCACGATGGTCATGATATCATGACAGTCGTGCTATCACGATATCATGACAGTCACGATGTCGCGCTGTCGCGATATCATGATGGTCGCGATATCACGACAGTCGCGACGCCGTGCTGTCGTGATATCACGATCGTCGCACTATCGCGATATCACGACTACTCCCACCGTGCACCTTGTTTCCTTCTTAGTGTCGTGATATCGCAATGTCGCGATATCACGACAGACTCTGCCTCCGTTCCTAGCCTGACATAAAGCGATTTAAGGCAAACATTAACAAATAAAAGCGGGCATTAAACATTTTTAAAATGCACATTAAACAAACAATTAAAAGTGCATTTTAAACATATAAAAGTAGACGTTAACCAATCAAAAGCAGATGTTTAAACTATTAAAAGAAAAATATTAAAGCCATCAGAGCGGACATTAAACGGGTGGCAGCCAAAGACAGTCAATTATTGCCGCCTACTGTGCATGCGCACGTAGGTGGGAAGATTGGCAGTTAGCAGGCTGTCATAAGGGCAATCATGTAAACCCAAGTCATGGAGGACTTTCCTCCCTCATGGGAAGGCATGGCTACCACGCGGCATCCCTACGTGCCCTTCCAAAAAGACCCCATGGGTCTATAAAACGGTGGACTTTCCCACCCAAAAAAAAGGTTAAACAAGCATTTTCTTAACGCAATGAAGTGCTGCAAAACCAGACCCGATTGCATTCCTTTCGAATTCATTCTTCTGCATCTGTAATCTCTTTTGCAAGGGAGGTTATTGGTGGCTGTTGGAAGGTGAATCCGAACCTTCAGACCCGATATTGGACACAGTAAACCACCAATTTTCCGACACCACAGTATCTTAGATTTTGAGCCCATCCCTAGTGGATTGGCGTCGAAATTAAGTTTTAACGGGGTGGCCCGCTTGGGCACCCTACGCACGTTCTTATTCTTAATCTAATTTATGTTGTTTTTGAATATATCCTGCAGTTAATAGTGTTTAAATAGAATGTGCTTTCTGTTCACATTATCATGCTATCACGACTTTAGACGTTCATCAAGTATTATCGTGCTTCTATCGTTTTTTGCTCCCCCACTAACCTGCAGGTAACAACATTGATTCGACAGTGGATTGGCTGACTGTTTTAGTGGCAGTGGCCACCTGGTGACATTTTTTGATTTTTGTCCGAATTGCAGGTTGCATAGAGTTGTTTTGGTTGCACGCATTTAGTCAATCTTTCACACGTATTTCTTATCAATTTCTAAAGTTAAACGCTCTACATTTTAACACAGGTGCTACTAAATAGTTTATTGTTTCTTTGAATGCAGGAATAACAGCAAGGAGCAAGGATTCATCAGACACAAGCGACGACAACAATTTGGCCCGCCCGTTTCAAATGTGGGCATGCGGAAAAGAAGATCACTATTCATTTGTTGCAATGGAAACATGCTAACTCTCCCAGCCCTTGAAAAGGGAGGAGACGTATTGTAACCGAGTTGGAACCACATGAATAAAAAGGGTTGTGCTCCTACTTTTGATGTATCAAGCTAGTTATTTTACATTGCATCTTAGTGTTTCTTTATTTCTGGAATCTCATGCTTTCAAATACTACCCTTGGATTTTTCACAATAGTTTCTACCACCTATTAATAAATATTTCTAGTCTAACACAATTTTAGAAAAGATAAAATATACAAAGGAGAGGTCATTAATTTTTCTAACCTCAATTGCTTAGATATGTTTTCTCTCATATTCACTACAAATATTTCTACAAATACTAGTTCTAGACAAGACACAAGCAATTGTCACCCTTTATGAGCATAAAAAATGCTCATATTTTTGTATGAGTTTCTAATGGTTTTGTGCAAAAATATTATAAGAGTTGTATATTTTTATGAAATATTATGTATATATTTAATAAAATTATGTGCATCACCTAATTTGTGTGTGAAGTGTGTTTTGTGTATATTTTTGCTTATTTTGTCATCTTCTACTTGGTCAAGGTCCTACGTGGACCTAGCATGTTTTGCTTCAATGGACCTAAGGCATATATAGGGAAGGCACCTTGACCTTCAAGTAGGCACCTTGATCAAAGTGTTCCTTAATCTACAAGTAGGCACCTTGATCAAGGGTGCCTTGATCCACAAGTAGGTGCCTTGGTCAAGGGTGCCTTACTCTACAAGTAGGCACCTTGGTCAAGGGTACCTTACTATGCAAGTAGGCACCTTGATGACATGCATCAAGGGTTCCTTAATATTCAAGTAGGCACCTTGATGTCATGCATCAAGGGCACCTTGATCATCAAGTAGGTGCCTTGATGTCATACATCAATGGTGCCTTGATATTCAAGTAGGTGCCTTGATGTCATGCATCAAGGATACCTTGATCTTCAAGTAGGTGCTCCGATCTTAAGTGCCTTTACCTTGCAATTTAGGGAGACCCTATTGACTATGGTAGACCTTTGACTCCATGTCACACAGACTATATTTAGATAACTACCGAGCACGTGATCTATCTCAAACACATTGGAGAAACGCACAACCACTTCATAAAGCAAAACACGGACAATAGAGTAGGTAAAATTGAAAATTTACTATCCCCCAAAAAATATGAAAGCTATTGACTATTTTTATCATGCATCTATTACTATAACTAAACTACCTCAGTTTAGGTTGTAACCATATCTTCCATTGTATCAATAACGTACGGGAGGTTCTATGTGTACTATATAAACACACAAACCTCTTTGAAAAACTAGTAAGTGGCATATGTAAGAAAATATCATTATTTATGTACTAAAATATTATTAATAAAATCTTGTTCGAGATTTATTTCATTCACTTTCTATCTTCATAAATTAGTCAGGTGAAAGTTGCTAGATCCTGGGCCCACTCTAAGCTAGCATTCCTCCCCTTATTTCTATTGCTTTCTAGATTAGGTCATTTATTTTCAGTGTGTTGTATGTTTATTTTTGCAAGTGTAATTTTATTGTTTTCCTTTATTTTTTCAAGCATGGTGTGGTGTGATTTATTTTTCCATAGTTTTATTTATGCACGATTTAATTGGTGTGGATGAACTAATGATATTTGACAAACACTCCCCCAATGATAGGTTCAATGGACTCATCTCAAAATGGTGTTGTAGTTAGTCTTGAACGTGGTACTTCACAAGCTTACGAGTTCCCTAGTTTGACAATTTAAATGAAAGGGTTGTGATAGAAATAGGACCATATTTAACCATTGTTTTTACCCCAACATTTTGGTACCATTCTTAAAAAAGTTCCAATAATAGATTTAATTACAATACCTTAAAACCTTCCACCTGAATTTGCATGAGTCCATTAAGGAAAAGAGGACCCGACGATCATTTCATAAAGAGAGTCCACAAGAAAATATTGACCCAACTGAGAATTTTGAACTTGAGTTATAATCTCCCAAATCACCACTAGTAGTGCACTAGAGTGAACACCCCATCTTTGCACAAAGCTATTCTTGTTCCTATCGACTAGGAAAAGAGTTGATTATACAAAATCCTTTGTTTAAAATAATATCTTTTGAAGAGAATTTTCTATGGAAATCCATAGAGGATAGAACCATAACACCAACTAACTTGCAGGCTCTCATACTAAAAGTTCAAAATGATTGAAAGGTTATAGAAATTATGTTAGAGATCACATTTTCAAAAAAGTGATTGAAGCATAAGAGGCTTCAACTGGATTTAGCTTCCTGATAGAAGAAGGTAGGGGAGATACCAAAATGAAAAACATATCCCCTGATCACATTCCTACCTTCAAGGGATAACCAAAAGAAGATCCTGATCTATTTTTATTTAATTTTGGTATTTTATGCAAGTATTTAGATTACAAATCAAATACCTAGAAGTTTAAGCTCTTCCCTTCAACATTGGATGACTCAGACCTGCACTAGTTCATCGACTTGGGAAATAAAAAAATCACTTGCTAGGAGGAAATGAAAAAGCTCTTCCTAGAGTAGTACCAAGATTTCAATAGAGCATGAGATTCTAGGGAGGAGGTTCTAAGCATGACGTAGAGAGATGTTGAATCCTTGGACGGATACTGGGAAAGAGATCAACCCATATGAAGCTAGGTGACAAGTCCCTCAAAAGTATTTTTTTGAGGGCACTTAACAATGAGTCTTTCAAAGCACTCAACATGATATTTGTAGGGGACATTTACAAAAACCTAATGGAAGACATCCAAAAACAACATTAGAATTACTCACGAAGAAGAGGTAAACTAGCCTCCAGGACCATGAAGGTAATCACTTCAGCCACGAAGATGGAGATAGGCAATATGATGGAGGATTTGAAAAGTGAGATGCTTTCCTCTCTAGCATTTCATATAGATACACTCCTACTAGAGAAAAAGAAAAAAGAAAATGGTGTTGCACTAGCCTACTTCTGTTCAAAATGTAGAGGAAAATATGCAAGGAATACGTGTCCAAAAAACAAGTTCAGGGTGTGTGTTGTTTGTCAGTAAAATCATAAGACCCGACTATACCCACAATTACCAAATATTAAGGAAGATGTTGAAGTTACCAAAGATTATTTCATGGGTAACTGAAGGAATTGGTAGTAAGCCCCTATGGAGAACATACTAGTTGGAATGCTGCCCTATGGAGGAGGACCTTTCATGCCACAAGGTAAGGTCCAACCACCCAAAATGAGATGGTAGGTACTTCCACCTTGGATGAATGCACCTCTAGGAGCCTCGTTTTCCAACCAACATCCATGGATCTCGTACTAGCAATTCAGGCGACAATGGATAAGTTATGATTGTGGAACTCAGATCCATATAATGTAGTACAAGTTCCACTAAAACAAAGCTTACCAACTCCCCCTATAGTGATACCTGCACAACTTCCAACATAGCCAATGATAAACCTGAATAACAAGGCAAATTAGCTTGTATACCAACTGGAAGGAGAGATGTTTCCAATGTACAATATTAGTTGTAATCCAATTCAACTTAGATCAGGTGGATAGTTAGGATTAGGGTTCCTCTCATGATAGAAGAGGAGGATAATGTAGAATAATCACCTCTAGTAGAAGAGTTTGAAGAAGAATCGGTTGTTGAGAAAATAGAATCTCCTTTTCCCAAGAGGTTACAGGAGTAGAAGAAGCCAATACAACCTGATTTTGATATCCTTTTGAGCTTGAGGAATTTAACAGTTACCATCCCAATATTTCAAGCTATTAGATACATTCCTATTTACACTAAGGTGATTAAAGAGCTATGTATAAGGAGGCTAGTATGTAAGACAACCCAAACCATAAACTTAGTAGGTAAGTTTACCAATTTAATGCTGGGAAATACATGTCACCCCAAATACACATATCTAAATAGTTTGATTTTAATCGTAAAAATAGGTGGTCACTTGTTTTCCAATACTCTAGTTTATTTGGATGCAAACATCAATTTCATGTTGAAAGAAACTATGCATAAGCTGAGACTCACAAATTTGAAGCCCACCAAGATTGTCCTATAGCTAGCTAATAGGTCAATTGTAGCACCGAAGGGTATGTTAGAAGACATCATTATGATGGTGGATGCATGGAAATACCTAGTAGATTTCTTGGTTGTGCAGTCCAAATCATGCTTCTGTGGCTATCCACTCATCTTGGGGAGGCCATGGCTAGAAATATTCGATGCGTACATAAGCTATCGATATGAACAAATGACCATCTCAAATGGTTAAAATATCAAAAGGTTGACAATCTCTCAACCTACATAGTTTTTGGACATGTTGGAGAGCCCATGTGGGACAACCAAGATGAATGTACATTGTCAATGCTATAGCTGGTGATGGCACTAAAGGAATTAGAGGAAGAAGCTGATGAGGATGGAATTATTATGAGTTTCCTCCATGGACAGTCCTATCTTATTATTCTAGAATCACCATTAGTTAGTTCCCAAGACAACCATATCATACAAATCAAAATAGATCCTGGAAGGACATTAAAAATCAGCAATATATTGACACCCAAATAGCTAGATGAATTAAAAAAGTTATTTACTAGGCATCAACAATATTTCACCTACAAATACTTAGACATAAAAGGAATCAACCTAAAAATTTGTACCCATCAAATTATTCTTGAAGATTAGGTGACTCTGGTCAGACAACCACAAAGTAGAATGAATCTTGCCATGAAGGAGATCATCAAAGAAAATTTATAAAAGCCTCTATCATCCGAATTCATCTATCCTATATCTAACAGTGAATGGGTGTCACCACTAGTGGTGGTGCCCAAGAAAAATGGGAAATGGTGGATCTATGTTGACTACAGGTCACTAAACAAGGCAACCAAGAAGTATCATTTCCCACTGCCATTCATTGATCAGGTTCTGGATACATTATTAGGAAGGAAGTACTTCTCCTTTATGGATGAATTTAGTGGATATAACCAAATCCATATTGGAGAAGACCAAGAAAAAACAATGTTTACCTCTCCATGGGGGATGTTTGCCTACAGAGTCCTACCCTTCAGATTGTGTAATGCACCAGCCACCTTTTAGAGGGTGTTGTTGAGCATCTTCTTAGATATGATGGGAGAAGTAATGGATGTCTACATGGATGATTTCAGCATTTATGGTGAGACCTTTGATAAAGCAATGACCAATTTAGAATGAGCACTCCAATGGTGCAAAGAAAATAATTTGTCCCTTAGCAACAAGAAATACTTCATGATGATGTGGGAAGGAATAGTGTTGGGACACCACATCTCATCAGAAGGGATTAAGTTGAACAAAAATAAAATTTAAGTCATTAGGGATCTTCCCAGTCCTAAGATGTAAATAGATGTGAGGAGCTTTGTTGGATTTACTGGATGCTATAGGTGATTCATAGATGACTTTAGAAAAATTACTAATCCCTGATACACTCTGCTCTCAAAGGATGTGGGATTCATTTGGACATAATATTGTGAATAATCTAGTGAATAATACTACGTCATATTACATCAATAAGAATCTATCTAGAATTGAGCTTAATTACACAGTGACGAAGAAAGAATTTCTCGTGGTTGTTCATACCATCAACAAGTTTTGCCACTACATTATGGGTTACAAAGTGTTCATCCACACAGACCATGTGACTATATAATATTTAATGATAAAACTTGTAATTAGTCATAGAATCATTATATGGATCTTAATCCTGTAGGAGTTCAATATCACCATCATGGATAAACCCAGTAGAGATAATGTAGTAGCTGACTTCTTGTCTAGATTGATATCATCAGATCACACATATGTAGAAGACCAGTTCCCAAAAGAACATATTTTCATCATTAGTGAGCATAAATTATGGTATGTACACATAGCCAATTACTTGGCCACTGTTAGAACATCCCCTGCTCTTTCACCTTGTGAGAAGCAAACAATAATAGAAAAGAGTGCATATTTCTCATGGATCAATGGTCTCCTGTTAAAAACAAGGCCTGACTAAATGGTGATAAGATCTCAAAGCTTGCCATAACAATCCATGCAAAGGATATTTTGTAGGGAGAAGAATTGTGTATAGAGTCCTCCAGACTGGATATTATTGGGCTATCTAGATACACCGGTAAATATGGCGAGTGCCAAAGTATGGGCATGCCAACCCTAGGGATGAAATGCCTCTCCAAACACACTTTCACATTAAACCCTTCGACAAATGGGGAATGGAATTTGTGGGGCCAATCAACCCACCATCAGTTGTTAAAAGTTATATTCTGGTCTACACTAATTATGTAACCAAATGGGTTGAGGTGCAGGCACTAAATAATTCCAAAGAAGTAATGGTAGTAGAATTCCTGATTTCTTATATTTTCACGAGGTTTGACATACCAAGAGAAATTATAATGGATCGGGGTCCTAAATTCACCTTAAAATTAATTCAAGAATTAATTTAGCAATACATGATTCGACACAACAAAACCACCCCTTACCATCCACAAGTGAATAGATAATTAGAATAAACCAACAAAGATCTAGTGACCATACTTACAAATATCATGCAATAGCATAGGAAATATTGGTCTGTGAGACTACCAGAGGCGATATGGGCATATAGAACTACATGGAAGATGACCAAAAGTTTTACTTTATTCTAAATGGTATACAAGAAGAATGCAATGATGCCCATCGAGTTTAAAATCAAAACTCTTAAAACTATAATAGAATTGAACCTGAGCTTAGATGATGCATAGAGGGAGAGGGTTCAATAGCTAAATTAGTTGGAATAATACCGATTGGATACCTTGCAAAGGATAGAAGTCATCCAAAGGCAAAGGAAATAGTGGCATGATCACCACATTAAGCTAAAGCAGTTCAAAGTAGGATACTGGGTGTTATTATACGATTCCATATTCCACAAACAAAAGGGTAAGTTGATGCAGAGATGGATGGGACCATATGAGGTAATAAAGTTGATAAAAATGGTGTTCTACATGTCAATATAATTAATGATAGTAATACCATCTTGATATTTAATGATCACTGAATGCATCCATATCACATGTCTAAAAATTTAATTATGGAGTCCAAAATAGGTATGGGATAGACCCTATCCAATTGAAAATGTTTCAACTTCTCAGCAATATAGTGGAAATAGGATTGTCCACTTAAAATAATTTAGTTCTTAGTTTTTATTTTTTTTGTGTTTTTTAGGTACGATATCCACATGCAAGCTACAGGAATCCTAAGAGCTAGGGCCTAACATGCATAGATTGCACCAAAAATCCATTCTACTACTTTTGAGTTTATTGTGTGTTTTGTAGGGACAATGCCTGCATACAAGCTACAGGTATCCTGAGAGCCAAGGCCTAACAAGCACAGATTGCACTAAACTACATATTTTTTAGTTTTTCTCATTTTATTTAGCAGGTGAAATGACTTGATTGCACAAAATAGGAATCTTGGGATATGAGGCCTAATTGTCTCAGCATCCATGAACTTGCATGTTTTTTTAGGAGATAGAAAGTTGATTATTTCCATCTAGATGAGATAGTCATCATATCGGCATGGATGTGGGTGTTAATTTTTTGAAATAAAAAAACACTCACCTTTGTGTTTGGATGAAGTATATGTTGATGCAGCATGAGGAAAAAATATTGGATGACTTGATCAACCCTGCAATTGTAGAAACATTAGTAACTACTAAATTTTCAACAGTAATAAGGGTACCTTGCTCTACAAGTAGGCACCTTGGTCAAGGGCGCCTTGCTCTACAAGTAGGAACCTTGGTCAAGGGTGCCTTGCTCTACAAGTAGGCACCTTGGTCAAGGGTGTCTTACTCTACAAGTAGGAACCTTGGTCAAGGACATCTTGCTCTACAAGTAGGTGCCTTGATCAAGGGCACCTTGCTCTACAAGTAGGCACCTTGGTCAAGGGCACCTTGCTCTACAAGTAGGTTCCTTGGTCAAGGGTGCCTTTCTCTACAAGTAGGTGCCTTGATCAAGGACACCTTAATACTCATCAATAGATGCTCTTGACTTCTATTGAAAAAAAGGATGAATAAGTGATGAGGCACCTTGATACCATACAACAAAGGCGTCTTGATCATAAAAAAAATAGAAATAAATAAAAAATAATAAAAAAATGATGAGGCACATTGATCAAAGGTGCTTTGATCCACAAGTAAGTTCCTTGATCATGGGTGCCTCAATATATAGGTAGGCGCCTTGATCAAGGGTGCCTTCATATACAAGTAGGCACCTTAGTCAAGGTTGCCTTACTCTAAAAGTAGGCACCTTGGTCAACTACGTCTTACTCTATAGGTAGGTGCCTTGGTCAAGGATACCTTATTGTACAAGTACGCACCTTGGTGAAGGGTGCCCTACTCTACAAGTAGGTGCCTTGGTCCAAGGGAGCCTTACTTTACAAGTAGGCGCCTTGGTCAAGGGCACCTTACTCTACAAGTAGGCACCTTGGTCAAGGGCATTGTTGAGTGGTAATTTTACCCATTTTTGAAATTACACTCTCCCTTAGGATTTTATTCTCAAAACCCTCTCTTGCAAAGAAGTAAAAAAAAAAAACTTCTCCAAGGTCTCCACTATATTAGCATTTGCATATGTGTGTTAGTAATCTCAATAAAAATATCAATGAAACGCTTGGAACACCTTAGTGATTGCAAGTAACTGTTAACAAGAAGCATGTGTTTGTTCATTTCACCAAGCTATATTAATGATTTTTCATAAACCATATATAAAAGTAAATGTGAATTGGCCCTCATATGACCACGATGTAGCCTTAATTCCTTTTATCTTGAATGCTTTTAGGTAGATATTATCTTCCTTGATTAAGTGAATTTTAAATCATATTTTAAGCATGAAATAGAAGATTAAATCTATCTATGAATATGAATCTAAGATTAAGAAAATATCCATTAAATGTAGCTTTTATCATGAATATACAGATAGCCTTTGATATCATTAATAAATTGTCCCTCTTTGGTGAAGATAAAGAGACACCAATTTATTACTTGAAAATAATAGTCTCATAATGTCATGATGAATTATCGCTCTTTAATAAAATTAATTTTCATTATGAAGAAATAATTTCATACTTTAAAACCAAGATCTTTGATGTAATGATAAATTACCCTTCTTCAATGAAATCAGAATTTTCATGAAGAAAGGTGCATTTATTGTTGTGAAAATAATGGATCATGAAATGCCATAAAAATTTCTCCCCTTTGATGAAATTGAATTTTCATAAATGAAAGGTCATCTTATGCTCATGAATGAAAATGCAAACTTTAAAATCTGATTTGCCTTGAAAATGTAAAAAAAAATGAATTTTCGAAATTATAAAAACCCTTAAAAATAATAGTTTTCAAAAATATTTATAAAATTAAAATGGCCTCAGAATGAGTCTGAATCTATTGCGTATGGAAGATTGATGTTCATTCTAGGGCTCCATGTAATTATTTTTATCATTTTATTTTTTTTATTTTAATATCCGAAGTATTAAAAAAAATGCAAAATGAAGGGTTAGAAAAACAAAAAATAAAATCTGAAAATAAAATAAATGCTGAAAATGTAAAAATGCAAAGCCTTTTGAGTATGATGGTACCTCGTTCTACAAAACCAAATATGTGAGAAACTCTTAAATGCAACCTATTCTATTTCAACCTGCATTCACACAATCAAAATAAATCAGGTGCTAGCTTCTAAGGACAAAAAAAATAGATTCCAAATTCTGAACATTCACTTGATGTAACCATAAAAATGCATAAACATCACTTATAAATCCGAAATATAAAAAAGGAAAGATAATGAATTTTAAAACCGAGCATGCAGAAATTTATCCTCCTTTTTTGCTAACAAAACCCAAATTTCTGAAAAGCTTTGCATTCAAAATGATATTTTCATTTTACATCCATATTTCGACAGCATATCTGTGGTTTTCCAAAAAACCATCCAATTTTCTATTCTAAAAATCAATATTTAAAATTTTATGAAACACTTCATTTCTCTCTCCTTTGGCCTTCCACCTTGTTTTTTCTCTATTGCATTTCCCCCCTTTGGCTTGGTGTGGAAACGTTTTTTTTTTTGTCCGACGCTTCTTTTTGTTTTCAAAACGTTCTCTCCAAAGGTAATTATTCAAAAATATTTGTAACACTTTCGTTCATCCTTATGTGTACATTGTGTTACATAATTTGTTTATTTACTTTTTTTTATTTGGTGCCCAAGGTTTGCCTTGAATGAACAAGCCCCGCCATTTTCATAATTTCTCACCACATCTTTATCCTAATAGACAACATGGAAGCTAATTTTAAGGATCATGTTATGATATATTCTTTGGTCTTCCACTTTTTTTTTTTTTTTTTCCTCTGTTGCATTTTCCCCCCTTTGGCTTGGTATGGAAACATTTTTTTTTATTTTGTCTGAAACTTCTTTTTATTTTCAAAACGTTCTCTCCAAAGGCAATTATTCAAAAATCTCTATAACGCTTTAGTTCATCCTTATGTGTACATCATGCGTTACATAATTTATTTTTTATTTATTTTTATTTGGTGCCCAAGGTTTGCCTTGAATGAACAAACCCCACCATTTTCGTAATTTCTTACCACACCCTTATCTTGATAGACAACGTGGCAGCTAATTTTAAGGATCATGTTATGATATATTCTTTGGTCTTTTACTACATTAAATTCGGAGGCGTGCCTTCGTTGGATTATACATGGTGAGTGTATGGGTAGTTGTGTATGTTCACACTGACGCCTTTGATATTTTTTATCTAAATTAATTGTTTCGCTGGTCCAAGTCACTCTCATCATGTACCTTAGACAAAAATCTCTCTGATGCTCACTCGTTGCGGTTGTCCAAACCCTCTTCAACACTGTATTCGTTTGCCATATTGGGTACTGTATTGTACAGGTCATTTACTCGTATTTTAAAATGGTATTTCACTAGATAGCAGATGTTACCTCTGCTATGACTATATAAATATTACCCATTTGTGCTAAATAAATGCGGTAGTTTACTAATATGGCATCATCCATGTTGGCTTTGCTTCAACAAGGCATATGCATACATCTAATGTATCCATTCACTGTTACACCACTACTGAGGAGACTTCCTATGTGTTCCCTCGAAATTATACTATGAAGCTGAGGCTTCCCAAACAACCTCCACATAACCAAGGAATCGCTAGTCGATGTAGGTCAAGACCCCTCATGCAATCAAAATTCATCCTGTGATCTTCACACCTATTTATCCGATGTCTACATCACCCATGTTTTGGGTCTACACAGTGGGGATCATTAACCAAGCTCTCTAAGTTCGGACGTAGACACCCACTGTCATGCGATGCGCCCACGTATATTGAATTATACCTCTCGCTTTAGTTGCCTCCATATCATCTTGGATCATCAGGTTGATATCACTGCCCTTATGGATGCCCAACCAATGTGAGAGTCACACAGACACCATATCATCGAATAAATTGCAATACGGTCCTCCACATCTGGTTATATATCCGTGTGTTGTCATTCTAGCCGTCTCAACTTGCGTAGGTGGAGGCCACTGTGAATATGTCGATGAATTTACCACCATGCTATGTTTTTCGTTTGTGTTCGGCCATAGAAAACCCATATTCCAGTGGTAACATTTTTGTATGCCTCCAGCGTCTCGTTCCTCGGTCTGTTAGCCACACGATTTCCTGAAAATATTTATCGGCTACACCGTTTACACAACAACATTTTCCATTATGTCACATTGAGCCTAGTCATCTAAGCAGATCCCATTCTCCACGTCTTCATATACGAATCCTTTTTCGATGCCGCGTACCCCTACCATTCCCTGTATTCACCTCTGAAAATGTGTTTGAATACTGAGGTATCCTCGTTGCCTAGGATTCCAGTGCCATGGTGCCCAAACTTTCCATGTAGGTGCAATCCCTATCAACAGTGGGGTCCATATTGCCATTCTCCCTTTCACCGTATGCATCAACATATGAAGATAAAATTAGCTCTTGGATTAGATATTTAACTCTATACAAACTAAAAAGAGGAATAAGGCCTAACACTCAAAATAATAACAATGGTACTAGGGTTTAAATATTGAGACTTGACAGCCTCAAATGCACTTATATAAATATGCTCAGAGGTACCTTTTGTTCTTTTATATCACTATATATATATATATATATATATATATATATATATATAATATTTTCGTATCAACAATTATATTCAATAAAAATAAAAGAATTTTTTTATTATATATATTTTTGTTATTTTTAGTTATATATATATACCTAATATATGAACATATATGTAAGTATATATACTTATTATTTGAAATATACAAAATAAATAAAACATGTAATTTAACAACAAAAACATCAACAATAAAATTGACAACAAAAATTTATCGATAAGAAATTGATGACAAAAAGTTATCGACAAGAAATATCATCGATAAGAAAATATCGTCAACAAAAAAATGATGATATAAAATCATTGACAACAATTTGACGATAAAAAGTCATCAATAACAAATAAGCAAAAACTGCAAACCCAAAACTGAGTGAAACATTCGACACTCATGACAAAACCAAAAGCACCCAAACACAACAAGGAACATTGGAATTAAATTGCAAATATCGAGGATGGGATATATCGAACAATATCGCTCCAAGGACACTAAGACTCTCCAAAAACCAAAAATTAAAAGTGGGTCCCCAAGTTTTGGGGCTAGTTGTGGAGTAGCCACAACAAATGGCGACTCTGTTGGAAAATTCTCATGAGCATTTCGGGTGAAGAACCCAACCTGAAACGAAAACACACAAGATTAGTGAGACAATGTTCTGATAATATGGGGGTAAACAACTTCAGAATAAAAACAACTAATCCATTTGCCTTTGCTCAATGTGTGCAAATGTGATTCATTCATGTATTTTGAAAATCCTCCAGATTCCATCATCCCTTTCTACATTAGGCTATGAAGTATCGCTAAAAAAAAATTGGCTATAGATAGAGCCCCACTACTAGTCAGGCGTTTATAGCCCTAGTGAGGTTTATCTAACTCACCCTTGTGTTTTCTCAATGCTTTGCAAAATTTTTTCTTTTACCCAAGCTATATCTAGACAAAGCCCTATTGTCAGTCAGGCGTCCATAGCCCCGGTAGAGTTTATCTAGATCTTGTGACTGATTTGATCAAGCTTTCCAATGCTCGTTCTCTCTTTTTTCTCTCTTTTTTTCTCATTTTGTTTTTCTTTTTTTCTCTTTTTTTTTCATTTTTTTATATATAAAACTTTTCCTTTTCAAAAGAACAACCTTGCAAATCTTCAAGCATCACTAGGGTAAGGCAGCCTACAAGTGAAGCAT
The DNA here is from genome assembly GCA_028583015.1 of Wollemia nobilis. Lineage (NCBI taxonomy): Eukaryota > Viridiplantae > Streptophyta > Pinopsida > Araucariales > Araucariaceae > Wollemia > Wollemia nobilis. The sequence goes on from JAQPPZ010017088.1 coordinate 653,154, forward strand.
TTTAGATTTTCGCCTAGGGTTGTAGATCAAGATAACTTCATCCTTCCTAATTCTAGAAACACCATTTAACGTGTGTGTGAGTTCCATGTGGAGCTTTGGCTAATCTTTCATTGTTCCACTTTCCACCATTTTGAGTCCCAAAATCTGAGCATGATCACCAAATAACTCATCCCCCTTTTCTCGGGTTCATCAATTTTTAGGTCAGGTACTCCAACCTTTTAAGCAAAGGAGCTTCAAAAGCGAGTCAGAGACCATAAGTTAGCGACCACAAAATATCACCTCAAAACAAGGGAACAACCCAAAACACAAAACTCAAAACACAAACCAAAACTATATACAAATGTACAATATGGTACAAGATGGTGCCAAGCTTGAGCTATCACTTCCCTAGATCCCAAACATGATTAGCACATTTCAAAAGACAAATAACATGATATGCAAGCCAAGTTTTATAGAAATCTAGTGAAAAAAATATTAGGCCAAACAATACAACAATCTTCATCTTGCCTCTCTCACCCCACCAATTTGATTTAGTTCTATTAACAATCCCATAGGTGGGCTTCAAATCATTAAATTGATTAGACCACAATTTATCTTCAATTCTTTCTTGTCTATTCCTTAAGATGTCAAATTCACAACTCAATTCATGATTTAGAATTAGGCTTTCTTTTTCAAACATGATATTTTGCAAACAAGAGCCTATTTCTAAAAATTTTGAAGCCAATTCATTATTCATGTTTTTAGGCCAATCAAACTTATGCAAAAATTTTCAAGCATCTAGGATATCTACTAAATGAGAATCATTATGAGTTTTTATCCTAGATTCTATTATCAATTGTTGATGAATTTGATTTAGCAATTTAAGCACATCAATTTCTTTTTCATTCATCAAAGCAATATCATTAGTGGTGTGAGTAGAAATCAACTTTACTTCTTCATTCACCTCTAATGGAATTTCATCATTAATAGCATTAGTATCCAAAGTAACATCATGTAATCCATTACTTGAAATTTTTGTAGTCACTAACAGAGGGAAATATTTCACCTTGTCATCCATACTCAACACATCATGGTTAGAATTTACCAAAACTTGATGAGCATTTGTGACTTTTTCTTTCTCTTCATGATATTTATCATTATCAAACACCTATTCAAACATACCAAAGTTAGGCACCCAATCAAAAGTGTGACCATCCTTTTCAATCCATAAGTCTTGTCTATCTAGGGAGGTGTCAAATAACACATCACCATGATCAATCATTTGAGTTGCTTCAAATAGATCAACCTCTTTGTCATTTGGTTCCAACTCCTTATTCACTATCCATGGTATCTCTTCATTTGAATCCTCAAAAAAATCATGTGAATTTGTATCCAAATTTTCAATATCCCAAAATGAAAGAGCAGATTTTACCTCTTCCTCATCCAAAATAGATGAGTCATAAGAAATATTTACCATTTCTTCCCTTTCTATTTCAACAAGATCTTCAATAAATTCATATTCAACATGATCCAATTTGGTAACTTTCTCTATTCTTGCAAAATCAATATCCTCATGTGAAATGGTGATTTTAGCATCCTGCATGTCAATAGGAATTTCATCGATGGGGGTGTGAAAAGTAGATGATTCTTCATATCTTCCCCAACCATTGTAAAAATTGTCATCCAAATTTGTGAGATGAAACTCTATTGCATTTGTGACATAATATTTTGATTCATCCATCAATTATTTTTCTTCTTTGTCCTCGGTAATAGAATCATTTTATTTTTCCAACATTTGATGAGATTCCAATCCTTCTTCCAAAACATTCTCAAATTGTACAGGACTTGTAATATCCTCATGCGAGAAAGCAATTGTATTATCCTACATATCAATTGGCACAAAAGTTTCATTAGAAGGTTTGGAGTGAGTGTACTCTTCCCACTTCTTCCAATAATCATAGTAATCATCTTCCAAAATCAAGTGGTGACGCTCAACTACTTCTTCAACATCTTCCAATTCATCAATGTGTTTCTCATCAAATTCACCTTCACCTTCCTTAGATGGTTCAATGATTTCCAAAAGTGGGCTACTCTTTGTATTCAAGTTTGCAAGATCACTATCCTCATTTGTAACCCATGATTCAATTTTATCATAATTTGGAGGGTGAGGAATTTCTAGATCATTAGTTTCAAGCATCTCCTCAAGAGTGTCTTCCGAGAACAAGTGGTGAAATTCTATTATGTCTTCAAATTCATTTATTGGTTCTCTTCCAATTTCACTTTCAACCACTTCATTCAATTCTATGGTAGGTTATGTCCTATCACATATCTCCAAACTAGTTAGATTTAGGACTCCATTATCTGAATACTCATGCACTTATAGAAATGAACCCATCTCTACACAATCCTCATTGGTGGATGTTGGCTTGGCAACTTGCACCTCCTCTTGGGCTATATCTAAGGTGGTTATAAAATTTGGACATTCAAATTCATCCCCTTTATCATTCACCTTAGGCATCATTGGAGTAGAGGGTGCTATCTTAGATGGTTGGTGTAGGTTGGCATCAATAGCTTTAGAAGGACAATCTCTCATGGGAACATGTTGTGCCTCCACTTGCCATTGTTCTACCACCTCACAAATTGTAGCTAAATATGGGTCATCAAGATTTTCCCTCAACAATGTAGCAAGTACAGGAGGTATGGCTCCCATGTACACTTGAATAGCTTCCTCTTCTATTATGTCAGAATATTCCCACACTTGAGCATACAACTCATAGAACCTATCATTAAATTGACTCATGGATTCATTAGGTTCTTTGTAGGTAGAGTCAAACTGATTTTTTAGGTCAATTTTTTTCCAACATGGTCAAGAAATGTTGCTTCTAATTGAGCCCAAGAAACCTTAACCTCAAAAGGTAATTGGCCATACCAACCCATTGCTTTGTCCTCCAATATGTAAGAGAATAACCTACAAGCAACATCCTCATGGTAAATTTGCCATTGAAATAATATGCTCTTGTAGATATGCAATTTATGTATGTATCCTAAAGTCTTATTTTGACTAAACTGTCGTAGAAACTCCAATACAGTTTCAGGAATTTGATGGGGTACTCCAGGTATTTTTAAAAGACCATAATAGTCCCCTAATGAGGATACCATTGTTGCTTTTAGAGACACCATTTTTGCTCTTAGTTCATCAATTGTCGCCATTAGTGAAACTCAAAGAATAACCTCGAAATCAACTTTGTTAGTCAAATAAAGATATCTTGCAAAGAAACATAAAATGACTAACAATTTTCAAATGAGTAAATCATAAATATCATCATGTTAGTATCAATAACAAGATATGCCTCAATTAAACCATGACATGAAAGAACATTCTCAAATTTGCAAAAAGGTTAGTATTAACACATCATCAAATAGAGAATGTTAGAATCAATGAAAGTGATCAACAAAATCTCATTAATCAAGATCAATGTCTATAAATATTTCAAGTAACATGAACAATTTAGCATCTAACTAGCAATAAAATAAATCAATTCAAGCTCTCCTAGCTCCCAAAGTGTTGAGTGCTAAAAGATTGCCAAAGATGCTAATCAAATGAACTTGAAATATTTAGCAATTTAGAACTCTCAAAGTTATACCAAATCACATTATTCATGTATGAACAATCCAAAAGCGTTAGATCAATGAATACCAATTCAGGTTCTCCTTCTAGCACCAAAATGTTGAGGGGTAATTTTACCCAATTGTGAAATTACACTCTCCCTTAGGATTTTATTCCCAAACCCTCTCTTGCAAAGAAGTCAAATTAAAACAACTTCTCCAAGGTCTCCACTATATTAGCATTTGCATATGTGTTAGTAATCTCAATAAAAATATCAATGAAACACTTGGAACACCTTAGTGATTGCAAGTAACTGTTAACAAGGGGCATGTGTTGGTTCATTTCACCATGCTATATTAATGATTGTTCATAAACCTTAAATAAAAGTAAATGTGAATTGACCCTCATATGACCACGATGTAGCCTTAATTCCTTTTATCTTGAATGCTTTTAGGTAGATTTTATCTTCCTTGATTAAGTGGATTTTAAACAAGTTTTATCTTGCATTAAATCCTACTTTAAGCATGAAATAGAAGATTAAATCTATCTATGAATGTGAATCTAAAATGATGAAAAGATCCATTAAATGTAGCTTTTATCATGAAGATAAAGATAGCCTTTGATATCATTAATAAATTATCCCTCTTTGATGAAATTAATTTTCATAAAGAGACACCAATTTATTGCTTGAAAATAATAGCCTCATAATGTCATGATGAATTATCCCTCTTTAATGAAATTAATTTTCATTAAGAAGAAATAATTTCATGCTTTAAAACCAAGACCTTTGATGTAATGATAAATTACCCCTCTTCAATGAAATCAGAATTTTCATGAAGAAAGGTGCATTTATTGCTCCGAAAATAATGGCTCATGAAATGCCATAAAAATTTCCCCCCTTTTATGAAATTGAATTTTCATAAAGGAAAGGTCATCTTATGCTTATGAATGAAAATGCAAACTTTAAAATCTGATTTGCCTCGAAAATGTAAAAAAAATGAATTTTCGAAATTATAAAAACCCTTAAAAACAACAGTTTTCAAAAATAATTATAAAATCAAAATGACCTCGAAATGAGTCCGAATCTGTTGCATATGGAATATTGATGTTCATTCTAGGGATCCATGTAATTATTTTTATCATTTTATTTTTTTATTATTTTTATTTTAATGTCCAAAGTTTTAAAAAAATGCAAAATGAAGGGTTAGAAAAACAGAAAATAAAATCTGAAAATAAACTGAATGCTGAAAACGTAAACATGCAAAGCCTTTTCAGTATGATGGCACCCCGTCCTGCAAAACCGAAGATGTGAGAAACTCTTACATGCAACCTATTCTATTCCAACCTGCATTCACACAATCGAAATAAATCAGGTGCTAGCTTCTAAGGACACAAAAAATAAATTTCAGACTTCAAATATTCACTTGATGTAACCATAAAATGCATAAACATCACTTATAAATCCGAAATCTGAAAAAGGAAAAGATAATAAAGTTAAAACCGAGCATGCATAAATTTATCCTCCTTTTTTGCTAACAAAACCCAAATTTTTGAAAAACTTTGCATTCAAAATGATATTTTCATTTTACATCCATATTTCGGTAGCATATATGTGGTTTTCCAAAAAAAAAAAAACAAACCCCTTTCTTGTTTAGAAAATTAATATTTAAAAGTTTATGAAATACTTCGTTTCTCTCTCCTTTGGCCTTCCACCTTCTTTTTCCTCTGTTGCATTTTCCCCCCTTTGGCTTGGTGTGGAAACGTTTTTTTTTTTATCCAACGCTTCTTTTTGTTTTCAAAATGTTCTCTCCGAAGGTAATTATTCACAAATATCCATAACGCTTTCATTCATCCTTATGTATACTTCGTGCGTTACATAATTTTTTTTTTATTTGGTGCCCAAAGTTTGCTTTGAATGAACATGCCCCACCATTTTCATAATTTCTTACCACACCCTTATACTGATAGACGATGTGGAAGCTAATTTTAAGGATCATGTTATGATATATTATTTGGCCTTCCACCTTATTTTTCCTCTCTTGCATTTTCCCCCCTTGGTTTGGTGTGGAAACGTTTTTTTTTTTTTTTGTCTAACGCTTATTTTTGTTTTCAAAACGTTCTCTCCAAAGGCAATTATTTGCAAATATCCATAACACTTTTGTTCATCCTTATGTGTACATCGTGCATTACCTATTTTTTTTATTTTTTTATTTGGTGCCCAAGGTTTGCCTTGAATGAACAGGCCCCACCATTTTCATAATTTCTTACCACACCCTTATCTTGATAGACAACGTGGTAGCTAATTTTAAGGATCATGTTATGATATATTCTTTGGCCTTTAACTACATTAGATCTGGAGGTACGCCTTCGTTGGATTATACATGGTGAGCGTATGGGTAGTTGTGTTTGCTCACAGAAACCTTTGATATTTTTTATCTAAATTAATTATTTCATTGGTCCAAGTTGCTTTCATCATGTGCCTTAGACAAAAATCACTCTGATGCTCACTCGTCATGGTTGTCCAAACCCTCTTCAACACTATATCCATTTGCCATCTTGGATAACATCTACTACATTGTACAGGTCGGTTACTCCTTGTATTTTAAAATGGCATTTCACTAGACAACGTTACATCTGCTATGAATATCTTCCATCCTATACGTTGGAGATATGCCATACTGTACATCCTAACGAATGTCATGAACCTTTATTCCTATAGTGTTGGATACACTACTCCTAGTGTGGCATTTTGTTTTATGAGCACACTATTTCTGGTGCCTTTGACCTTGATGCCCTGCATCCATAAACACTCATACCTGTCCTTTGGTACACCGTAGATGTAAACATACATCCACGCTACGGTTGGAATTGCCATTAATCCTGGTGCTATCACAGTGTAGTCTTCTAGCTGAGGTTGAATGGCCTATCAATATTTGAATTGAAACATTTTTGGATATGCTTTAACATGTCCATTTTTACATCGATAGTCCACCTCCATGCTCATGTTCACCATGATGGGTAACTGCTCATGAAATGCACCACCCATTATTGAAGTATCATTATTATACTCTCACTCATCTACCTTCGAAAAGCTTCCCTGTTTGCGCTGGTGTTCTCGAGTATTATGACAAACCAGTAATCTGATATTGATTTGGTCGAAGCTATGGTAAACTTGTCGTGCAGCATACCCTCGGTATTTACCAACAATGTCATCGTGGTTACATCCCCACTATGATTCGAGTCCCCATCGTCGTAGCGTTGTCGAGGTCCATGCAAATAACTTCTCATCCACCACTGTGATGCCCTGATAAATGGTCCCTCCTTCATTGGGTTTCATTTATTTCATCATTGTTGGTCCGAGTAGGCATCGTTGGTGTTGTCACACTCTGGCGACCCACATCACCATTATATCGCTGAAATATTACCTATGTGACAACCATATCAATGTTACCCATCTATGGTGGATAAATGTGGTAGTTGACTAATATAGGGTCATCCATGTTGGCTTTGCTTGAACAAGGTGTCTCCATGCATCCAACTTATCCATTCACTGTTACACCGCTACTAAGGAGACTTCCTACGTGGTCCCTCGAAATTATACTGTGAAGTCGAGGCTTCCCAAACAACCTCCACATCACCAAGGCATCGCTCGTCGACATAGGTCAAGACCCCTCATGCGTTCAAAACTCATTCGGTGATCTTCGCACCTATTTCTCCAATGTCTACATCACCCATGTTTTGGGTCCACATAGTTGAGATCATTAACCAAGTTCTCTACGTTTCTACGTAGACACCCACTGTCATGCAATGCACCCATGTATACTAAATCATACCTCTCGCTTTAGTCGCCTCCATATCATCTTGGATCATCATGTTGATATCTCTACCCTTATGGATGTCCAACTAATGTGAGAGTCACACAAATACCATATCATCAAATAAACTACAGAACTGTCCTTTGCATTCGGTTATACATCCATGTGTTGTCATTCTAGGCATCTTGACTTGCGTAGGTGGAGGACACTATGAATACGTCGATGAATTTACCACCATGTTGTACTTTTCATCTACATCTGGCCATAGCAAACCCATAGTCCGGTGGTAACATTTTTGTATGCCCCTGGCATCTCATTCCTCGGTTCATTAGCCATGTGATTCTAAGATAATATTTGTTGTCTACACCGTTTAGACACCAACATTGTCCACTATGTCACATTGAGACTAATCGTCTAAGCGGGTCCCATTCTCCATGTCTTCATCTATGATGTTTTTTTTGATGTCACGTACCCGTGCCATTCCCTGTATTCTCCTCCAAAAATATGTCCAAACATTGAGGTGTCCTCGTTGCCCAGGTGGTCAGTGCCACGGTGCCTAAACTTTATATGTAGGTGTGATTCCAATCAATAGTGGGGTCGATATCGCCACGCTCCCATTCATCGCATTCTGCAACAACATATGAAGATAAACTTAGATCTCGAATTAGATATTAAACTCTATACAAACTAAAAATAGGAATAAGGCCCAACACTCAAAATAATAGCAATGGTACTAGGGTTTAAATATCCAGGCTTGACGCCTCATATGCACTTATATAGATACGCCTAGAGGTACCTTTTGCTCTTTTATATCACACACACACACTATATATATATATATATATATATATATATATATATATATATATATATATATGATATTTTTACTATTTGTTTATTTTATTTGTTGGAATCAACAATTATATTCAATAAAAATAAAAATAAAAATAAAAATTATTATAATATATTTTTTGTCATTTTTAGTTATATATATACCTAATATATGAACATATATGTAAGTATATATATACTTATTATTTGAAATATACAAAATAAAGAAAACACGCAATTTAACAAAAAAAACGTCAACAATAAAATTGACAACAAAAAGTTATTGACAAGAAATTGACAACAAAAAGTCGTTGACAAGAAATATCATCGACAAGAAATTGACAATAAAAAATTATCGACAACAATTTGATGATAAAAAGTCATCAACAACAAATTAGTGAAAACTGCAAACCCAAAACTGAGCGAAACATTCGACACTCACGACAAAACCAAAAGCACCCAACCACAACAAGGAACATTGGAATTAAATTGCAAATATCGAGGATGGGATATATCGAACAATATCGCTCCAAGGACACTAAGACTCTCCAAAAACCAAAAATTAAAAGTGGATCCCCAAGTTTTGGGGCTAGTTCTCGAGCATCCACAACAGGCACCTTACTCTACAAGTAGGCACCTTGGTGAAGGGTGACTTACTCTACAAGTAGGCACCTTAATCAAAGGTGACTTGCTCCACAAGTAGGTACCTTGATATCAATCATTTTAAAGGTACCTTTATGCAATCGAAGCACCTGCATAATCCAATGGTGTGAGGGAGCGACCAAAGCCATGTAATCACTTCACATGATAAAAAAATTTGAAGTCACCCAAAAATATTGAGGAATCATTGGGAAGGATTTCTGCATATCCCAAGGCCAACCGAAAAAGGAGATATGCATCCTATCACCTGAACCAACCACATCTCTATATTTTTAGCATGGGATCTAGAGAGAATGGAGTTGCAGTACCCGAGACAACTTAATAAACCACGAGGAATACGCCATCACCCTTATCGTAGACAACCAAATTGGTATGATCCAGAATGCACAAACAACCAATAAAGTATGCACATGATTTTTGTTAAATATTTATATAATTTTTCATAACTAAATACTTCTCTTAAAATAATACCATCACAAGAGTTTGGTCAATTGTATTGGCTCCCATGTCCAATACGTTGTACCAAAAATCAATTTGGGTGGCATATCCTATCAACCTCAACGCCAAATTAATTCACTAGGTAGGCACCTTCTTGTGAAATAAGGGCATCAAACCAATAAAAAAAAATGAGGAAAAGAGTCAAGAATTCACAATGGGGGGTTGATCAAAGAATCATGTGCTGAAGAAAAGTGAGCCCATCAATACTGAAGTAATTTGTAGGGAAGTTTGGGACCAATTTAAGGCAGTAGGGTGGATGAATTATTACCTCCAAGTTAGCCAAAACCAATACACCAAGGTGGAAAGGAAATTTGCTACCACTGTAAGAGGGGAGGTCACTCAGCTAAGCAGATTGGAAATCCTAGTCACGTCGGAGTATATTTCAATTTTTACCAACTTTCCCCTCACTGGAGAATGCATGTACAAGGAGGGTTTATCATCCAAACTCATAGAGCTACTTTTGGGATAGACAAACATCCAATTCTAATATGTAGGACTACCAAAATAAAGACTCCCATAGCACTTGCAGAGACTCTTCGATCAAGTGGTGAGGTTCTTCACATGCATAGGAAAATACTCCTACCTGAATGTGAACCACATGCAATTTCTAAATAATCTGGTGCATGGAAAAAATATTAATGTGCCATTTTATTTGAAAAGTTATCTGAAGGATTAATCTCATCGATATCAATGAGGGGCAATTACTACCCTAGCCCATCACAGGATAATTATGGCCCTGATTTAGTATACTAAGGAACACAGGGAGAGCCTACTAGTAGAAAGGGAAAAAAAATTTGGTGTGCAGATGTGGTCTACTACCAAAATAGAGTAGGAGGTTAAATTTTGGGGGATGGTTGAAGAAGTAGCAGAAGAACAGCCCCAAAACTCCCAAGATGCTAAAGCTCTTTGCTCGACTCCTCACAGAATTATGCAAAGGACAGGCTGAATTCTTCCAACCCTAAACCAACGACTAATTGTAAAGAGTGCATAAGTTAAATGAAGCATCTACTACAATTTATTTTGTCAAGTGAGGAAAAAGAGGAGTATACGAAGGTCATGTTTGTGGCCCAGACATTGCAGAATTTTTTCACTCGAAGTCTGCTAGGTCAGTAGCCTTTAGAAGGCCTATGAGGGCAGCTCGACTCAGCACCAAAAGAAGGCCTTAGTTGGAAGAGTGAATTTTTTGAAGTGTAAATGCTCTTCAAAGAATGCTAGGAGAGTGCTACAAGGAATCAATGACATAATTAAGATGCCATATCTTAGCTGCAGTAGAGGGTCCAATAGCTCACTAAAGAGAATTAGCAACTGAAGGCTAAGATGGTGGAAAAAGTAGACGTAGATACCCAAACATATTGGGTGATTGAAGTGCCCATAAATTTCTTGACCTATCCAAAGAGGTCATTTCAACAGGGTAGTTTATATCAGATGCAAGAAATGATATAGAAGAAACAAGGGATTTTTCATCCACTTCAATCAAAGCAATCGGGGAAGAATAGGAGAACTCTATTTTTCAAATAAGAACCCCCTATTATAGAAATTCTCAATGATGAGGATAATCTATCAGGTAATAGCCAATGGCAAGATTTTGAGCCTAACACCAAGGAATACTCATAGGAGCAACAAGTACCCATAGTGGAAGGTGAAAGCACGAGATTCCGGGCAAAGGAAACACTAATCATGTAATGTAAGACGAAATGTAACGCTTTAACCTTATGCACAAAAACAGAGAAAAGAGACAACTTGGAAACGAAAGACAAGATGTAAAGAAATCACAGCCCTCTTTATTCAAATATCTTATCCTTGGTTACATAGACGTCTCCTCCCTTTTTAGGGGCTAGGAGCGTTAAATTTGTCAATGTTACAATGTGCGATTTAGTCTTCCTCTTTTCGCGTGCCCACGATTGCAATGGGCGGGCCAAGATGATGCCGTCGCTGATGTCGATGAGTTCTTAACCTCCGCTGCTTCTCCTGCGAACAAAGAAACAACCAAGATGTCAGTAGCATCTGCCGCAAATGAAAAGTGTTTGTTCTCTAAAACTAACGAAATATGCATGTAAACATTTGCCTGAAACAGTAATTACAGTGAGTCCAAATGGCTTCAAAACTTGACAGAAGATAAGAAAAGTTACCGGAAGGCCACCGCCACCGAGACAACTGGCCAATCTACCTTCAACCGGAATTCATCCCCGGGCAGGACGAATCTCGATCGCAATTCGTCCCCGGGTGGGACGAATTCTTCTGTGTTGAGGAAACCGACCTGTTGCTGCTCCAATGTCGCATCCCGAGACCTGCAAAACGCCTGCAAACAAGGGGGTTATGTAATTGGGGCCATTTTGGGACGACCCAGATGGTCGGATTCTCCCAATTTGGCCTCCACCCTCGGGAATTTGACCTCGACACCTGCAAGTCAGCGAAACAACAAAGCAATACAAAACATACTAGAATCTGACCAAAAGTTACAAAATTACAGCTATGGGTTAATCAAACCTAATAACACAAAATGCAATCTGAAAAGTAATCCAAAATGCTCTAAAACTTAAAATAGGACTTGGGAGGTGCGGGGGTGCCCAAGTGGGCCTCCCACCGTTGGCACTTGATTTTGGAGCCAATCCACCAGGGATGGGCCCCAAAACCTCTTAGGATTGGGGGTCGGCGAATTGGTTGGTTCAGGTGTCCATGTGTTGGATTTGGGTCAGGTTCGAGCTTCCAAAGGCCACCCAACAACCTCCCTTGCAAAAGAGATTGGTGGATGTGGGAAGGTGAACCAAAAGGGATGCAAGTGGGTCTTCAACTCGGCAGCACTTCGTTGCTTTGAAAACTCCTTCAACCTCTCTCTTTTGGGTGAGAAAAGTCCCACCTTTTATAGACCCATGGGGTCTCTTTTGGGAGGGAAGCACAAATGCCATGTGTTGGTCATAGGCGCCATGTGGCAGCCTTGTCTTCCCATGAGGGAGGGGAGTCCTCCATTGACTTGAGCTTTGATAAATGCCTTTTGTGACAGCTCTTCTAACGGCCCCTCTCGTCCACCTACACACGCGTGCAAGGCAGGAGTCATTAACTGATTGTTTTGGGCTGCCACTTGGCACCATTTGCCTTTTTGCCCGTTAAGCTTAGAATTCGTCCCACCCAGGGACGGATTCAGAATTCGTCCTGGGGTGGGACGGATTCTATTTTGAATTCGTCCCTGGGTGAGACGAATATTGGGCAAAGTGTCCAAGTGTGCCAAATTGCTTCTTGACCTTACAAAATTGCTATGAAAGTGGTTAAGACCACTGTTTAACCTCTGAGGGCTGCCCTGGGGGCTGTGTTTGTCAAAGCGATCAGTGTTTGCAGTCACATAATCGGATTGGTGTTGTTTTGGTGTCTACAGATGCCCCTTTTTGGGAAGCGCTGCGGGTGACGCAGTGCTGAGCAAAAATAGATAACCAAAGCACTAATGATTAGGGTTTCTTGGTAACCTAACCAACTTTTGATGCCCCAAGTATGGAAAGGGCATGCATTCTTGAATCCTTGCTTCGACGAGCTAAGGAATTTGATTTCAAGTATTAACCTGTTTTGGTGAGGTGTGACTTGAACTTAGACATTGATCGATCATGAACAAGTGAAGGGCATTTTTATCCTCGGGGGGAACCTTGTGTTCATGATTCACGAAATGCCAAGTGTTTGATTGATTTGATTGTTGCTTGTTTATTGCCCCAAGCAGGAGCATGATTGTCTTTGTCAATGATTCTTTGAATGCATGTCGTTTTCCTTAATTGGGTGTGTGATTGTTGGTTGGTGACTAGGTGTGACTACCCCCTCAAGCGACGAATCGATGAGGGAATGACCTTCGTGAGAGAAGCGACGAGTCGCTTGACCCAAGATGACTTGTGCAGGTGTGCCTTAAAGGGTTTACCGTTAAGCTTGTGCAATTTTTCCAACATTTGGACCTATTTTGGTGGGTGTTAGCCCTTTTGGTGATGCCGTAATGAGGTGAAATCATCGAAAATCTAACTTCCCGTGGAGCGGTCCGGCTATTGTAGCCTTCTTGGGGAAGTAGGAGGGCGATAATTTGGACCTCGACATCAATTTTCTTTGCCTAGAGGTTAAGTGCAAGAGCACTTTTGTCTGGCAATGTTTTTCTGTATTTTTGTTGAATTTTGTACTGTTTTTGAGTGGGCTTTGACCCTTTTGTGATGTCGTTTGGGGATGAAATTGTCTAAAATCCGTCTTCCCGTGGAGCGGTCCGGCTATGGTAGCCTTCTTAGGGAGTATGATAGTGACAATTTGTGACTCCAATGTCGATTTTGGATGCCCTTGTTGTCAGGTGCAGTAGCAATCCTGTCGGGCAATTTTATTGTCTGTTTTTAGTGCATTTTTAGTCATTTTTGTTGATTTTTTTGTGTTGGCCTAAATTCGTCCCTGGGTGGGACGAATTCCAGCTGGAGAATTCGTCCCTGGGTGGGACGAGCGCTGATCAGAGTGCTCGTCCCAGTCAAGGACGAATTCCAGTGCAAAAGGCCTATTTAATGGCCAAAACTTGATTTTGGGCTCATTTGTGTCATTTTTTTTCTTGCGATTTTGGAGCTCTGGGAGGAGGAGGTAATTCTGCGAAGCGAAGCGCTGCTGGAATTCTCTCTGTCATCATGAGTGCACAAAGTGGTTCGAGTGGCGGAGCCGAGGCGAGACCTGTAAGTGACCCTAGGGTTTATTTTGCTTTAATTTAATGCATTGTTTTTGTGTTGACGCTTTTCAAAACTTTAATATATATATTTTTTTTGTGATGTTTTTGTTTAACATTTAAGGTTAGAAACCCTAGTACTGAAAATTTGATCTTATTATTATTATTATTTTTTGCTTTGCAGGTTGTTAGGAGCCGGTACCGTGTACCCGCTGCATTTACTGAGGCGCGGTTGGCATTGACCGATGATGACTGGGAATGGCTTGATGCCCTTGGGCTCAAGCATGTGGCTCGACTGGAGCCTGTGGTTTCTGATCAGGCCTATCTGACGGCCCTGATCAAGCTTTGGGATCCGCGAACTAATACTTTCCATCTCCCGACAGGGGAGATGACTGTGACTCTTGAGGACGTCTATCGGTTACTTCGGATTCCGATAGATGGTCTGCCTATTAGGACATCTCCGTTTGATCAGCGGACTGCTATACTTACGAGATGTTTTGGGCATGGGGGGGAGCTGGGTGTAGCAGACCCAGTGGAGACAGTCGAGGTGGATTGCCAGGTTGGCGGGATTTTGGTTAGCTGGTGGAAGGAGAGGGGGGTGTTAGGAGTGAGGCACGCATTCTTGATGGGCCTCATTTCTAACATTCTTCTCCCTGATTCGTCGAGCGCTAGGTTCCCGTGGAACCTGCTGGATTTGGTGTGGCAGTTGGCAGAGTGCCCGATAGAGGCACCGTTGATTCTGAGATGGGGACAGACCTTGTTGGCGCAGCTTTACGGGGAGTCGTACGGGGTCCGTTGTCGATAGCGGAAGGGTGTCAGTTGTAGTTTTTTGTTGCAGTGCTGGGGTTGGCAGCACATAGTTGTTGAGAGGCCTACCGGGTTACCGTGGATGACTCGGGCGGCGATGGAGGATGAGGAGATTGGTTATGCAGCTTTGTGGCGATGGTCTACGGAGCAGGGGCAGAGTCGGCGATGGGCAGGTGTCGTTGAGCACTACATTGATGCCTTTTCTCGGCTCACTCCAGGGGAGGTGTTTTGGCGTCCCTATCGGGACTGTCCAGCCTGGCCTGAGGCTGAAGAGTGGCTCCGACGGGTACGGAGGGAGCGATGGTTGACTGGGCGACACGGGACGGAGCATGAGTTCTTTCCGTACCGCCGGGTTACACGATAGTTTGGGGTGCGCCAGGGGTTGCCTGGTGAGCCCGTAGGCTATCGGCGTCAGGGAGACGAGAGGGATCTGGAGCCACCGGTCACCGTGCCATTGGGTGAGGAGTCGGATGCGGTGATTGAGGTCCCGGATGTGGATGACGTCGGTACTACCACTGAGTATGACTCGTGGTGGGTATTGCGGCGCTGGAGAGGAGAGGGGCCACTGGGAGGCACGGAGGCGGTAGTAGAGGATGCTGAGGCGGTAGGGGGTGGTTGGGGGGGCCGTTGGATGATGCAGATACGATGGATGTTGGAGATGAGGATGTGGGCCTGGGCGTTCCGGAGCGGCCGGACATGCAGGATGTGGAGGCGCAGTTGGAGCCTGAGCAGGCTACTGTCCCCGCGAGTCCTATGCGTCCGACAGATACAGAGGAGGTGGGGTCGGATGTAGGCGTTGAGGTTGCGCGACTTACAGAGCTACTGCGGATGCGGGATCTGGAGAGGGATCTTCTGCGGGCTCAGTTGGCAGAGCGGGATAGAGTTTTGGCGCAGCGCGATGATGCATTGTCTATCTATCATCGACGAGAGGCAGAGTGGTGTCTGTACCGGATAGACTTGGAGAGGGAGGTCATCCGCCTTGGCGGGCGGCTTCCTGAGCCTTCGATCAGTAGATCTTCTCGACGGACGAGGGATAGTTTGACTGAGCAGTCAGCATCATCTCGTCGCAGGCGGTTAGATGAGGGAGGGGGTAGCAGGCATGATGCGGGGGCTAGCAGTAGCCGCCCTGCAGGGTCCCGTAGGACCCACACCACGGGGGTAGTTCCCGTCGCACCGATCCTACGTGATCATGGTGGTCGACGCCTTAGGTTGGGTTTTTGGATATGATTGCGGGGTCTGAGGACCGGTTTTGTAGCCTGTGGGCATCTTTTTGACGATATATATATATATATATATATATATATATATATATATACCGGTTTTATTTTTGGTTTTGTACATGTGATGATGTGAGTTTTTGTTATGCATGTTTATTTATTTTGATGAATGCAGATGTTATGATAAATGTATATGTTTTTGATGTCTATGTGATATGCGAGGTGAAATGGATGAATGACATTTGTGATGATTGCACCATTATTGTTTAAGAAGCTCTTTATTTACATGGTTTTCTTTTTTGTATTTTTTGATGGTATCATAAAGATGATAAGTAGCGCAAATGGTTTTGGAATGAATGTAAGATTTTCTGAGATTCAGTCAGTTTTAACTCACCATCCATGACTGTACTTTATCTTACAAGACTTTTTGACCAAGGTAATAGTCGGACCTATTTTTGACCAAGTTATTTAACATCCCTGTGTGTGCAATTGAGTTCATTTAGTGGTATTTGTTAGGATACCGCCAGTGCCAGGTGGGCTTTCAACCGAACCTGTACTGAGGATCACCTAATTAGCTCCACGAATTCCTTTGTTGTATGTACTAAGATTAATCTGTGGTGTAATCCAGGATGCCATAAGCTAGCTCATCCACATGCAAACATTGATCTGTACGCAAGTTAATGTGACAGATATATCGTCATGCGGGAGGTTTACTTCTGTTATCGAATTGGTATTGAAGCTTGCCTTATGACCTACAGAATGCTAAGAGTTCCAGGGATTCAAGGTCAACTCCCTTCTTTTCTTCAATTGTATTGGGATACTTGCTCATTGTAGTGATGAGATCACTGTTTATTTTGATTTGTTTTTCTTTCGAGCAAGGGATTGGGGTTATGGAGTGACCAAAATCACTGTTGTTTGTGCCTTTTGATGTGTGCACTGTAGTTTGTCAAATTTTTTATTTTTGACATTTTGCAAATTTTTTGTGTTTTGCAACTATTGAGAACTTTAGGGATTCTTAGGGAATTGGGTAGGGAGGATGCTTGTCCTTTTGCCAACTCTCAGCATTCTAGGGGTCATTCGCACAGGGGGATGAGCAAGATAACCGTTTCGCTTGTGGTGACCTAGATTATTTTGCAGGTTTCATCTTTTGTTCACACAATTTGGGAATTTTAGCATTTTGGTTTGTGTTGGGATGTTACATAACAAGGTGTATTTCAAGTATGACTCTACCTTTGTAAAATCTGTTCGACTTGATACACTACATGGCTAAAGAGGAAAATGATGACTGAATCACTGAAACTCTTGGTACATTCCTGGACCACTGACTGTAGTGTGGTAAAAGTTATGCTTGGTGTTTTTGTTGTTTTTGTAACATGAGACAATGCAGAACAAGATGGACTATTAGAGCTATTGCAGCTTATGGTGCCTTTGACCTGTATGACTACAAATATGCAGTGTATGGATGCAACGCTTAATGCAGCTATGTATTTTTGTAATTTTGATGGATTGTTTTTGGTGAAGGTGAAGATGAGGTGCGAGAATATGAATTTGATGAATTTGAGTATGCCTAGAATTGAGATGCAAATGTCTGTTGTTTTTGATGAGTTTTGTTGTTTTGTTTTTTGAATTTCTTGATTTTTTTTTTTTTTTTGACCAAGCGACTGCGATAATCCTTGGAGCTTTTTGGGTTGACCAAGAGATTGCGATAATCCTTGGAGCTTTTTGGGTTGACCAAGAGATTGCGATAATTCTTGGAGCTTTTTGGATTGACCAAGAGATTGCGATAATCCTTGGAGCTCTTTTTTTTTTTTTTTTTTTTGGTATATGGCTTTCTTAGATATGAAATGGTCTCAAATGACTGATATTCAAGGGTTCTGTTTCCTTGATACCATCAAGAGAAGCTAGCCTGTACGTTCCCGGTCCTATTTTGCTATCAATAACATAAGGACCTAACCAATTTGCCACGAATTTGTCTCTCATATGGGACGGCAAATTAGAGTTTTGTTGGTTTTCCTTCAGAACCAAATCACCAACCCGAAAGTCTCTTAGGTGAACTTTCATGTTGTAAGCTCTCTTAAGCCGCTCTTGATAGATACGTAAGTGCTCGAGAGCATTAACGCGTCGTTCGTCGAGCAACGTAAGCTGGTCTAATCGGGCCTGCCACGTAGTGTTATCATCGATGAACTCCTGCATTGATATGCGCAGGGAAGGAATTTCCAACTCGAGAGGCATTACTGCCTCTGAGCCATACACTAGTGAAAACGGAGTTGCCCCCGTGGGCGTCCGAATGCTAGTGCGATAAGCCCAAAGGGCAAGTGGGATTTGTATGTGCCAATCCTTATGACTCGTCTGCGACGGTCTTTTTAAGGATGGCGACTAGCGTTTTGTTTGACGCCTCTGCTTGCCCATTTGCTTGCGGATAATAGGGTGTTGAAAAGCTGTGCTGAATTTTGTACTTTGTGGTTAAAGCACGCACGTCTTTGTTCTTGAATGATGGCCCATTATCCGAGATTATTTTGGATGGAATACCAAAACGACATATAATGTAATGCAAAATGAACTCCGCAATGCGGGGTCCTGTCGTAGAGGTTAACGGAATTGCTTCCACCCATTTGGTAAAATATTCTGTGGCCGTTATGATAAACGTGTGACGACCTGACGATGCAGGGGAGATATTTTCGATTAGATCGAGGCCCCACTGCAAAAATGGCCAAGCAGACTGGACTGTCTGTAGGGCCTGGGAAGGTGCGTGCATCAAATTGGCATGATGTTGACACTTTACGCACCTCTTGACATACGTGCAGCAATCTCGCTCTAAAGATGGCCAATAATAGCCCATGCGAAGAATGCGCTTTGCAATGGCCATACCACTGAAGTGGCCGCCACATGTACCGTCATGCGCTTGGGTGACTGCCCAAGTGGACTCTTGCTGGTCCAAGCAACGAAGAAGAATTCCGTCGTAGCTACGACGATACAAAATGTCTCCTATCAAGACATATTTTTCCGCTTTCTGTTTGAATGTTCGTTTTGTGGCGTGCGTCAATCCAAAGGGAAGATTACCTAATTTGAGGTAATCTCTTATTGGTAAATACCAGTCCTGTTGATCAGAAACCTCGATAGTATGAACAACCAATCCCTTTTGAAGTTCTTCCCTAACAAATGCTGAATGGGATAGAACTTGTAAAAATAGCGTTGTGTTGCTATTAATGGGAGTGGGGGAAAACAAAGACCCCAGCTTGGCATGTTTCAAACAGTCTCGGATTCGAAAGAACTTATCCGAAGATGGTTCGATCTGGATCATGTGGACTTCTGGCGTCAAGTCTGAGCTTGCGCGCTCCATCGCGGGTTGCGATAAGGTTTTGACCTGAATGGTTGTTATATCACCGGAAAGGTCTTGCGGGATTAGTGACCCCAAGGAGGCCATTGTGTCCGCAAAATGATTCGATGATCGAGGGAGTGCCTCGATGTCATACCACTCAAGTTTTGCCAGGAATTTATCCACGAGGGCTTTATAGGCCTTCAGAACTGGACATTTGCATTGATATACCCCCTTGACTTGATTGACGATTAACAACGAATCACCAAAGATGTTCAGTCTTTTGATATTCATGGCGATTGTTGTTTGAAGACCTAGGAGCAAGGCTTCATATTTTGCATTGTTGTTGGTGCACTGGAAGTTTAATTTAAATGACAGGGGCATTGGAGCACCCTGCGGTGTGAAGAATACAATTCCTGCGCCACCACCTTGCTCGCATTTAGAACCATCAAAAAATAAGGTTATGTCGGCCTGAGACTCAAGCTCTTCAGAATCTGGCGATTCTGAGACATGGAAGACCTCATCATCGGGTAGTTCTATGACTAGAGGCTGATCGTCTTCAAGAGGAGCCTCTGCTAGTTGATCGGCTATGACTTGTCCTTTTATAGATTTTTGCCCAATAAACTCAATGTCAAATTCCGTCAACAACATGATCCATTTCGCCGTGCGACTACTATGATAAGTACGACTCATCATGTATCGCAATGGATTCTCCTTAGACACAACATACGTAGTGTTGCTCAGCATGTAGTGGCGTAGCCTTTTGGTAGCAAACACCACTTCCAAGCAGAGTTTTTCAACGTATGCATAGTTAAGTTCGTAACTGACCAGGGTGCGGCTAAGATAGTAAGTAGCCTGTTCTTTGTGAAGTTCATTCTTCTGGGCTAGCATTGCGCCCAGTGCCACCTCAGTAGCTGAGATGTATAAGTAGAATGGCACACCTGGTCTAGGTGGTGCCAATATTGGCGACGAAGCCAAGTACTGTTTGATTTCGTCAAAGGTCGATCGGCACTCGTCATCCCAATGAAATGTGACCCCCTTGTGCAATAATTTGTTCATTGGTCGGCATTTGTCAGATAATTGCGCTATGAAGCGTTTAATCGATGCGACCTTTCCTTGCAGACTTCTGAGTTGCTTGATAGTGGTTGGGGGAGCCATTTCAAGGATTGCCTTGACTTTGTTTGGGTCCACTTCGATGCCTCTCTTGGAGACTATAAAACCCAAGAGTTTTCCAGATGTGATGCCGAACACGCACTTCTTGGGATTCAGTCTGACCTTATGCTCTATGAGGCGATCGAGAATCTTGCTTAAGTCACCGAGATGATCTGAGCGCAAGAGAGACTTGGCTAACAAATCATCCATGTAATCTTCCAAAGTTTTGTGCATGTAATCATGGAAGATATAAGTCATAGCACGTTGGTATGTAGCGCCAAGCATTTTTAAGGCCAAAAGGCATGACCTTATAACAAAATGTCCCCCAAGGCGTTGTGAATGCCGTTTTGAGTTGGTCTTCAGGATTGATACGAATTTGATTGTATCCTGAGAAACCGTCCATTAGGGAGAGCATTTCGTGACCTGCTGTAGCGTCTACCAATGCGTCGATGCTTGGCAAGGGGAAATCATCCTTAGGACTCGCTTTGTTTAGGTCTCGAAAGTCAGTGCATATGCGAATCCTCCCGTCGGGCTTCTTGACGGGAACCATGTTGGACAACCATGGCGGATAATCCACGTAGATGACAAATTGTGCATCCAACAGCTTTTGCAATTCGTCTTTGACCATCAAGGCCACTGTTGGGTGCATCTTTCTTAGTTTTTTCTTTACTGGCTTGATTTTCGGATCAAGCGTTAAGTTGTGCATGACTAGCTGCGGGTCTAGTCCTGGCATATCTTTGTACGACCATGCAAAAACTTCCTTCTTCTCTTTAAGAAGGGCAATGTATTCGGCTTGCTCTTCGGGGGAAAGGCTTACCCTCGACTCGAGAATCCGTGGATTCATTGGATCTATGCCGATGTCTCACGTCGGTCGTCTCTTCGACTGACATGTGGGATCTGTCCTCCAACTGATGTGGAGTTGGGATTAAATGGATATCATCAGCTGAGTTAAGATCTACGTTTGGAACCTCGGGTCCCTCTTCAGCTTGAAAAATATCCTGAGTTGTCCTTGGGGTGAAATGAAGCATTTCACCGAAAGGCCAGTACTCTGATGGTGACAATGGTGAATTGACGCGATCCCAGTCGATGGCATCCATGTCTAGATGCAATGACCGTGATGGATTGGTCGGATTGCGGATGGGTGCGATCAAATCAATGGAGATCATGTGGATGGAATGAATTTGGTCTCCAGAACCGCGGGTGTGATGACTTGATTCTTTTAGATGTTCCCTATACTCTGGATCTGGCTCTACGGGAACGGGCACGAATGGATCCTCTCTAGGTGCAAATTCATCTCTATGTGTGAAAAGGAAGGCGGGGTCTTCCCTTGGCACTATTGTCATGATGGGATCTCGAGGTGGACGATGCTCATCTTGGATTTGGAGCCATAGGCCTAACACTTGGTCCCACCTCGCTGGGTCTACGTGCCATTCATGTCCTAACCGTATACCCATTTGTCCCATTAGATCTTCATGAGTTAGAGCGTGGTGATGTCGTCGCGCATGTCTGAGATAGTCCATTTCAGTTTCGTCTTCTGAATCGCTTTCATAGATCCAAAATTGTTCATCCTCTTCAGCATCCGTTGCTTGCGACATTGAGGACTCTTCCTGTTCCAGTGAATTAATCTGGTCCCATTGCGGTTGTTCCACTCTTAGTGGAGGGACCCGATTCTTTTGAGACTCGTGTTATTTCATCTGGAACCTCTAAGGGGAACAGTTTCAAAAAAAATGTCTGGAAGCCGTTGTTGTTCTCTTTGAGGACTGCTCTCTGAACTTTCACCTCTCTCTAGCAAAGGAGAGGGATTATTGCTATTTCCGGGGGTGTTTGTAGACCATGGGAGATAATCCCCTAATGTGTATTCTGTGTTTGGATTGGCGTACGGGTCTTGTGCCAATCCCCCCTTGTTGCCTATTTCTAGGCCTTGCATATTTTCAACCAAGATGTCTAATGGCAGGGGATGGTTGAACCCTACCCCCGACTTGTCATATGGCATCTGATATCTTGGTTGGCAAAGGATCCGCATCCCTTGCTCATATCTGCCTAGCCCATACCCATGCCAATTGCATTGTTCGAGATATTTTAGGGCAAATTCTGGGTTCGACAGATAATTGATGTTTTCGACAAAAGGCTCTTCATCTGTTTCCTTTTGTTCGCATGGTTCAGAACCATGATCAAGGCCCCCATACACAAAATTCATCTGGTTGGGAGGGTAGCCTAGTGGAACAATTGTCCCTATGGGAAGGCGGGGTCTTCCCATGTCCTGCACTGACTCCAATGTGGGGGTTGCCACAACGTTTTGCACTAAGTACTCCCCCAGGCCCGTACTGGCCATCTCAACAGTGATTGTTGATGATTGGGTAGGAGGAAACGGTAGTCCTTCCTGAGTCCATTCCATGTTTGGTTGTTCAGGAGTCTTGGTTTGTGTTGTGTTGGGTGTTTCCTCTGTTGATATGGTTGAAATCATGGGCAACCCCTCTTCTAGAGGCTTAACCTCTTCCATGATTTGCTTTCCCTTGTCCTTCTGTTGGGCCACGATAGGTGGCGTTGATGATGAAGGAGTAGGTGATGAAGTCTCACCTGGCTGGGATTTTGCCTTGTTGGCCACCAATGGTGCCTACGGTATCGGACCCTGTTTAGATGGATTCAATTGAAAATCCAAATGCGTTGATGGGAGGGTCGATTGAGGTATGAATTGTACCGCATTGCAATACTTGAAGGGTTCCAAGTCCATTGGGACTACATGTATTTGCCCTTCATAGGCATACTTCAAGCACTGGTGTGCGATCGAGGGGACACACTTCATGTCCCTGATCCAAGGCCGCCCTAGCAGTATATTATACGCCATTTCGCCTTCCAAGACATGGCACAGTGTGGGTATTGACTTTTGTCCTACCTGGATAGGCAGAACAACCGTGTCGATCGTCGAGCAAATTGCATCGTTAAAAGCTCGCAGTGTGTACGTGGAAGCGGTGATGTGAGAGGCTGGCAGTTTTAAATGTTTCAATGTTGCAGTGGTTATAATGTTACTCGGACGAGCCAGTATCTATCAAGCACTCTCTTGTACGGGATCCCGTTGACCCGCGCGATAACGTGCAGGGGTGGATCCGGCATGTCATTTGATATCGTTTTGACCTCGTCTTCTCTGAATGTGATGACGGGCTCCGTACATTGTTTCACATGTCCCACGAAGGCGTTGAAAGAATTTGCTTCATGGGGTTGTACTTCAATGGCTTTTAAAATGTCCATAAGAGCTTCTCTATGGGGAGCTGATTGTTGAATAAGCTCGTAGATGGACAGCCTAGCCGACGTGGTCCGCAAACTCTGCGTGAGTTTGGTTCGTATCGTGACCTCAAGTCTAGGCGGAGGTAACTACGTTGGGCGTTGTTGAGGCTGCGATGTCGACGGAACTTCCCTCGCAGCTACCTCGGGGGCAACTGTTGGGTATTTTTTGTTCCTTGTTACAATGCTAATCATTCCCACAAATCCTTGCGCGGGAAGATCTTGTCGCACCTCGTTAATCTGGAGCGGTTTTGTCTGTGCCTCGTGGGCAGGCAGGGGGTCCTTGAATACCCCCATTTGTTGGTTGTTTGGTGCGATGGGGTTGTCCACGACCAATGTTCTGTTATCGATCAAATCCTGGACTAGTTCTTTGAATTTCCAGCACCCATTTAGGTCATGTCCTCTGCGCCTATGGAATCTGCAATACAATTCCTCCCTATACCCCCTAGGTTTGGGAATGTTAGGGTCAAAAATTTGGATTTCTGGTAGAGTAACTAAATTTGCCGCTGACAAGCGGTCAAATAAGGAGTCCCTAGACTCCGCATACGGGGTGAATTGTCGCCTAGGGCGACGCTGCTGATACTGCTCTCGTCTTCTTGTTATCTCTTTCGTAAGCGGGAGGCACTCGCTCGGTAGTTAGCCTTTTGAGGCTGCGTTTCTTGCACAGGCGCGGGGACATTTATCGCAACTTGGTTGATCTGCAGCGTGTTGTGGTTGCGTTGTCCCAGCTTTAGTGGTTTTATTCCACTCTTTCTTCTTAGGCTTGGCAATTGCGCCTTCGCCTATCTTAATCTCTTCTATGACTCTGGCTTGCACCAAAGCTTCTTCTAAGCTGTCGTATTGTCGCAGTAACAATAGACCAGAGATTGATTTTAAGCAACTTTTTGCGAACATTTGCGTGAGGTCCGACATGGGAGGACGGTAGGGTAACTTAGAAAGCAAAGCTCTCCATCGGTTCCCGTACGCTGCCATTGTTTCCTCCTCAAATTGTTTAAGGCTAGCAAGATCACTAAGTGATGCCTTCTTCCTTGTGTTGAAGGCGAAACGTTCAAGAAACGCATCTACTAGCTGATCTAAGCTGCTTATGCTGTGTTTGGGCAGCTGTGTGAACCAATCCGAGGTAGGGCCTGCGAATGTGGTTATGAATGTTCTAAGCAATAATGCGTCATTATCTTGGATGCCGAAGCATTGGCTTAGAAATCGTGTAACGTGTTCCTGTGCGTCCTCTTCACCTTTAAAAACCGCCAATTGAGGCAACTTGAAGTGTTCGGGGTAAAGAGGTGTAGGCACTGAGGGATGCACCGGATTATTGCGGAGTAGACGTAATGTGGGTTTTTGATGCCCAATAGCTTTTGTCTCCATAGACTCCAAACGCTCCAATAGCGCTTGGTATGCATCGGAAGATTTTATTTCTTCCTCTCTTGTTCGCTCTTGTTGCAAGTTACGGTAAACTGGAGGCCTATGGAGGGGTGGCCGAATGGCATCCTTCCCGCCTTGATGGGGAGTTTCAACATATTCCTCTTCTGGTTCATACTCCTCGTAAAATTCTTGAGGAGTCTCTGGGCGAAACCTATGACCCTGATCAAGCTCTTGCTGAAGGTACCCATCATTGTTTCGGGGAGTTGCCTCCCTCTCGAATCTATGAGGTCTTGGGGGCAGAGCTTGACGAGGTCGTGGAGACCTGTCTTGCGCCAACGGATTATGCCTCTCATACTGTTCAGCTCTTTGGATGCGAGGGGTTGGCCCCCTCTCAGGTATTTCATAGCGTAACTCATCCGCTTCACGTTGCATGCGTTCTTTATCCAAGCGGTATTGATACTCTATCTCTTGCTGACTTTGTTTAAGCCGCATGATTTGGGCTTGACGGGTGGTATATCTAGCGACAGCCGGGTCAATTTGATCTACCCTATTTTGTTCAGAAGGTTCAAATGTTCCTCCTATGGGTTTACCTCGGTTTTGATGCTCTAAAATCTCAAGGGGTCGCTTCCCTCTGTCGAGGTAGGCGGTATGTGCTCGAGGTTCTGGCCTCAAGGGGTGATCATGATATCCTGTCGGTGCGGAAATGCAAGGTTCCCGCATTGTTTGTTGCCCTCGAGGAATGCGATGGTTTTCCTCATACTCCCTTTCATGGGTGTAAATGGGGTGGGCGGAGTTAGGTCACCCTATGTAAGGAGCCCTGCGCTCCGGATTTGGTCTCTCTGTTCTGATGATAGGTAAAGAAGGGACGCCATATCCACGTTGCCCCTCCAAATGGACGGTGTGCCCGTTTAACGCTTCATCGCGCGGTGGCCACTCATGCCTAACTTCAAGAGGTGATTCTCTATTTATGTCAAGGTCTACATGTAAGGCATCTTCCCGAAAGGGGCTGTTTTGAATAGGCATACCCCACCGAGGATTCTGAATTGGATTCTTTTGTAGGTTAGACCTATAAGGCGGTATGACCAAATCCTCAGGACTGAAGTGAAGGCGACTTGTGCCTACTTTTTGTGTACCTTCCGGAGCTTCTGCCCTTGATTGGGCTTGACTGCGGGTGTACACCATTGCGGTGCTTCTATGCTATCTAAATAAGTTTTTATCTCGTTTATGATGATTTTTTTTTTTTTGTCTACACTAAGCAGAATTAAGCACACGCATTCACAAAATCGTGATTATCTCTTTTAAGGATTAAATGGTGTGTCCTAAACTGGTTTAGTGCATTTTGATGTTTTGTTTTGTTTTTGTAGGTTTTGAAGATCGTTTAAATGCATTATGACGGCTCATATAACTCCCAAAACGGTAGCCCCTTCAATATACCAACCAGGCC
The DNA here is from genome assembly GCA_028583015.1 of Wollemia nobilis. Classification (NCBI taxonomy): domain Eukaryota; kingdom Viridiplantae; phylum Streptophyta; class Pinopsida; order Araucariales; family Araucariaceae; genus Wollemia; species Wollemia nobilis. Next base: position 679,778 of record JAQPPZ010017088.1, read on the forward strand.
GATATACCAACCTCTCTATATACCCGCCCTTACGAGAGGGAGACTATAGGTACGTGAGAGCAGAAGGTACGTGGTACGTAGGCGGTACGGAAGGGGGATTGTCCTGTTAATGGCACCTACCATAGAAAACTTATCCTCGCGCGCATGGGAATCACCCCAACGACACTCGGTCCGTCTTCGTCAGGATTTACGCCTAACAACAGTTGACAATCGGGAAATGGATGCAAATCAAGCCAAGGTGGTGATGAAATCCACCAATGGTCTTGATCAAGGGCTGGGGTCTTACGACCAGCTCCTTGGTTTAAAATTGTTTCGTGATGTGTGTGGGATTCGTTTTATTCAACAAAAATGAAACAAGCATACATGAATTTTTTTATGCAATGCAGGACAAGATGAAAACAATCAAAGGAACAGAAACAGAAACAAAAAATATAACAGAGATCATGAAAATCCCTACCTCTTCTCTTGCCTGCTCCTGTTGTCTCTGAATTTCTACTCTAAAATCGTAGGTAGGAATTCGTCCCTCTGGGAGACGAATTGCAGAACAAAATTCGTCCCTCCCAGAGACGAATTTGAATTCGTCCCAGGGTCAGACGAATTGCAGAAAAGAATTCGTCCCTGTCAGAGACGAATAGCAGTCTGCAACAAAAAAAATGTACCTGTCAAGCACAAACACAAAACTTTGATCAGTTTTCTATGATTTCAAAAACCAGGGAACAGGGTCCCACCGTGATCGCCACTGAAAGCACGAGATTCCGGGCAAAGGAAACACTAATCATGCAATGTAAGACGAAATGTAACGCTTTAACCTTATGCACAAAAATAGAGAAAAGAGACAACTTGGAAACGAAAGACAAGATGTAAAGAAATCACAGCCCTCTTTATTCAAATATCTTATCCTTGGTTACATAGACGTCTCCTCCCTTTTTAGGGGCTAGGAGCATTAAATTTGTCAATGTTACAATGTGCGATTTAGTCTTCCTCTTTCCGCGTGCCCACGATTGCAATGGGCGGGCCAAGATGATGCCGTCGCTGATGTCGATGAGTTCTTAACCTCCATTGCTTCTCCTGCGAACAAAGAAACAACCAAGATGTCAGTAGCATCTGCCGCAAATGAAAAGTCTTTGTTCTCTAAAACTAACGAAATATGCATGTAAACATTTGCCTGAAACAGTAATTACAGTGAGTCCAAATGGCTTCAAAACTTGACAGAAGATAAGAAAAGTTACCAGAAGGCCACTGCCACTGAGACAGCTGGCCAATCTACCTTCAACTGGAATTCGTCCCTGGGCAGGACGAATTCTGATCGCAATTCGTCCCTGGGTGGGACGAATTCTTCCGTGTTGAGGAAACCGACTCGTTGCTGCTCCAATGTCGCATCCCGAGACCTGCAAAACGCCTGCAAACAAGGGGGTTATGTAATTGGGGCCATTTTGGGACGACCCAGATGGTCGGATTCTCCCAATTTGGCCTCCACCCTCGGGAATTTGACCTCGACACCTGCAAGTCAGCGAAACAACAAAGCAATACAAAACATACTAGAATCTGACCAAAAGTTACAAAATTGCAGCTATGGGTTAATCAAACCTAATAACACAAAATGCAATCTGAAAAGTAATCCAAAATGCTCTAAAACTTAAAATAGGACTTGGGAGGTGCGGGGGTGCCCAAGTGGGCCTCCCACCGTTGGCACTTGATTTTGGAGCCAATCCACCAGGGATGGGCCCCAAAACCTCTTAGGATTGGGGGGTCGGCGAATTGGTTGGTTCAGGTGTCCATGTGTTGGATTTGGGTCAGGTTCGAGCTTCCAAAGGCCACCCAACAACCTCCCTTGCAAAAGAGATTGGTGGATGTGGGAAGGTGAACCAAAAGGGATGCAAGTGGGTCTTCAACTCGGCAGACGACTTCGTTGCTTTGAAAACTCCTTCAACCTCGTATCTTTTGGGTGAGAAAAGTCCCACCTTTTATAGACCCATGGGGTCTCTTTTGGGAGGGAAGCACAAATGCCATGTGTTGGTCATAGGCGCCATGTGGCAGTCTTGTCTTCCCATGAGGGAGGGGAGTCCTCCATTGACTTGAGCTTTGATAAATGCCTTTTGTGACAGTCTTCTAACGGCCCCTCTGTCCACCTACACACGCGTGCAAGGCAGGAGTCATTAACTGACTGTTCTGGGCTGCCACTTGGCACCATTTGCCTTTTTTCCCGTTAAGCTTAGAATTCGTCCCACCCAGGGACGGATTCAGAATTCGTCCTGGGGTGGGACGGATTCTATTTTGAATTCATCCCCGGGTGAGACGAATACTGGGCAAAGTGTCCAAGTGTGCCAAATTGCTTCTTGACCTTACAAAATTGCTATGAAAGTGGTTAAGACCACTGTTTAACCTCTGAGGGCTGCCCTGGGGGCTGTGTTTGTCAAAGCGATCAGTGTTTGCAGTCACATAATCGGATTGGTGTTGTTTTGGTGTCTACAGAAGGACCAGCAGGGTAGTCACTAGGAAAGCAAGAAATAGAGGAAGCAGCTACGGTCAACTCAATGCTAGAGGGGTAGAGACCTGATCCCTCTAAAAACAAATGGGAAGCACCTTTCATAGAGGGGGAGGACATTCCCACTTAGTCTTGTTGCAGGACAAACAAGTTTAACTTCTTTCCTACTTTTGTCACATGCCCATGCATTTAATTTATCAACCTAGGGAGCTTCGTAAACTTGTGAAGGGTCTTGAACAATATTGCTTACAATACCACTTGAGATGAGTCCGCTAGTTCTACTACTGGGGGGTGTTTTCAACGGTCGTCAATCATTCATACACTCCTCAATAATTTACGTAAAAAAACAATTGAATCTACAAAAAGGAAATATTCACGCATTCCTAGAAATAAACCTATTGCAATACAATAAATAACAATGCGGTAAACAATCTTATAAAAGCGGTAAACTAATCTAGAAAACACAAGAAAAATAGGGGAAGAAATACTGGCTTGGAGTGGGCCCAGGCTCCAGCAGCTTCCTCCTAGCTGAACACGCACTTAGAAACTCATAGAACTGTATTATAATTATCAAAGTATTACAATGCTTCTTCTGTATATCTCTCTACATTTACTAAAAAATTCTCTATATACTCAGAGAGGTTTGTGTGTGTTTATATAGCACACCCGTAGATCTTGTGTTACAAAGAAGTTATAATAGTCGATTCATTGCAGACTAAAATAAGACAGTCTAGTAAATGTGATCGATGTCTGCTAAAACTGGCATTCATTTCTAATAGTGGCGTGTTCACTGATTGGTTTGTGCTTCGCCTGGCATTGGTAGGAAGTTCTCATACATCGGTGTGATCCCCAATTTAAATCTACATGACGTATAGTTGGAACTACACCAATCTATGTTTTCCACGTCGTGCTTGTCTGGTCAACGGGTGAAGAACAAGGGCGCCTTCCCTATGAGGAAGGTGCCTAAGTATTTCGGGTGCCTTCTCTATGCGGAAGGTGCCTAACTGTCATTGGCACCTTATTGGAAGAAGAAGGTGCTTATCTTTTGTTGGTGCCTTCTTATGAGAGGAAGGCACTTGCCTTCTAGTGGCGCCTTCCTTACAAGAGGAAGGCGCTTGCCTTCTAGTGGCGCCTTCCTATCGGTGCCTTCCTTATGAGAGGAAGGCGCTTTTTTTCCTTTGGCACCTTCCTGGAAGAGGAAGGTGCTTGTCTTTCCTTGGCACCTTCCTAGAAGAGGAAGGTGCCTACTTACGCTTTGCGCCTTCCTAGAAGAGGAAGGCACCTACTTTCTCTGCGTTGATTCCGAAAGAAACAAAGTGCTAGGTCCATGAAAAGACCTCGACTAATCCAAATCTGACTAAATCAACTGCAATTCCACAAAAACACACTAAAAACACATGAATTAGATAACATACATAATTTCATCAAATAATTATATAATCATTCATAAACATATACAATCCTTATTATACAACCACATAATAATCAAGAAAATGTATACAAAATATGAGCATTTCTGATGCTCATCATCCCCCCACACCTAACATATGCCACGCCCTCGTGGCATAAAAACTACAGATAGCCCTGTTGACCCCTCATCATTTTTGTTTCTTGGTGGATCTATAGCTTGTGTCTACCTCTTCTGCGCACTGGCATCTAGAGGTGCGGCGCCTCTTTTTCTATGTGGGGCTGTGGGTGCTGTTGTCGGCTTTACTTTCCTCATCTTGGTTGCTATCGAAGGTGATCTAACCATAATCATCTCTACTACCTAAAATGTAGCTTCTACAACTTGCCATAGGTCAGCATCCGGAGGTCTGACCGCTGCAAGAGGGATATCTGAATTATCCCTCCTGAGATGAACTACTTGGGCTTTGTACAATCGAGCTACTTCAGGAGTAAGCCCTGCGTTATCCTTTGCAATGGTAGCAGCCTCCAATTCAGGTCCATATACCTCCCATCATTCAAAACACCTTCTTATCATGGAGGGCCATCCCCGGGATGACCCGTAAATCTCCCAGAATTGGTTGTCCTCTATCAGATTGATGTAGATACTAGAGTCCCCCTGCATCCTTGAGGTTGCGTTCTTGGTCTCCTTGGCTGCTGTCATCTCTTTGAGCAGTCATTCGAATTGTTTTTGCTTCTCTACAAATGGCTTCATATCCCACTCATCTTCTTTTAGCTTAGGGAAGGTCACCTTCACCTTATTTCGATTTGTCCTGGGCCCTTTTCCTTTGGCCTCTACAAAAAATGTGGTGGCTCAAATAGGGGTTTTCCATTTCTCCTTGGCGGATGTTCTCTCACTCTGAGGGGCCTGCTCTGCGGTCCCTAGAGCATTTTATTCACTCTGGGGGACCTGTGTTGTCATCCCTGGGGGTGCTTCTTCGCCCTCCTATCTGTCCTATGCCAACCCCTCAGGTTCTTCTCTATCTTCCTTAGGTCCGGGGAGTTCTTACTTATCCCCCAATTTTGTTTGCTACTTTGTATCACTTTGATCGATAACAAGGGGTGTTGTGGGACTTCTTTCCCCTTCACTCCCAAAAATAGAGGAATTCTCCCCTGCCTCCGAGCTACTCTATCGGGCATCCAATAGAAATTCTCCCGAAGAGAATACTCGTTCTACAGATGTGGGAGAATTCGTTGAGACTTTTGTTGCCCATTTAGTTTGGGTGGATGCGTCCCTTCTTTCTATTTTCCTATATTGGAGTAGCTGGTTCTCCTCCTGTAATTGCTAGACCAGTTGATCGAGTTGGGTGATTCATCTTTCTCGTTCTTCCAATTCCCCTCTATGCTCATTCTAGTAATCCTCCAAAATTTGTTAGGCCATGCAGCAATTGGTCTGCCACTCAAACGCTTCCTCCAAGGCTGCATTGACCTAATCATTGCTCTTTGAAGTCCCTAAATCTTGTGGGCTCTATTTTATCAATTTCTAGAGGGTTTGGGCTGCCACGTCGACTTCCAGGTCATTCTCTTCTTCTTCTATCGAGATGAGGAGTCATTGCAGGTGTTTCCTCCTGGGGACTGGTTCTGACGGCCAAAACTTAGCCTTGCTGCTAATAAGCAGTGCTCCTTCCTCTTCATACTCGGGCACTAGGGAATGCCCTCTTTCCTCTGTGCATTTGGGCACTGGTGAATGCCCTATTTATTCCATGAAATTGGGCAATGCCAATTACCCGATACTTGCCATCTTCTTTGTAGGGCTTCCCTCTTCTTGCCCTATTTCAGCAATAGCATCCTGTTACCTTTCTTGGTCACCATCTCCCTCTGCATCGGGGTTCTACCTCTACGCTTTTGCATGGTGGACCAGTGTTGATATTAGCCCATAGTGGGCCAAGGCGGACGGTGCTCCCTTCTGGTACCTAGTCATTTCTTCCTTTTTTTTGTCCTTACTTCTTCAGGAAGGCGCCTTCTTATAGGGAAGGCACCTAACCTTAGCATTTAATTCTAGGGTACACCTTTTGAGCCATATCATTGGCACATGGTTCTGGCCATGGGGGTATATGATTTTTTTTATGACGGCAATATTTTTTTGGTACTACATAATTTATGAATAATTATATAAAGATTTGAATTAGTATGCACGTACCTGATTTGGTGTTTCATGCATCATGAAGATCATTGATTCACTGATTTGTGACATGGGGGATGGGTATGGTAATCGGATGCTACTTGTTCATGTGGTGATTTCATTTTGATCAAGACATCTATGAGATTTAAGTGTTGGCTGTACGCAGAAGGCACTCTTTGGTACCTTCCTAATGTGGAAGGCGCTTATGTGGTGCCTTCCCGATGTGGAAGGCACTTATATGGTGCCTTCCTGATGTGGAAGGTGCTTATATGGTGCCTTATCGATGTGGAAGGCGCTTATATGGTGCCTTCTCGATGTTGTTGGTGCTCTTTGAATGGATGCACCTTTCGATGGTGGAAGGCATCTCTGATTGGATGCACCTTCCGGTGGTGGAAGGCGTATCTGATTGGATGAGCCTTTTGGTGGTGGAAGGCACATTTTTGATGATGGTGCCTTCCTGCTACGTAAGGCGATGTTGAATACCTGCGCCTTCTTGGGGTGGAAGGTGCCTTGGTTTGTATGCACCTCCCTGATGTGAAAGGCACCTTGGGTTTTTTTTTTTGTGGCTCCTTCCCGCCATGGAAGGCACCTTTTTTTTTTTTTTTGGTGCCTTCTTTGTAAGGAAGACACCTTCTTCTGGTGGGGTGCCCTCTTCATAAGGAAGGTGCCTTATTCTGGCTGGGAGCCTTCTTTATAAGGAAGGTGCCTTCTTCTGGATGGGCACCTTCTTTATAAGGAATGCGCCTTCTTCTATGCCTTCTCGATGTGGAAGGTGCTTTATTCTTGGCAATCATGTTGTGATTTATTGGGAAAGTGTGATCAAGCCTTCTCAGTCTCGCTTCACATTGCCTCAACTTCTACCTATGAGTGTCAGTGTCAAAAAGCTGAGTCGAATCAGGCCTGGTTTCCCAGATACCTATTCCTCGTGCTTTCAGGTCCTCCACCTACAAAAATCAAATGAAAAGAAATAATAATTAAGGCAGTTAGACACATTTCATGCCTGTTAGGCCCTATATTAGGATGCCTACAGCTTGCATGCGAGCGTCATTCCTACAAAACACACTATAAGAAAAAAACTAAATTAAATGATTTTGGTGAGCACCTCCATGCCCACCGTTTCGCCTATTAAGAGTTTGGTCCAGATCTAACAAGATGGGGTCTCCCCCATGTCTATTCTAGATTCCACCTATAAGGTTTCAAATATGTTATAGGGGCGCAGTCAGTGGAAATTTACTATTAACACAGTATTGCTACCATCAATTTTTCTAACATGCACTGCCCCGTTCTTGATGAGCTCTACCATCTCATACGGTCCCATCCATCTTTGCATTAATTTACCTTTTCTTTCTTGGAATCAAGAATTGTACAACAACACCCATTCTCCTTCTTGGAGCTACTTTAGTTTAATGTGGTGATCATACCACTGCTTTCTTTGCTTTTGTATGATTTTCATTCTCTGCAAAGCGTCCATTCGGATTTCGTCCAGCTGATCTAGCTTCCGAATCCTTTATTTTTTAGCGTCATCCAAGATCAAGTTCAATTTTGAAGTTGTCCTCAATGTCTTGATTTCAAATTCAATGGGAATCATCGCACTCTTCCCATAGACTAGTTGGAAGGGTGTGAAGCATGTGGTGGATTTCCACATGATATTATATGCCCAGACTACCTTCAGCAACCGTGTAGCCCAATATTTTTTGTGTTGTTGCACGATCTTTGTTAGGATATTCTCTATTTCTTTGTTCATCACTTCCACTTGCCCATTTGCCTATGGATGGTAGGGTGTAGTTTATTGTGCCAAAATCTATATTGCTCCATCAGCTTCTTGATCAACTTGGAGGTAAATTGAGGCCCTTGGTCTGTTGTTATCTCTCTAGGGACCCCAAATCATGTAAAAATGTGGGCAAATAAGAAATCAACGACTGTTATTTCTTTTGAATATCTCAATGCTTGAACTTCAACCCATTTGGTGATGTAATCTATATAGACCAAAATAAACCTCCTCCCTATTGAAGGTGGATTAATTGGTCCCACAAATTCCATGCCCCACTTATCGAAGGGTTCTAGGTGTACCTGAGGCTGGAGGGGAATTTTGTCTCGATGGGTTGGTCTGCCCATTTTTTGGTATTCATCGCAATTGCTGGCGTACGGAGCCACATCCTTGAATAGAGTGGGCCAAAAGTACCCAACCTATAGGATTTTGTAGGTATTTTGTTTCCCTGCAAAGTGTCCTCTGCATGGTTCATCGTGACATGCTTTGAGTACTTCTGAGAACTCTTTTTCTGCTACGCATCTCCTTATAATCTGGTCATGTCCTATTTTGAATAGGAGGCCATCAATCCATAGGAACAATGCACTTTTCTCTATGACCACCTACTTTTCTCGAAAAGAGAGAGCAGGTGAGGTTCTTTTGGTGGCCAAGTAATTGGCTATATCTATGTACCATGGGATTTTCTCACTAATGGTGAACAAATATTCATCTTGAAACTGGTCTTCCACTACTGTATGGTCTGTCAGTATCAATTTGGATAGAAAATATGCTATGATGTTGTCTTGGTCTAGTTTATCGACTATTGTGATGTCAAATTCCTACAATAACAAGAGCCACCTGATAATTCTTCCACCAATGGTCGACTTGCTCATAAAGTATTTGATGGTCGTGTGGTCCGTGTGGACAAATACCTTATACCCGATGATATAATGGTAGAATTTGTTTATGGCATGCACAACTGCAAGGAACTCCTTCTCCGTCATCATGTAGTTGAGCTCGGCTCTTGCCAAGTTTTTGCTGATATAGTAGATGGCGTAAAATTATTTGCCATCCTTCTATCCGAGGACTACTCCAATCGCATTGTTGGATGCATCACATTATATATGGAATGGTATGGCCCAATTTGGTCCTCTTAGAATTGGTTTGGATATCAGTTTCTCTTTAAGCAACTAAAACGCTTCTTCATAGTATTTCGTCGAATTGAACTCCACATCCTTAGATAATAGATTGTGCAATGGTTTTGCAATTTTGTTGAATTCGATGATAATTCGCCAATAGTACCTGGCTGATCTAAGAAAACTCCTCACCTCTCTCTACGTTCTATGGCTAGGTAGGTCTCTGATGACCTCAATTTTCCTTTTATCAACCTTTATTCCTTCTACGGAGAGGTGGTGTCCCAGTACGATGCCTTCTTGCATCATCATAAAGCATTTCTCGTTGCTCAGGGACAAATTGTTTTCCTTGCATCTTTCAAGCACTCTTTCCAAGTTCATCATTGCTTCATCAAAGGTTTCTCCATAAACAATGAAGTCATCCATGTATACTTCGACTGCATCTCCCATCATGTCTGAATATATGCTAAGCATCACCCTTTGAAAGGTGGCAGGTGTGTTGCATAATCTAAAAGGTAATACCCGATAGGCAAACGTTCCCCATGGGCAGGTGAATGTTGTCTTATCCCGATCCTCTTCTCCTATCTAGATCTAGTTGTATCCACTGAATCCATCTAGGAAGGAGAAATACTTCCTCCTGAAGAGTGTATCCAATACTTGATCAATGAACAGGAGCGGGAAGTGGTCCTTCCTGGTCACTTTGTTTAACGCTCTGTAGTCCACATAGATTCACTATTTCCCATTCTTTTTAGGGACTACCACTAATGGTGATACCCACTCACTGTCAAAAATTGGATAGATAAATTCGACAGTCAAGAGTTTTTGTAATTCTTCCTTGACAATATCTTTCATTGCTAGATTCATTCTTCCCTGTGGTTGCCTGCTTGGAGTTGCTTGATCATCTAGGTATATACGATGGGTATAGATTTCTGGGATGATACCCTTAATATCTAAGTAATCCCATGCAAATTCTTGTTGGTGTCTAACCAAGAGCTCTTCTACTTTCATCAATTATGTGGGAGTCAACCCACTATTGACATTCAACATTCTTCTTGGCCCGATGTGTATATGTTGAACATGGTGATCTTGGGCACCAGCCAATGGCAATCTAGGTGTGAATATGGAGGATTCCCCGTGTAGAAACTCCACAATAGCATCATCTTCATCTTCTTCTACCAAATCATCCAACGTCATCACCAGCTAGATCATGGATAGCTCAATATTTTCATGCTCGGTCAACATGGGTTCTCCTAATGAGTCGACGGACTACGCTAGGGTGAAATAGTCAACCTTTTAATTTTTTGTCCATCGGAGATGGTCATCAGCCCATCCCGATAGTTGATGTAAGTGCCATTTGTTTCCAGCCATGGCATTTCCAAGATGATCGGGTAACCGCAAAACCTAGTTTTAGATTGCAAAACTAAAAAGTTCACTGGGTATTCCCATGTGTTGACTGTCACTATTATGTCTTCTAACATTCCTTCTGATGCCATGGTCGATCGATCGACTAGCTACAGCACTGTTGTGGTAGGTTTTAGGTTTGTGAGTTGTAGCCTCTACATGGTCTCCTGAGGCATTACGTTGATGGCTGCTCTAAGATCGACCAACATATTGGATAGGGAATGTCCCTCAATTTTTACAGCCAGCACCGGGCTGCCTGGGTCTGCATACTTAGGATGGCATGTTTTTCCCATCATCAACTCTGCTAGTTTACCCATGACATTGATAGTCTGGGTTGCTATTCGTCCTGGCTTCCTTAGACACATCTCTCTTATCACCTTGGTATATATCGAAACATATCGGATGTCTTGAAATAATGGAATTATCATGATGAGGTTCTTCAAGCTAGACAAGATATCAAACTCTAGCTGCATTACTTTCCTCTGTTCTTGCAGTCAGTTGGGAAATGGAGTCTTTGCTCTCTTAGGCATTTCTTCTATCACCTCTTCTATAAGAGGTGTTTCTCATACCTCTTCCTCCTCTTCTACCAGTGGATGCGTTCCTACTCGTAGTTGTCTACCAGACCTAAGCTGAATATGGTACATCGGATACATCTCACCCTCCACATTGTATGCTGGCTGCTTCACCCTGTTATTAGGATTTGTCATCGGTTGTGCGGGTAGTTGCACAGGTCTCACTACTAGCAATGCCATTAAATTCTATTGGGGGTGAGTTGGTGCTACATTCTGTGGAGCCTAATTCCACATAGTGTGGCCTCTCCACTACTCCCCAGGATATGGATATGGCATCCATGGCTGTTGGTTTAGGAATTTTGTTGGGGGTGCATTGGACCAGGGTGATGGCCCCAACCACCCCATGTTAGGTGGTTGAGGCAGGCCTTGGGGCATGTATGGTCCTCCCCCATATGACGACATTTCAGTTGGCATATTATCCGCAAAGGGTTGTTGCCAAATCTTCCGATTACCTATAAAATAGGCATTCGTGCCTTCAACATCCTCCTGATTACTAGGTAGTTGCAAGCACAATCGAGTTTTATGGTTCAGCCTACAAACTATGCATGCTCTGAATTTGTTCTCTAGGCATGCACTCTTTGCATGATTCCCTCTATATTTTGGATAGAAATAATCCAATGCTACTTCATTTTCTTGCTTCTTTTTCTCTAACAACAACATATCCATCTGCAATGCTAGATATGAGAGCATTTCACTCTTTAAATCTTCTAGCATGTTACCTATTTCTATCTTTGTGACTAAAGCAGTCACTTTCATGGTTCTAGAAGTGGTCTTGCCTCTCCTTCTTGAGTAGTTTCGGCATAGTTTTCAGATGTATTCCATAGCATGCTGGTAGAAATCACCTCCAGAAATCATGTTGAGAGCCTCTAGTGATTCATTGGTAAGTCCTCTCAAAAATATGCTTTTAAGGGACTTATCAGATAGTTTCGTGTGAGGAGATCATTGAAGATTGAAGTTGAATCTCTCCCAATATTCCTCGAAAGACTCATCTTCTTTTTGCGTCATGCTCAGGACATCTTCTCTGGAGTCTCTTGCTCTCTCAAAATCTTGGTATTGCTCTAAAAATAACTTCTTAATTTTATCCCAAGTGGCATTATGTCTGTCTTCCAGATTGATGAACCACCGCAGAGCTGCATCGTCCAATGTGGAAGGAAAGAGTTTCAGCTTCTGTGTATTAGATTTTTAGTCCATAGACCTGCATAAGACATCAAACTTAAATAAAAATAGGTCAGGGTCCTTAGTTGGGTATCCTCTAAAGGTCGAAAGGTGAGCAGGGGATATGTTTTTCATTTTGGTATCTCCTACTCCTTCATCAATCGAGAAACTAAATCCAGATGAGACTTCTTCATTGCTAGCTATTTTTTCAAGAAATGTGGTCTCTAATGCAGTATTTATGGCCTTACGATATTTTAAGACTTTTTGAGTCAAGGCTCTAAGTTTGTCTAGTGTTATCTTTCGATCTTCTATAGCTTTCCACAACAGGGCTTCCTCTAAGGGTGTCCTATTAAATAGGGGATTTATGATGATTCGTTCTTCCCCAAGTTGATGGGATGAGGAGGAACTTTGTACAAAGTGTGGATACTCACTCCAATGGATTGCTGGTGGTGGGTCGGGTGAGTCTAATTCAAATTTATAATGTTCGTATGACTCAGGTTCTAGTGGATTGGTTTTTATAAACTGACCGTCAGGTCCTCTTCTTGTCGAAGAACTCATACAAGGTCATATGGAAGGTTTCTAGGTATTGTAAATAATCTAGTTGAGATGCTTCCCTAGAAACGACACCAAAATGTTGCGGGAAAAACAAGGTTAACTTCTTTCCTACTTTTGTCACATGCCCATGCATTTAATTTATCAACCTAGTGAGCTTTTTAAACTTGCAAAGGGTCTTGAACAAGATTGCTTACAATACCACTTGAGATGAGTCCACTAGTTCTACTACTGGGGGGTGTTTTCAACGGTCATCAATCATTCATACACTCAATAATTTACATAAAAAAACAATTGAATCTATAGAAAGGAAATATTCACGCATTCTTGAAAATAAACCTATTGCAATATGAGAAATAACAATGTGGTAAAAAATCTTATAAAAGTGGTAAACTAATCTAGAAAACATAGGAAAAATAGGGGAAGAAATACTGGCTTGGAGTGGGCCTAGGCTCCAATAGCTTCCTCCTAGCTGAACATGCACTTAGAAACTCTTAGAACTATATTATAATTATCAAAGTATTACAATGCTTCTTCTGTATATCTCTCTACATTTACTAAAGAATTCTCTATATCCTCAGAGAGTTCTGCGTGTGTTTATATAGCACACCCATAAATATTTTGTTACAAAGAAGTTATAACAATTGATTCATTCCAGACTAAACTAAGACATTCTGGTAAATTTCATCAACGTCTACTAGAACTGGCATTCATTTCTAATGGTGGTGTGTTCATTGATTGGTTTGTGCTTCACCTGGCATAGGTAGGACGTTCTCATAATTTGATGCAATCCCCAATTTAACTCTACATGATGTATACTTGGAACTGCACCAGTCTTTGTTGTCCACGTCGTGCTTGTCTGGTCAATGGACGAAGAACAGGGGCACATTCCCTATGAGGAAGGTGCCTAAGTATGTCGGGTGCCTTCTCTATGCGGAAGGTGCCTTACTGTCATTGGTGCCTTCTTGGAAGAGGAAGGCGCTTATCTTCTATTGGCACCTTCCTATTAGAGGAAGGATTTTTCCTTATAGTGGCGCCTTCCTGTCGGTGCCTTCCTTATGAGAGGAAGTTACTTGCCTTCTAGTGGCGCCTTCCTATCGATGCCTTCCTGGAATAGGAAGGTGCTTATTTTCCTTTGGTGCCTTCCTGAAAGAGGAAGGCGCTTATTTTCCTTTTGTGCCTTCCTAAAAGAGGAAGGCGCTGGCCTTCTATTGGTGCCTTCCTGGGAGAGGAAGGCACTTGTCTTTCCTTTGCACCTTCCTGGAAGAGGAAGGTGCCTACTTATGCTTGGCACCTTCCTGGAAGAGGAAGGTGCCTACTTTCTCTGCATTGATTCCAAAAGAAACAAAGTGCTAGGTCCATGAAAAGACCTCGATTGATCCAAATCTGACTAAATCAACTGCAATTCCACAAAAACACACTAAAAACACACGAATTAGATAACATGCATAATTTCATCAAATAATTATATAATCATTCATAAACATATGCAATCCTTATTATACATTCGCATAATAATCAAGAAAATGTATACAAAATATGAGCATTTTTTATGCTCATCAAGTCTTCTGCAATACCGGTCCTAGTAAGGACTAAGAGGAAGGCACCTTGGACAATACAGAGGAGGACTAAGAGCAAATCCAAAGTTACATTCGTAGAACCAACTGACCAGTCAAATGAAGAGTGGGTGGAAGGTATCAAGTGTTTTTTTGAGTGGAAGGTCTAGTTCAAAAAACTCCACAAATAATAAAGCAAAAAATGCAGCAAGGAATTTTTTCAATAAATCTGAAATAGGGCTTGGAATTTGCATTGAATCTACTATGAAAGACTAGTTCTAGTGGATATACGGTTCATCCCAGGAATAGAATGCAAAAATATATGGAGAGACATTTGATATTCAGGATGGAAGTTGAGGCAGCTACAATCACTGAATAAAATGCTACCCTCACTCCTGAAGAGGCTTGGTTATTCAAAGCAAGGGTAATAAAATGAAAGTGGAATGACTCAGATATACCTTTGGTAGAATTATGGCCTCAACATACCGATATATAGAAGCAAGTAGAAGTTGCATTCCAGAAATGAGGAACCATTGTGGTTGTGTGCCCAACACAGGTTTCGAGCCAAGTAGAACAGGTAAGCACAACCAGCACATCTAAAATCTGGCACAGCTAAAAGCCATCCCACAACATACTAGTGCTCCTCAAATGAAGGAAAGGCTAAGGTCACCAATAATAATATAAATTTGATAAACAAGACTTACTGGGAAAGGGTTGACCAGGATAGAAACTACTAGCTTTAGGTGCCACAAGGGCATGGCACATAGTAGTCATGGGGGGATGATGAGCATTAGAAATGCTCATATTTTTGTATGATTTTCTAATGGTTTTGTGTGGAAATATTATAAGGGTTGTATATTTTTATGAAATATTATGTATATATTTAATAAAATTATGTGCATCACCTAATTTGTGTGTGAAGTGTGTTTTGTGTAGATTTTTGCTGATTTTGTCATCTTCTGCTTAGTCAAGATCCTATGTGGACTTGGCATGTTTTGCTTCAATGAACCTAAGGCATATATGAAGAAGGTTCCTTGACCTTCAAGTAGGTGCCTTGATCATAAGGTGCCTTACTCTACAAGTAGGAACCTTGATCAAGGGTGCCTTGATCCACAAGTAGGTGCCTTTTTTAAGGGTGCCTTACTCTACAAGTAGGCGCCTTTGTCAAGGGTGTCTTACTCTACAAGTAGGTACCTTGATATTATGAATAAAGGTCACCTTAATCTTAAAGTAGGCACCTTTATGTCATGCATCAAGGGCACCTTGATCCTCAAGTATGCGCCTTGATTTCATACATCAAGGGTACCTTGATCTTCAAGTAGGTGCCTTGATGTCATGCAGCAAGGGCACCTTGATATTCAAGTAGACCCTATGACTAAGGGAGACCCTATTGACTGTGGTATACCTTTGAATACACATAATATAGACTATATTTGGATAACTATCGAGTTCATGAGTTATCTCAGCCACGTTGTAGAAATGCACAACCACTTGATTAAGCAGAACATGGACAACAGAGTAGCTAAACCTGAAAATCTACTATCCCCCAAAAAAGATGAAAGTTGTTGATTATTTTTATCATGCATTTGTTACTATAACTAAACTATCTTAGTTTAGGTTGTAACCATATCTTCCATTGTAACAACATTGTACAAGAGGTTCTGTGTGTACTATATAAACACATAGACCTCTCTGAAAAGATAGTAAGTGGCATATGTAAGAATTTATCATTGTTTTTGTACTGCAATATTATTAATAAAAGCTTGCTCGAGAGTTCTTCCATTCACGTTCTATCTTCGTAAATTATTCAGGTGGAATCTGCTAGAGCCTAGGCCCACTCCAAGCTAGTATTCCTCCCCTTCTTTCTATTTCTTTCTAGATTAGGTCATTTATTTTTAGTGTGTTGTATGTTCATTTCTACAAGTGTGATTTTATTGCTTTCCTTTATTTTTTCAAGCATGGTGTGGTGTGATTTATTTTTCCACAATTTTATTTATGCACAATTTAATTGGTGTGGATGAACTAATGATATTTCACAAACACTCCCCCAAAAATGGGGTTAGTGGACTCATCTCAAAATAATGTTGTAGTTAGTCTTGAACATGGTACTTCACAAGCTTACGAGTTCTCTAGTTTGACAATTTAAATGAAAGTGATATGATAGAAATAGGACCATATTTAACCATTTTTTTGACCCAACAACCCTAGATCTCCAAACCCACAATAAACAAATGGGAAGATAGTGGTATGTTGAAATGGAGACTCAATCTCTAAATACATAAAGAAATCTAAAATACAATTCTCACAGGTTAAAGGTATGATTACAATAGATGAGTTGGGAAGAACTATGGCTTCCAAATATGGATCATTTCCTTCAATTGTTGTAAGTGATAAAGTTGGTGAAAATATTCTCTCATATATGAAATCAAGAAGTGATCATATAGAAAAATATTATTAGAATTATTACAATAACAAACTATAAATCTACTTTTAGCATTGATTTTTCTCATTGAGGGGACCCAACACACTTATGGATAAACAAACATGGCCCCAAAATCCAACAAAAACTAAAGAGAATATTGTGACGAATAAATTAGCACAACTATAGATGCCAAAAAATGCAAAAAATAATATTATGAGTATTTTTTAGAATTCTACCATGTCTTCTCCATATGTACTACACCATGAATAATTTGTTATATTTTTGGTTCAATGGTAGTCCTAAATTATGGCTACCATAGCAACATATAGTGGTATGTAATAAACTTTGTTCTAAGGTCAAACACAATGAATTACACCTAAGAACAATGTAATTATTCTAGGTTAAGATAAGTTTTTATGAACACCAAGGTAAGTTTGACTTAATATCAAATTCTAATAACTTGGATCTATCTTCAACATGGGAACACAAAATGACCTACCAAAAGCATTTGGGTTAATGGCTTAATGCAAACTACTACATGAGGACCTCAAGCATCAAAAGGAACTTCTAGTATGTACAACATGGCAATCCCTAGTAGTACAATGGCATAGACATTTTTAATATCTTCAAACTAATTATGGGTTTATTATAATTGATTAAAATAATATAAAGTATTATGTAAACAAAATAAAAATATATAGCATCTTGGGCTAAGATGACTCACATAGAATTTATAATGGTTTCTTTGGGTAAAGTGGATGATCCTTGTACATTATTAGGAACTTCCAATAAAATTGCATGCTCCAGTTCAACTCCCATACCTACTTCCTATGCTTTAAGGACAAAGCATTCTTATCCAATATGACTTGTTATGAATAATTGTACCTCTTCATAAGAAGTATATACAGGTTGTATATATTGAGTATACCCTTAGCTAACAATCATCATTCATTATTATTATTCAAGATATATATATTTAATACATAAATTTTGTGCACATCCACTAGGAAATCATAGTGGTGTGAAATTATAGGGAAGAGAATCATATATATGGATTCCATGTGAAAATTAGATCCATTCATGTGATCTTTTGGGGGCACGGCTTTATACCCAACACTTTATTTTTTTATTGTAGCTACAATATTAGGGGCATAACTTTGTTCTTAGGAACCCATTTTAATTCATTCAAGAAGTATTGGAAATATTATAGGGAGAACAAAAATTTTAAAATAAAAATCTATCAACTTGTTAAAATTGTAATCTAATTCATGGTCAAGTCCAACATTGTATGATTTATTGGATATGTCTAAGGAAATTTTATTGTACAATGTTAATTTAATGTAATATTTTACTATGTATGCCTATGGGTTGTGATTAACCTTGGTATTGTTAAACCTATTTTATAACTTATAATTAATTGTAATACCTCTTGTTATATTAGTTTAGGTTAAACTTATCATGTAGATGGGGTTTTTGTATTGGTATAAATAGTCCCTTCCCACTCCTCATTTTATCATTGGAGTGTTGTGTAATTTTATCTATAGATGTTGTGATTATTTATGGTGCATATGTATTACCATCATCTCTCTCTCTTTCATACTTCTTTATGCATTATGAATAATATTTGAGTGGATGGATTGCTTCTATTCATTTTTGGAAAATATTGTGAATTCCAACATGGTATTAGAGTTGGTATGGAGCAATATTGCTTGGTCATGTAGAAGTATTTTTTGGTTCCTCTAATATTCCTTTTGATATGAAGGATGATCTATTTTTTGGAGTATCACAAATCATTCTCAACAAAAGAAGCAATAACAAGTCAAGGTTATTTTATTCTCTCTTCTTGGAATGGCTTGTTTGAATATGCTTTTGGAGCAAAATTTTGAATATTAAAAAATAGACACTATCACATGTTTCTCTATCCTTACTACCTCTTTTGTTGTATCCATTAATGGCACAAGCAACATTTATTTGGATACTAAAAAAGTTGATTTGAAATCCTTGCGCTCTATGGAATCAAGGATTGGGTCATTTTTATGGGTGGTGGTGAAATAACTAGAATGTTGTTAGATAAAGTGTTATGTTACTATTTTGAATCCTAACATGATCAAATTTACAACACTCATTATTTTTTATTTTTGTAAGGATGATGTCTTTACCAATGAGGTTTATATCTCACTATTACAACTCCTACTATAATGAAGGAGGACTAGTGAGTGATGTGTAAGGCATTGTTATGGTTGGTCACAAGTTCAAATATCTATATTGGTATATGGTTGAAAGTGTAGCTATTTTCCTTGTGTATCTACTCCCTAATTGGATCTCTCCATGGTGTCATTAAGGAAAGTAACTATAGTTTTATCCTCTTGAGGTTGACCAAATACTATAATTTTATCATCACCTATAAAGGTCCATTTGAGCATCCATTATGGAGGAGAATATATGATTTCCATTAATGTCTTCTCTCATTGGCCTCTTAGTTCATATTATGAGGGGTGTTGAAATTATAATCTAATTCATGGCCAAGTTCAACATTGTATGATGTATTGGATAGGCCTAAGGGTATTTTATTACGTAGTGTATTAATTTATTATAGTATTTTATCATGTAATATCTATGGTCTATGATTAACCATTATATGATTAAACTCACTTTATAACTTGTAATTAACCTTAACCACTCTTGTTATGTTGAATCAGGTTAAAATTTATCATGTAAATGGGGTTTTGGTATTGGTATTAGCATTCCCCTCCCACTCCTCATTTGATCATTGGAGTGTTGTATAATTATTTTTTATTAGTTAAATAAGGGGTTTTGAAAGAATCCTCGAACCTTTTACAAAGGAAAAAATACTACAAATAAAAGAGATAGAAATATGACAAGTTGCTATGCCAACATAGGGCCTTATCATGAATTGAAATAAACTAAATTACCACAAGAGAAGAGGACACAAAAAGAGACCCAAAAAACAATTTCCCAACCAGAAGACACCAACTATAGCCCATGACTATATAAGGACAAGGAGGAATAAATTAGGGGGCAGAACATATTCTCACCCCCATTAATTATCTTACATAAATTAGATGTTATCACCTCCCATTGGTACCAGTATAAGATAGCCTTTAGCTCCTTAATCTCCCAAAGTATCTAAAATCCATGACACAAACCTACAAAAAAATCCTAGTTTGAGAACCACCTGGAACATCACCACTTTTTTCTAAGAGACACCATCCAAATCATTATATAGGTGATAGAAGGATGTCATATTAGACTCATTCAACCAATTAAAAGAGGAACAAACAACTACTTGCAAAATGGCTTCCATAGGAAACAAAATAGAAAAAATATTTTGCCTATAGCTCTCACAACAAATTAGAAAGTAGAACTTAGAAGAGTAAGAAAATATTTGGCCATCCATTATAAAGGTAAGCAACATTTGCAAAGCCATTAGGAATACTGATAGGTTAGCCATGATTCATTGATCTAGATTAGGCCCTTTGGGATATTATCCCTCCAAATGGATATCTTGGATTGAAGTAAACCTAGGTTGGTGAGGAAGTTAGCCACATTATTACCTTCTCTATACGTATGCCTCACCTAAATAATTTCCATGCCTTAGAGAATTAAATTATATTCCTTGACCATATTAGTAATATTCCAGCTAGGGACTTGCAATCTAGATATTGTATTGACAATGTTTAATGAGCCACCTTCGATAATAATTTTCCTACAACCAATAAAAGGGAGAAGCACTACCCCTTGGAAGAATGCTCTAGATTTTACAAAGTCATAGGTATGATACCCAAGATTTTTAGTAAGTGCTAAAATAATATCTCCATTGTAATTTTGAAACACATGTCCTACATCAAATTTCTTAGGGTTTCCTTTAGAAACACTATCAAAGTTAAATTTGATCCATTCACCAGCTGTGGGATCCCCTTGGTTAAAGCTCTAGTATTCCCCATGTTTGAATTAGTTCCTCTTCTATCTTATTGGAAACCAATATTAGCTTCAATGAGGGCTTTAGCCCAAATAAAATATAGGATCATCTAGATATAGGATAGACACATTCTCAACAATCATTGGAAAGACTTTGGCCCAAATAAAAGCAATATCTCTAAAAAATCCCCTAAATACCCTATTATTTCTATCCTTCCAAATACCTTAGACTAGGTGAGAGATACTATATTACCAAAAGGTATGTGTAACCAAAGAACTGAACACAATTTATTTAAATAAATAAAAATAGAGAGAGAGAGAAGTAATTTTGCCAAAATGCCCCTTTTGTATTAATGGTGATACAATGTGTTACAAAAAGGATTTTTGAATTGCCCCAAGCATGTTGGGAGCAATGTTACAATGCTTCTTCTTGTCTATCTGATATCCAATGCTTTCATGGAGGAGGGGAGATCTTTCGGCTCTTCCGTAGGGTGTGGTGTTCTTCGTTCCTTCATCACAACTTCAAGGGGTGAGTGGGCTTTGGTATCCAGCAAGGGGCCACTCCAGCTTCAGCAGCTCGCTCAAGATATTTGTTACCTACACACACACAAAACCAGCAAGGAGGATCAATAGCACTTGTATAGTCAAGCGGTAAACCCAATGCTACAAATGAACCTATCACTGATGTATGTATGAAAAGAAAATAGCAAATAAAACCTTGCTAATATTAGAATACTTAATCTCTGTTGATAAAATATTTTCGGGACTGTGGAACTGCAGAAACGCGTTTGCGGTCTGGAAACCGTGGACCTATGGTTGTGAAACCGCGGATGTGCATTTTTGACTGTAGAACCACGGGCGGGCGGTTTCGACTGAAATGACAGGTCACCTCGGGATGCATGCCAATTGTCAGATTCAAGCTCGCACTCTCAGTTTCTCATCGGATCTAGGCATATTTTGGTACATTTTCGGTATGCAAATTCAGCTCCCTTTTCTTGGTGAACTAATGGTGCTTTTATAGGCTCCCTGGGGTTTTGGAGGGAAGTGAGAGGTGGCAAGCCTGGTTTGCCAAGTGGTAAATCTGGGCTGTTAAGTGGAAGGGGCAGTTAGAGTGAGTCATCCAGTGTGGCTCAGTTAACTGGGGTGATGTGGCTGCAAGTGGAGTGAAACATGGGATCCTATCCTATGTGAAGGGACAAAGGAGACAAGGTGGATTAAACGTGGCATGGGTGTTGGGAATCTGTCCTATGTGCAAAAACAGGGGGACAAGAGTGGGTGAGATGTGGCAGAGATGTTGGGTGAGGTGTCCAGGACACATGTCCAATGTGTGGACAAGG
Organism: Wollemia nobilis; assembly: GCA_028583015.1. Taxonomy (NCBI): domain Eukaryota; kingdom Viridiplantae; phylum Streptophyta; class Pinopsida; order Araucariales; family Araucariaceae; genus Wollemia; species Wollemia nobilis. Next base: position 701,642 of record JAQPPZ010017088.1, read on the forward strand.
TATCCTAGGGTGATTTTCCTAATTAAATAAATTAGGAAAATATAATGATGTGCAGGATTTTATATCCCTAAGTTAGAACTTAGGCATATATCTTTATTATGTAGGATTTGATGGTGAGGTGGTGAATGTGAACTAGAGGGTGCCAGATTTTGGTGTCTACAGTTACCCCTTTTTGTACTGTGTTGTGTACAACACAATGCGGTGCAAAAACTAATGACATCTAACTTTATTGGATGAATGGACTCATTTCTCCTTGACACACAGAGTGAATGAATTTAAATTTTTTGATTTGTTTGCTTACCCCCTCAATTGATGATTGGGTAAAGGTTGACACCCATAAGCCAATTGACAAAATACGGATGTTGAAAGTGGGTTGTTGATTGTTGATGTCGATGTGATGTTAATGAATTTTGTCTTGATTTTCTTTGTGCCCCAAGCTTGGAATTTTTTTTTTTGTGTTCCTGCAATTTTGCTTTTGGTTTCATTAATTTGTAGAATACATGGTAAAATTTCTGACCACTCTTTTGAGTTTTTGTCCACTATGAATTTAGCAATTCCTTCCAAATGATGGGTTTAAGGAACCAGTTGGTCGAGGATTTAATGCTCAAGCGGTTTTTGATTATTACCAAATTGTTGTTTGTTGTTCCGCTTTTGACCCAATGGAAGGTGTTGTAGGATTACCTTGGCAAATCTATTTTTGAACACATTTAAGCTCATAGATTTAGGGACCTAGCTGACTTGATTCATTGTTGTTTTGTTGTGAATGTCTGATGAGTTTCCTTATGGTGATTTACCCATCCAACCGGATTGCATGGATTGCTAGTCGCTGCAACCGCTAGGTGTATAGGATAATCCACTAGATACAAGTTTCACTCCAGATGATTATGAGTGTTGATGATTATTTGGAGATTTGGTGATGTTTTGATGTTTTTTTTTTGTGTAACCGTGGTCTTGCGGTTATTGTGGTGAAAAATGTGAATTTGCGTTTTATTTTATGAAACCACGTTTTCATGTTTTTGTGCCTCAAAATGTGGGTGTGCATTTCGCACGTCATGGAAAATGCGGACGCGCATTTTTTGTCGCTAAAAGCGGCTATTTAAAGGGTGGTGTCACTTTCAAAACCAAATTGCCAGTTGTCATTGATTGAGTGGTTGAATTGATGAGTGAGATGGAGGTTGGTGAGGGGAGCGGTGGTGGTGGCTCGGTTGGAGCGAAAGTTGGCGGTCGGTTTGCCGAGGTAGGCGATTTGCCCTTTTATTGTTTGTGTTTGTTTTGTTCCTTTTGATAATTAAGTGGGGCTGGTAAATGATTATTGTTTGCTCATTAAGCGGGGCTGGCAATGAATTTTTTTTTTTTTTATTACCTAGGGTAGGTAAAATTTTTTGTTTTTTTGCTTTTTATTACCTAGGGTAGGTAAAATTTTTCGTTTTTTGTTTTTATTACCTAGGGTAGGTAAAAATTTTTGCTTTTTGCTTTTTATTACCTAGGGTAGGTAAAATTTTTTGTTTTTTGTTTTTATTACCTAGGGTAGGTAAAATTTTTCGTTTTTTGTTTTTATTACCTAGGGTAGGTAAAAAATTTCATTTTTTGTTTTTATTACCTAGGGTAGGTAAAAATTTTCGTTTTTGCTTTTTATTGTCTAGGGTAGGTAAAAAAAATTCATTTTTTTGTTTTTATTACCTAGGGTAGGTAAAAAAAATTGTTTTTTTACTTTTTATTACCTAGGGTAGGTAAAAATTTTCATTTTTGCTTTTTATTACCTAGGGTAGGTAAAAGTTTTTCGTTTTTTGTTTTTATTACCAGGGTAGGAATTTTTATTACCTAGGGTAGGTAAAATTTTTCGTTTTTTGTTTTTATTACCTAGGGTAGGTAAAAATTTTTGCTTTTTGCTTTTTATTACCTAGGGTAGGTAAAATTTTTCATTTTTTTGTTTTTATTTCTAGCATGTTGTGCTAATTTTTTTTTTTTTTTTCTTTTTAGGTTAAGCTTCTTGATGCTCGGCATAGGTGGTCGAGGACCATTCGAAAAGTGTGGAAAGCGCTTTCTGATGATGATTGGACTCTACTACAAACCATTGGTTTAGACGGTTGTGAGTGGTTAGGCACCGTCCGAGCTGATGAGGATCTCCTTTCAACACTTGTTGAGCGTTGGGATCCAGATAGGGGCACATTTTAGCTCCCAATAGGGGAGCTGACTATCACTCTCGAGGATATCTACTGTATCTTTCACATTCCTATCGAGGGTCCTGTTGTTCGGGTTGGCCTCGACAAGGAGGCTCTATTCCCTTTGTTTGGTGAGATGTGGGACATTGATTGCAGCAGGGGCGACATTGCATATTTGGATCTTTTTACAACTGGTAGCTTGGGTGCATTACCTATTTTCATGATGTACATATTGAGCAACATGTTGTTGCCCAATTCCATGGGATCAAGGATCCCGTGGAACTAGGTGCCTATTGTTCTGGATTTGATAGTTGATCCTCATCGGTTGGCCTGGGCTCCCGCTCTTCTCTATGAGGTTTACAATGAGCTTTATGAGGTGAAGAGGTAGGGGCGTAAGGGCCTAGGTTGTAGTTTGTTGCTCCAGATTTGGTGTTGGGAGCATATTATCATTGGTCGCCCTATTGGTTTACCTTGTGGCATGGATGCCACTTCTCCCCGTGCATACAGATGGTTACTCAGTGAGGAGGTCAGTCGATCTATTATGAGCACTTCAAAGTTTAGAGATATCTTGAGTTCTCTAACTAGGGACTTGATGTGCTAGCGACCTTGGAGGGGTTTGGATTGGGTGACAGATGCAATAGAGCTTCATTGCATTAGGCGGGGATGATGGGTTGTTGGTGCCCATCTAAGGGATATGGAGTTTATCTAGTTCTCTCATGTACTGCATCAGTTTAGGCTCATTCAGGATGTTCCTGATGTGCCTGTTATGTACAGGTGATGGGGTGATGAGTTGGGGTTGCCGGTGGCTCCTAAAATCTAGTGAGTCGATGATCTTACTGATGACTTAGACTTAGAGGTGCTTGACTTGGATGATGTGGGCATGATTACTGAGTATGATGCATGGTTTGCGAGTCAGCCTCTATGGACTCCTAGTGTCATCGTAGACGATGATGGGAGTGGTGATGATGTAGATGTGGGTGGATGGGTTCCTTGGTCGATGAAGCACCGATGAGGTAGCTCTTCGAGAGTTGACATGGGTACCAATTTTTTGCAGCCTGATGAGGCTAGTGGTGATGGTGGTGATGGTGACGATGGGGGTTCTGGTGATGAGGATGCTCCTCCTCGATGAACTGAGGAGGATTGGGACATGTTATAGGCTGAGCATGATAGCTTGGGTTTAGAGGTTACTCATCTAAAGGGCGAGTTGGCATGGTACCAGGGTGAGGTGACTCACCTCTAGGGTGAGGTGGATAGGATGCATGATGGGCCTAGCAATGATGCTCTCGCTGCAAAGGACTTAGAGATTTCTAGGCTCGAAGGTGAGGTCACTCGGCTAGAGGGTGAGCTGACTCGGCTACAGGTAGGGTCCGATGGAGGTGACACTGTGGCTACTATTTTTGCTTTATGAGCAGAGATTTCTCAATGGGTTGCTCGTCAGGGTGCTGATTTGAGGAGCCTACGTAAGTAGGTTGTCTACATCGAGATGTTGGAGAACATTCTTCATGAGCATCAGATTCCTTTGCCTATTCCTCCTTCATCATCTATTGCCACTGCTACCCGAGGGACCGAGATGAGTCGCAGGACTCATCGCACTTCGAGCTCTCATGGGGCTTCTACAGCGTAGGGTCCACGGAGGGATCCTGCTGGTGCTAGCTAGTTGTTTTATTGCATTATTTTTGTATTTTTGTATATTTTATCTTAGTATGAGCCTCAGTGCTCCGATGTATACTGCCTTCGAGTATTTTGTACTTTGTAGACTTTCATATATATATATATATATATATACATGGCATTTTTATTTCGGTATTCACATGTGTTATTTGTATATGCATTCTTCTTGTTTATGCTTTGCAATGTTTATATTATGCAATCTAATATATCTATGTCATTGCTATGATAATGAATGCAAATGAATATGTAAAATGCATTTTGATTTATATTCATGTAACTGAATGTCGGTATGCATGGTGCTCATGTAATATTTTTTTTAGCTCAGAGTATTTGACCTTTACTTGTTCATATTTGCAATTGGGGGTATCCCACTTGATGATTCTTTGTTGATGAGGTATGTGGTATGTATAAAGGGAATGTGGATCGTGATATGGATTATGGTTTGGTTTTTGATATGTAACTGCAATAGATTTTCAGAGACTCAAAGAACCTAGTAATGTCAACCATTTTTTTCTTGATGTTATCTTACTTTCTTTAGGACCATATTGTGTGCAAGTGAAGTTCATTTACTAAATCTTGCGTGTCGATGACCCTAAGCAATCCAGAACTAGTGCATGTGATTGTGATGTTTATTGCCCCATATTGAGTGATTTGGATGGTACCTTTTATTGGCTCTCCTTTTGGCTAGCTTACCCGTATGTGCGTTCAGAGGTTTCCCTCTTGAGAGAGAGACATGTCGCCCTGCATGAGTTTACTCCACTGCCAATCAAGCATCTATAGCCCCGGTGGAGGCTCACTCCATAGTCCAATGATTTGATCTTTAAGCCTTTGTGATGACTACATAGCTTTTTGAGGGGAACATAGTACGATATTTTCAGCTTTAGAGATCTGTGGTGTGTGTTTGTAATTATTTTTTGTATAGAGTTTTGGGGAATCGGATTCTCAACCGAAGTATGATGAGAATGTGACCCTATCCTTACTACTCTACATTTATTTATATTTGTTGTTTCACTGTGGTAGTGGTGATAACCACTATTATTTTTGGACTATGTTGCGTGATAGGGTAAGCGAAGAAATTTTCTTTTTTTGCTTTGAGGTTTACCCAAATTGGCATTATCTTTCTATCATTCAAGATGTTTTAAGATTTGTAAAAGTGTATTTGGTTCCAAATTGCTTTGGGTCAATCTACCATACTCAAGATTTCTTAATGTGATAAAAGTGCTTTGGTCCTAATGAAAATTGGACACGTCATGAAGTTTGATTTATTTCACTAGATATGTTTGAGTGATTGAAAATTGTATGATATATGATATATGATGTGTATGATTTTGTGAGTTGTAAAGAATCTTAGTTGAATACCCCCAACTCTCGAAACTTGTTTTCTTGGTCGTATCATCACCACTATTAAATATTACTGAGCAAGGGATGGGATGGATGCAACTATATGTTTTATTTTTTTTTTATTTTATTTTATTTTTTTGTGTATGAACATATAATTGAAATGCAAATGCAATATGCAAAATGTAATTAAAAATATGTCTATTTACAATGTGAAATGCATGCAATGTTGTAAAATGAAATCTCTTCTTTTTTTTAGCCATGTACATATATATACATATATTGCAAGTCGTTTTATGCATAAAATGCCTTTAGGTGCATAATGTTTAGTGGTTCTGGCTCCAATTTCCCTTCTAAATTGGAAATTTTGTACGTTCCTTGTCCCAAATTTTGCTTTACAATATATGGGCCCAACCAATTAGCTGCAAATTTATCTCTCAAGTGCGGTAAAGCATTGGTATTTTGTTGATTTTCTTTGAGCACTAGGTCCCCCACTTGAAATTCATGAGGATGGACTTTTGCGTTGTAAGCGCGTTTGACTCTATCTTGATATACTCGTAAATGCTCTAGAGCATTGATACATTTCTCATCAATAATTGTCAATTGGTCAAGACGTGCTTGTCTAGTTGTATCATCGTCCATGAATTCTTGTATTTCGATTCGCAAGGATGGTATCTCGAGCTCTAATGGTAATATAGCTTCTGCACCGTAAACTAGTGAAAATGGCGTTGCTCCCATTGGTGTTCTTATGCTTGTTCTGTAAGCCCATAGTGCTAAAGGGAGGTGAGTATGCCAATCTCAATGATTATCTTTTACCAATTTCTTGAGAATAGATATTACTGTCTTGTTGGTTGCTTCAGCTTGCTCGTTCGCTTGTGGGTAATAAGGTGTTGAGAAACTATGTAGAATTTTGAATTTGTTGCACAATGCTCTAACATCCTTATTCTTAAATGACTTTCCATTATCAAAAATTATTTTTGAGGGTATTCCAAAATGACAGATAATATGTTGAAGTATAAACTCCGCTATTCGAGGTCCAGTCGTAGTGGTCATTGGAATTGCTTCCACCCATTTTGTGAAGTATTCTATAGCGGTTATGATGAATTTATGTTGTCCTGATGAAGCAGGTGTTATTTTACCAATCAATTCAAGGCCCCATTGTGAAAAGGGCCACAGACTTTGAATGGGTTGCAAATTTTGTGATGGCACATGAGTCAAGTTTGCATGATGTTGGCACTTTTGGCATCTTTTGACGTATTTGCAACAATAATTTTCCATTGTCGGCCAATAGTATCCCATGCGCAATATTCTTTTTGCAATTGCCATTCCGTTGAAGTGACCATCGCAAGTACCATCGTGGGCTTTGATATTGCTCTTTCTGCTTCAATTGGATTTAAACATCGTAGTAATATTCCATCATAACTATGTTTATATAACACATCTCCAAGTAAAGTGAACCGAATGGCTCTTTGTTTGAATGTTATTTTTGTAGTTCATGTCATTTCTATTGGTAGTGTGCCTGACTTGAGAAAGTCTTTTATCTCATCAAGGTAAGAATTGTAAGGTTCGACATGTATCAAACAAACATTCTTCTCACCTATAGATTCTACTCTTTTAATTGATGGTTTAGACACTATTGTTATGATTAGCGGTTGCACTTATCCATGTTCATTTTTAGGGATGAGAGATCCCAAGGAAGCCATTGCATCCGCAAATCTATTTGTCGATCGTGGCAAGTTACTAATTTCATACCAATCAAATTTTTCTAGCAACCTTATTGCTACTTCATGGTATTTCTTTAATACTGGTTCTTTACATTGGTATTCTCCTTTTATTTTGTAGACAACCAATTGAGAATCACCAAAAATGCTTAATATTTTTATTCCCATTGCTATAGCTGAATGAAGACCTAGTATTAAGGCTTCATACTCTGCATTATTATTAGTGCATGTGAAGTCGAGTTTGAATGATAAGGGAATGGGTATTCCCTCAGGTGTGTAAAACACAACTCCTACACCTTACCCTTTTTCGCACTTGGATCCATCAAAGAACATTGTCATATCTGCTTCATCCTCAGGTGAAACCACTTCTTCTTGTTCTATTACAAAAAATATTGAATCATCGGGAAGCTCAATTATTAATGGTCTATCATTGTGTAGTGGAGCTTCTGCTAATTGATCAACTATCACTTGCCCTTTTATGGATTTTTGACTTATGAATTCGAGGTCAAATTCTGTTAAAAGCATTATCCATTTAGCAGTGGGTGTTGTTGTAAGTGCGAGTCATCATGTAGCGCAGAGGGTTTTCTCTAGCTATAACATAGGTGGTATTGCTTAGCATGTAATGTCTAAGTTTCTTAGTGGCAAAAACCACTGCTAAACATAATGTTTTGACATAAGCATATCTTGTTTCGTAACTTACCAATGTTCGACTGATGTAGTAAACTGCTTGCTCTTTATTTTTCTCATTCTTTTGTGCAAGCATTGTCCCTAAAGCAAAATCTGTTGCAGAAATGTATAGGTGAAATGGGACTTTTGTTCTAGGTGGCGTAAGAACTGGCGGTGAGGCCAGATATTTCTTTATATCATCAAATGCCTCTTGACATTCAATTGTCCAAGAAAATATCACTCCTTTTTGTAACAGGTGGTTAAAAGGCCTGCATTTATCTGAGAGTTGCACAATGAATCATCGAATAGATTGGACTTTTCCTTGCAAACTTCGCAACTCTTTCAAGTTTTTGGGAGGTGACATTTCTAATATTGCTTTTACCTTGCCTGGGTCTACTTCAATGCCTCGCTTGGAAACAATGAATCCTAGAAGTTTTCTTGATGTGACACCAAATACACACTTCTTAGGATTTAACCTTACCTTATGTTCTATCAATCGATCAAATGCTTTTTCTAGCACATCTATGTGTTCAAGACGCATTTTTGATTTAGCAATAAGATCATCTACATAATCCTCGATTATATTATGCATATAATCATGAAATATGTACATCATGGCATGCTGATATGTAGCTCCTACGTTCTTTAACCCAAAAGGCATCACTCTGTAGCAGAATGTCCCCCAAGGCGTTGTAAATGTTGTTTTATGTTGATCTTCGAGATTAATCCAAATTTGGTTGTATCCCGAGAAACCATCCATTAAGGAAAGCATTTCATGACCAACGCAGGAGTCTACTAATTGATCAATATTCGGAAAAGGAAAATCATCCTTGGGACACACTTTGTTTAAGTCTCAAAAATTAGTGCATACGTGTATCCCTCCATTTGGTTTGCGAATGGGTACCATATTTGAAAGCCATTCTGGGTAATCAATTGGTACTATGAAGTGCACATCCAACAACTTTTGCAACTCTTCTTTCATAATTAATGCAACTGTTGGATGGACTTTCCTAAGCTTCTGCTTGAACGACTTGGCATCATGTGCTAGAGTAAGGTTGTGGACTACCAAGTCTGGATCTAAGCCAGGCATGTCTTTGTAGGACCATGCGAACACTTCCTTATTTTTGATAAGCATGTTTATGATGCGCTCTTTTTCTTCTACGGATAATTCTTTTGCTATTTTGACAATCTGGGGATTATCCGCATCTTCACTAAGGTTCACGTCTATAGACTCTTCGATTAGCATGTGAGAACCTTCCTCTAGCTGATGTGGAGTTGGGATGAGGTGGATATCATCTACCACATTTTCAAATGTGTCTGGGGTTTCCCCCTCTATCTCAGTTTGAAAAACTGAATTGTTTGATGATGAAGGTTGTTGTGGAATATAAGCGTTTGAAGCGCGCAACAACTCTTCGGATAGGATGAATTCAGTAGTGGATGGTGGGGATGAAATCCTATCCATGGCTATGAGATTGGTGTCGATATGGATCGGTTTTGTCTCATCATATGGATTGCGGAGTGGGGTGAGCAAATCAACAGAAATCATGTTGACTTGATGGAAATGAGGTGGCTGTGATTCAAGAATTGATGACTCATATTCTCTAGGTTGCAACTGACCTAATGTGTGTGATTGGCTGTGCTGCATGCTTTGCCAATGTGATGGAGGAGGTTCTGGTTCAGGACCCTCACGCTCTTTGTTTAGCCAAAAAAGTGTGCGGTCTATTGGAAACTTCTTTTGATACCAGTTATCTCTTTGCATAGTTTCTCCATATATTATCTCCTCTTGAGGCTCTTCTTCTTCCTGATTTAGCCATTCAGGATGTGCCTCTGCTTGAAGCATTCTTCTAGCTTGCATTTCACGCTCATGATTTAGAAATATCATTTCTATCTCATCTTCATAATCGTCATCACTTATCCAGAATCCATTTGCATTTGTATGAGGTCCCAAAACAAGTTGTGTGTATTCTAGCCTAAGGTCGGTCAATTTTGGTGGATCTTCATATCCTAGTTCTTGCTGCAAGGCTTGTTCTGGGAAAGTTCCAAACACATGAGGGTAAAAATTATTGATTAGGTATTCACCATTTATATCATCATCCTCATCATTGGGTTCATCCTCCTTGTCACTTCCTCCTTCCTCGTCTTCACTTTCAATATCCAGCTCCTAGAATGTTTGACTTAACGAAGAGCTTGCGATGGAGGGTTTGTAACCTAGACCTGAGCGATCATTTGGCTCCCTGTATTCTGGCTCAATAATGTGGTGAGGACCTTGTTCATGTCTTCCAAGTCCATATCCTTGCCAATTAACCCTCTGAAAGTATCTCACTAGAAATGAGGGGTTAGATAAAAAATAAATGTTCTCATTAAACTCTTTTACATGTTCCTCCTCTAGAGGAGGTGGACCTGATGAAGATTCGACTCCCCCATATATGAAATTTATTGCATTTTATGGGGAGCCCATTTTGTATATTTCACCTATGGCTAAAGGTGGGTCATGAGGGCGACCGTAATCCTTGACTGACTCAATAGGTGGTGTAACTGTGACACTTTCAATAATGTACTCACCAATACTTGGATTGGCGAGATGTACTGCAACTCTAGATGGTTGTGTGGCTAATGGCTCAATGGATGAAGAGGGTTCTTGAGCATTAGCTCTTGGCTCTACTGGCGGTGGTGGATTATCTCTAATAGGTGGCCCTATTTGTGAGACTACGGGTTCTAATGATTGTGAGGTAGTGGTTGATGATGTGGGTTGTGCTTTGAATGTGAATGGTTGCTTTGTATCTGGAAGTGTACTAGATGGAGTTGGCAATTGATTAGTAGGATGGGTGGGTGTAATTTGAAAATGAAATGTGGTGTTTGAAGGATGCACTGAGCTAACACTTTTGGATGCAAAAGTTGGGTCAACTATAGGCAACTCTTCTGGAATGGGTGCTTTTGATGATGTGGTGTTGGATGGAATGGTTCTAATGACTAGTGGTTGGATGGTTAGATGTGTTGATGGAAGCAATGGCTCATATGGGTTTGAAATAAAGTTGCAATACTTGAAAGGTTCAGTGTCATTTGGTATGCAATGTACCTTACCTTCATGCACATATTTTAAGCATTGATGCAATGTTGAAGGCACACATTTCATTTCCCTAATCCAAGGGCATCCAAGAAGTATGTTATATTGCATTTCCCCTTCCAATATGTGAAAGAGGACATGTATTGTTTTCACCCCCATGATGACGGGAAGAACAACATTCCCTACAATTGAGCATAAAGCGTCATTAAAGGCCCTAAGAGTGAATGTGGATGTTGTGATGTGAGATGATGGGACGTTGAGCTTCATCATGGCAGGTGTGGTAATGAGGTTGATTGAAGAACCAGTATCAATAAGCACTCTCTTGAAGGGTTTCTTGTCAATGTGAGCTACTATGTGCAGTGGTGGATCAGGTGAATCTGCTGATATTTGTTTTTCCTCGAAGTCATAGAATACTATCAAGGGTTCCATGCACTTTTGCACACTACCCACAAAGGAATTGAATGCATTGGGGTCTTCTGATTGTACTTGGATAGACTTTAAAATTTCCATCAATGCTTCCCTATGAGGTGTTGATTGTTGTATTAGCTCATAAATTGACAATTTTGTTGAAGCCATTTTCAAACTTTGTGTTAACCGGTTGTTCAAAGTAACAACAGGGCGGTTGTGGAAAGGTGGTGGTGGCCCACTCGATCCAAGTTGTATGGGCACATTGGTTGGTGATGCTGTCGAAGCCTGAGTTGTGCGATTAGCTTACCTTTGTCCATGGGTAACTATACTGATAGCCCCTACAAAACCTTGTGGTAGTTGAGACACATAATTAACTTGATTGGGAGGAACTGTAGAAGTTGATGCTCCCATCGGTTGTTGATTTGCCTCTCGATGTGGCAAAGGTGTCTGATATATGCCTAGGTTTTGGTTATTTTGGGCTAGTGGGTTGTCAACTTTGATTGTACCCGCTTCCAATAAATCTTGCACAATTCCTTTAAATCCATGACAACCTTCAATATCATGTCCTCTTTGTCTATGATAGATGCAAAAGAGGTGTTCTTTGTAACCTTTTGTCTTTGGTTTGTTAGGATCATCAGGTTTCATTTTCGGCAAATTAAAAAGTTTTGCCGCATACAACTTTTGAAATACTAATGAATATGGCTCTTGTACTGGTGTGTAATTTCTTTTTGGCTTAAAATGACGTTGTTGCCTTTCCGTAGGTTGTGTCTGATTTTGTGCCTGTTGTGGGGGTGGAACCGCTTGATAATTCGATTGTTGCGGTTGTTGTTGTTGTTGGGGTTGTTGGATTTGTGTTTGAGCCGGTTGATTTGACTGTGGTTGGCTCAAAACTATCTGATTAACTTGTGCGGTCTTGGACTGACCGTGGTTATTCCCATTTTGATTCTTATTGTGCCACTCTTTCTTCTTAGGCTTAATCTCGCCTTCTTGAATTTTGATTTCTTCAATCAGTTTTTCTTGGGCGAGTGCCTCATCGAATGTTCTATACTAGTGTAGCTGTAGCAATGAAGAGATGGGTCTACCAAAACTCTTCGTGAACATTCGTATTATCTCTGGCATAGGGAGTGAAAATGGTAACTTGATCATGACTGATCTCCATCTATTGCCAAAGTCATAGACTGATTCATCATCATATTGTTTTAGATAAATCAAATCAGTCAATGTTGTTTGTTTTCTAACATTTAGGGTGAATCTTTCCAGGAACTGGTCCGCTAGTTGTTCAAAGGTAAAAATACTTTGATGTGGCAGGTGGTTGTACCAATCTTGGGCTTCTCCCCCTAATGTTTGAGGAAATGTATGTAATAGTAATGCATCATTGCTTTTGATTCTGAAGCATGCATTCACAAATCTTGTTATGTGCTCACGGGGATCCTCTTCCCCTTTAAATTCAAGCTTTGGTATTTGAAAATCATGTGGATATGGTGGCTCTGGTACCGAAGCATGAATAGGGTGATTGAGTAGTTACCTCAAAGTTGGCTTTTGGTATTGCAAACCTGGAGTTTGCATGGCAAGACTATCAATATGACTCTATAGAAACTAGTATCTAGGGTCATCTACAGGATTGACACTTGAATGTACTTGATGCTGCTGGTAATGGGGTGGATTGTATGTAGGTTATGGGTGATAAGACATGGGTGGCTGAAATGTGTTATGGTATGGATGTTGAGGGATGTTATGATATGGATGGGGTGATGGAGGTATGATATTATGCTGACCTACTACGTTAGCATATGGGTGTGGTGGTTGATTATGAACCACAGTGGTAGAGGGAGGACGCATTACCCAAGATGGATCTTGGATAAAGGCATTAGGTTGATGAGATGTAGGTGGAATATTTTGCTCAATCCCTTGCAAATGCTAGTTAGGGTCAGGGTTCATGCTACGGTTAGCATTATCTAAAATCATTTGCTGCAACTATAAGAAAGCATGTTGCATAGCAATTGCATTTGACGTAGGGACTACTACCTATGATGTGGTGGACTGAGTTGGTTGTGAAACAACCATGGTAGTGGAGGTAGATGGGGGGTAAGTAGCAAAAGGTATCACTACTAACTATGGAATGGTATGAGACATATGTCCTACAAGTGTGGATGGAGGAATGGATGTTGGGGCTTGTGAAACAATAGGAATTGTTTCATACAAGGGATTAGTGGTAATGGTCATTTGTTGTGATAGTGTGGGGGGAATTTGGTTGGATGATGATGGTTGATTGGCCAATGCTACAACAGCCAACTCAAAGAGAGGATTGGTGAAAATCTGTTTCGACTATTGCGGATAGGTGAATATGGATTCTTGTTGTGATGAGGGTATGACACGTGATGGGATGGAGAGTGGTGGTAATTATGGGAAGACCATTCTAGCTGCATTCAAGTACATTCTAATAGTATCCATATCTATCATGGTGACCTGACTGTCTACCGTCGTAGGAGGTTCACTCCTAGGTGTCTCAGGTATGGCTGTGTGAGTAGCTCTATGCATAATGTCTATGTCCATGTTGGGGGCATTACTAGAAGGCCCTACATCAAGACTCTGGGACATAGAAAGGGGCATACCTACTTGTCCCACCACCGAAGTGTGAGGGACATTTCCAAACTGAGAGGCCATAGGGGAAGACCACTGACTTTGGTTTGACACTAGTTTCTTAGCTTGATTACGAGTCACTACCATACGCTACTATGTGGTAAGATGCGAAGTGAGACTATCTATGCAAGTAAAGTGACAATACAATGCAATACAACACACAAAGCAAATAAACACACAAAATTTTTGATGCTAGATTTTCGTATTTTTTTTTTTTGAAATTTGTTTGAAAAATGAAAAAGACGTGTGCTCAATGTTTTGCCCTAAATGAATCTAGGATTTCACCTGTATACTCATAGCTCGACAACCTGGATATGAACTCCAGGTCACGTAATATCGCCTATAATGTGTGGTAATGAAGCCCACATCCATGGACAGGGAGCACGAGTCCTACCAAGTCCTCACCCAATCTCACTTTAGTCAGCATGATACACCTCTTCGAAGAGAGATGTGTGCAATTTCACCAAGGGTTATGAGGGATCTTGGAGCTCAGCCTTGGCTAAGAACAGGGTATAATTTTGGTGGTTCGGTGATGAAATCCAAACCCGATGGTGATGAAATCCAGTCATTTTCCAACGTTTATGTGAGTGTGTGGTGGTTTTGTTTAACTAGGGTGTTATGCAAAATTACTATGCAATTTTTTTTCAATGGCCTAAATGCAGAAAAGTGGAAAACAAAGAATGAAAAATAGAAAATCAGGGGTAAAAGTACCAATTTTAGGTCTAATTTAATTATATTCTGTTTAACAGGGCTAACCATGGGTGCACGGTTAGTTCTGGTAAACCGCGGGTGTGCGGTTTGCCAATCGTGCATGTCTGTGTTTGGGATATCCCAACCACGGATGCACGGGTCCTTTCTATCAATAGAAATAGAATAATATTATAGACCCGAACCTGAAATAAACACCTGAGCTATTCCTAACCAGGTGAATGCAAGATGATCTATTTTCTACTATGCAAATGCAGATTTTTTTTTTTATGTATGAATGCAAAGTTTTAAGTACTTTCTTCTACCTCTAAGACCTAAGTGCACACAAAGGCATACAGGACTAGGACTCTTAATCTACTTAAATGCAATCTAAACTAAAACTAAGACAAAAATTAGACAGGAAGCATGAAGTACATACTTGTGTTCCTTCCTATTGTAAACCACCGACTCGCGTTTCTCATGTAGCAACCGCACTTTTGCATTTTTGAACTACGTATCTATTTTTTCACCTACCAAGAACCGTGCATCTACATTTTCTCAGACAAAAACCATAGGTATGCGTTTCCATAGTAAACAATTCGATCGCAAGGTTTTTTGAATGTGTCGATTCAAGGTTGAGTCTATGCATGCTTCGAATTCCCAAAACCTGTAGGTGTAGACAGAGATTAGTAAAATAGATTAAAAAGCAAGGCAAAACAAAATGGAACCCTTAGGGGTCCCACCGTGATCGCCATTTCTGTAACCAAAGAACTGAACACAATTTATTTAAATAAAAAAAGAGAGAGAGAAGTAATTTTTCCAAAATGCCCCTTTTGTATTAATGGTGATACAGTGTGTTACAAAAAGGATTTTTGAATTGCCCCAAGCATGTTGGGAGCAATGTTACAATGCTTCTTCTTGTCTATCTGATATCCAATGCTTTCATGGAGGAGGGGAGATCTTCCAGCTCTTCCGTAGGGTGTGGTGTTCTTCGTTCCTTCATCACAACTTCAAGGGGTGAGTGGGCTTTGGTATCCAGCAAGGGGCCACTCCAGCTTCAGCAGCTCGCTCAAGATATATGTTACCTACACACACACAAAACCAGCAAGGAGGATCAATAGCACCTGTATAGTCAAGCGGTAAACCCAATGCTACAAATGAACCTATCACTGATGTATGTATGAAAAGTAGATAGCATAACAATTAACAAATAAAACCTTGCTAATATTAGAATACTTAATCTCTGTTGATAAAATATGTTCGGGACTGTGGAACCACAAAAACGCATTTACGGTCTAGAAACCATGGACCTACGGTTGTGAAACCGTGGATGCACGTTTTCGACTGTAGAACCACGGGTGGGCGATTTTGGCTGAAATGATAGGTCACCTTGGGATGCATGCCAATGGTTAGATTCAAGCTCGCACTCTCGGTTTCTCGTTGGATCTAGGCATATTTTGGTAGCCTATCGGTATGCAAATTTAGCTCCCTTTTCTTGGTGAACTAATGGTGCTTTTATAGGCTCCCTAGGGTTTTGGAGGGAAGTGAGAGGTGGCAAGCCTGGTTTGCCAAGTGGCAAATCTGGGTTGTTAAGTGGAAGGGGTAGTTAGAGTGAGTCATCTAGTGTGGCTTAGTTAACTAGGGTGATGTGGCTGCAAGTGGAGTGAAACATGGGATCCTGTCCTATGTGAAGGGACAAAGGAGACAAGGTGGATTAAATGTGGCATGGGTGTTGGGAATCTATCCTATGTGCAAAAATAGGGGGACAAGAGTGGGTGAGATGTGGCAGAGATGTTGGGTGAGGTGTCTAGGACACATGTCCAATGTGTGGATAAGGTATCCTAGGGTGATTTTCCTAATTAAATAAATTAGGAAAATATAATGATGTGCAGGATTTTATATCCCTAAGTTAGAACTTAGGCATATATCTTTATTATGTAGGATTTGATGGTGAGGTGGTGAATGTGAACTAGAGGGTGCCAGATTTTGGTGTCTACAGTATGCAACCTCAATATAGAAAATGAAGGATACCTTTTATCAAAGTCATAAAAAACTCTTTAGGACAACCCAATAGACCCATAAGGTATTCAGAAGGAGATAAAGGACCTCAAGTGAAAAGGGACAAAGGAAGAAAAGTTGGTTAGCAGATTTATCATCACATATACAAAGGTGACACCTATTAGGGATGGTCAAGCCTCTTTTTTGGAGGTTTTTCATAGTGAGAATCTTATTTTGGATAGCAAGCTACAAAAAAATATTGATTTTAGGAGTAAGAAATTTATACCATATATTTTTTAAAGGAGATATGTCCACGGGTTCAACTTCAAAAAGGAAGTATGTAGACTTCACCAAAAAGAATTTATCCTTCTCACCTTTACATAGAATAGAATCTTAAATGTGAGAAGATCTAATGATCAATAATATAATAATGTGATTGAGATAGTCCATAGCCTTTCTTTCCTCCTATTTCAGGTTTAGGAAGTTGGGGTTCTATGAGGACTTCACCCCATTACTTACCTAAATAAATTTTACAACTTTAGCTCCAAAGCAAGCTTGAGTTATGGGTTTCACAATTATAGCCTTAGGAATTTGAGCTAGAGGAAAATCACCCACCCAAGTGTATTCCCAAAAATTGATGTTTTTGTCATTTCCTAGCTTCCATCTATGGCCTTTTGAAATTACACGACTAATCTTAGTGATACCAAGCCAAAAATTTGATCTTGGAGAGGGGGAATATCAACTAGAAAGTCTCTATTTTGAGAAAGATATTTGGTTGATAGAATGTGGATTCAATCAACATTCTCATTCATGAATAACTTATATATAGAAAAAGTGATTGTTTTTTGTTCTTCCAGGTGCCCACCATCTCTCTCTCTCTCTCTTGTCCTTATTTATACTTTCTATGTGAATTTGAGTGGATAGATTGCTTTTGTTTATTTCTAGAAACTATAGTGAATTCCAATGTAACTTTGTAGAGAAAATACCTTAAAGGCCCTCAAAACTTTCAAAAATAAAATATTTAATTTTTCAAAATCCTAATTTTAGATTTTTTCATCCAAAATGCATTTATAGCTATATTAACACGTTAGTAGAATATAAGGCATGAAAGAACAAGTCATATGTATGTAATTTTTAATTAAATGCCCTTTTTAACACATTGAATTTGAATCACCACATTTTTATATAGGTGACCATCTAACTCTTAGAAAATGAACCACCATATTTCCATTTCAGAGACCTTCCATAATCAATATGTTGGATTTCCAATACATCAAATATATTGTTTAAAGAGAGATGCACATTTGATTATAAAGACATGAGTAATATATGCAATTTAATAGCCCCACATATCTTCTCAATATTTTATTGCATTCTACTCTATTCTCTTAGAAATAATATTGTTATTCTATTTTTCTTATATATATTTCTATTTTGGTTTGCTATCCTATGTTATTTTGAATTTCACCTTTTATTCATCTTAACCTGAAAGTTTGAGTTTGTCAAAAATCAAAGTTTAATATAAAAAGGGAAAAAGTCTCATTTCATTCAATTATTTATTTCTATAAAATTATTTAGCAACAAGACATTATGTATGCTTCTCAATATATTTATAAACACCATACTTACCATCATAGAACCATTTTCCATCCAATAATATTATTTTTTTTAGGCAAGTAAACCAGTTCCAGATTCTAATTATCAATTATTGAACATTATCCACCTATATTTCTACTTCTCACTCAAGGATATCTATTAGTCTCATTATAAATAGTTATATGCGCCTATTAAAATTAACCTTAGGTGCCTCATGATAGAACATTATCCACAAATTTCAATATGAAAGGAGTTTTGATGATGTTCCTACTAAAGTAAGATATTTTACATCAATAAATTGATCTTAGTAGACTTGGTCATAGGATGATCTACAAAATAAGGAGACTCAAAAAGAAAAATATCATCAATAAATGTCATATTAAAAATTGTAATGTCACAAGCATAATCATAATTTGGTAATTTTCAATGAACTATATTATTTATAAAATGGAAAATAACTTCCTTAATTGAAGAACTAGGAATATTGATAGCATCATTTGAAGTATTTGAAAGTATGGAAGTTGAAGAAGAGGATGAACATCAAAGAATGACTAAGAAAATATATCCATAGAGATAAATTAAGATTAAAAGTAATGACAAAGAAAATCCATAAGATATCCCAAAGGTAAATCAAGCAATGACTCATTAAGATAAACAAAATTCTTAATAATAACTCTATGTGATGTCAAGTCATAGATTCAACAACCCTTTGATCTAATATTGTACTCATAAAAAGTATACCTATAACTCTATGGTTGAAACTCATAGTGAATAGTTTTCCCAAATCCTAATATTATCTTAATCTTAGTACCTCTTATCCTAAACCTTTTTATTTTATTAAAATAGTTTAGTTAGTGGTGAATGGGAATCCCTTATGAATATAAGGGTGAACCTAGATTATTATGATTAGGGTTATATATTTTGCATTAATCTATTTTTTGATAATCCTAGAGAATTGAGATAGGTTTATTTATCTTTATATATTAAATTTAAAAAGAGGTCAAGGTACCCTAAACAGTTATGTGTATTAAGTGTTGCTTATAAAAGAAGTTTCCCTCTCAAAGTGGCTTGCAATATAGTGTATACTCCACAATATTGTAATGAAATTATTGCTATTTGTTTTTAGTCTAAAAATAATGTTCCTTTATGATTTTATTTATGATTTAAATCAATTCATGAATGTAGAATTCTTACATCTAATTTTGGATATCAATCCAAGATTGGTTCCAATATGGTAGAAAGGATTTTATTTCTAAAAATTTTCCATGGCCATAGGGCATCCATATCATCATTTGAAGCAATTAGATTTTTCTCCCCTAGTTTCATTAGTTTAGAAACCCTATGCCAATGGTATTAAAATATCATGAAAGAAATATCATTATTGACCAAGTTGGACTACCCATAAAACATCTAGTAAAGTGAGGGGTGAATTGAATTCAAAACCTAAGCCTTAAACAATGCACATACATGGATGCTAGGTCTAGCATGCTCTCAAGTATATAGGGATACCTTGGAGAACATTATTACCCATAGGAATGAATTGATCATTTATGTTTTTTGGTGTATAGTAAGTATTTATCTCCAAAAAGGTACTTGTATTATGCTAAAAATATTCTATGAGGAATATCAATATATCTATGATCCCATAGAGCAATCAAACCCTAGCCTACCACAACCAAAAAAAATTTAAAAAATGTTCTAAGTACTTTTGGGTATGCTTAGATAGTGATTCGAAAGATTCTATAATTTTGACCCTGATAGAGTACATTTTTGTAGAATATATTTCTAGAACTAGAAAATAATTACAAGGAAAAAGCAACAACTACATAGTGAGAATATTCAAGAATTTTTAGAATTAGACAACAGTTATAGTACAAAAGCAAGAAAAGCATAGCCAAAATATTTAGGAGTTTCTAAAACTTGGCAAAAATCATGAATTAGAAGGTATGTAATCAACTTTGGCTACCATAGAAGCTACTGGGAAAGGTTTACAAGGTTGGGCATTGAGAAATGGGAAGAATGTTTCAAGCCCAATATCTCACAAACAATGAGGATTTTAATAATTTTTACTAGGACTCAATAACTAATACTCCTTTACTAATATCATTTTGAGACTTGTAGACACCTAAAAATATCTCAAACAACCTCTTGCAACATCAAATGATGAACAAATAAATAAACATTCAAAAATCAATTCAATTCCCAAAAATGCTAGGTAAAGATAACCTAAAACCTAGGCTACCCTAAGATCTAGGTGGGATCCACCTCATACCTCACACCCTTCCACAGTATTTTCTAAGCACCAATCCCACTCATGTAACATTCGTCTCCTTTCCTCATTGAATTTTTTTAATGAAAATTAAATAAAAAGGTGGAATTTCTCTTCCCTAGGTGAGTTGGTCTTCCCTAGGTTTTAAATGAGCATGGAGCACCCATCACACATAGAGGGTAAACCTTATCCATCTAACTACCACATTAAATAGGTCCTCTCTCTCCTTTCCCTTCTCCCACCACATCACATACCTATTTTTCTTCTAATATATTCTATAAATAGACCATGCTACCTATGGTTTTAGGAGAAGAATTTTATGCACCACTATGCTATCAAATTGCACTATGATTCATGCACAAGATTTTCTACATATATGATGTTCCTTCCACCAAGTTTCTTTGTAGGTTATTAGTTATTTTTAAGTTAGAATAGGCATAATAACTCTCCAAATCGATGCTAAACTTTACCAGTAGCTTCTATAGTAGACACAAGGACCAATCCAAATCAATAACCTCAAAACATAGGGATGGGTGCGTTCACACCTAGAAAAGTCACCCTATGGTATGTTTTCTAGTTTTAGGCCACCACACCAACCTAACAGGTAATATATTGCTCCCCTCTCAATTTTAGTATATTTTAACACTTCCTTTATGCATTCCCATTCAATTTTATCATGTTTACATTTATAGGAGGCCTAATTGAGAAAAGCCTCCAAATTATCTAACACCTTTTTATAGGGTTATGCAATATCATGGATCAATGTAGCTCATGGTGGCACACATCATAAGCCCACTCCAACTTTGAGAAATTAAAGTTAGACACTTACAATACCATTAAATGTTCAATGCTAGGGTCCCTCCTAATGGAGTTCCTCTTTTGTATCCCTCTAGTGCAAATGTTGTACAAGTATATCACTTCATATTGTAACATTTTTATAAAATATCAATACAATATGGCATGTTTTTATTTATTTCATTTTGGTGATCATGGTTTATTTTCTTTTGTTAGTTAATATCTAGCTAACAAATTTTATGGTTTTGTTATCATTGTAGGTACTACAAATCAAGCATGGAGTCTCCCAAAGCTATGAAACACACCTTAGGCCTAATTTTTATAACTTCATGATTTACCTCATTTTATTTTACATCTTTTTTGTTCATAGTTTATATGTCATTTCAAGTATTTTATCTTTAAACTAGGCATTGTTTGCATTTAATAGGATTCTGATGTTTTGCTTGAAAAATCATAGGTACAACCTTCAAAATTATATATTTTTTCTCCAAAATAGAGATAGGTTCAAATCCATCTTAAAAACTAATTTTGGATAAAAATATAGAGAGGTATGTTTTCACCCAAAAAAGTAGGGAGGGGTACGTTTTGATCCCAAAAATACACCCTAAAGTACATTTTTTATTTCAACACATGTGGTGGACTCCATAAAACCCTAAAAGGCATCCAAAAGCTATAAAATATAGGTAGATCATTGCAAGCCATGTATGTCACCTATTTCTATTTTATTGCTACCTAATTTTGAAAACTGAATAAAAATTGCTTTACAAAAAGGTATTTAGCTCATAGGTCATTTCTCAAAATGCGCACTAGTTTTACAAAATTGCTTAATTTTATGTGTTTTAATTTCAAAAGGCACCTATAACAATAGTTCAACTTTCAAAACACATATTATTTTCATGAAATGGATTTCTTTTGAGTGTTTTACCTTCAAAATATACCTAGATCAATAGGTCAACTTCTAAAACACACCTTTGCTTTACAAAACATCATTATTTCATTTGCTTTATTTTCAAAAGGTAATTTACTTTTAGTAGCCCATTTGAAATGTTATATTTTTATTTTGCTCTAGCATAGTTTCCTTTCAAAATTTTCATTTATAAAATAAAAACAAACACACACACATGTAAGTCATAACATTGGTTTGTATTGGATTTCATCACCAACCAACAATAAGGAGATCAACAGCCTTGGCTCTCATTAGAAAGTGTTGACTCACCCCCAAACACCTTAGTAGATCCCACAAGTAGTTTTCTAGACTTCATCATCATAATATCCCTTTCTCTTAACATTACCTCAGGGTAGGATTAGCCTAGATGCCTCTACTCATAGATATTACATAATCAATGAGTGTGTAACTATCATTATTGACTAAGCCCATTTGAGGATGAAGTGAAAGCTTGGGTAGGCTAGTACTAGGTCTTTCATAATAGGAAATTGTGTATATCCATTCTATCCACCCAAGCCTTACTCCATCATAAGAAGCTCTTCGTCTATTCTTGTATCACCACTCTTTGAGTACCTTCAAGTATAATGGGAAGGATGTGCATTAAAATACCCATTTAAACATCATTAACACACCTTGTGTTTGTAGTAGTCTTTTATATCAAAATACATAAAACTACAGAATAAGATCATCAAGCATAAATTTCAACATAAACCACATACTTTGCTTGTTGTTTGCAACTGATAAAACTCATCCAAACCCACTATTGCAAAACTATTTAAAACACTCACAAAACTACTAAAAACTTCACAAAACTAGTCCTAGAGACCTCCAAAATCAATTTGACCACTTTTTAGGATAAAACATTATTTTTTAAAGAAAACATATAGATAGGTATGTTTTTACCAAAAACGTGTATAGACGGGTGTGTTTTGACCCAAAAAATATATGGATAGGTGCATTTTCCACAAAACCACTTATGTCTACCCAAACTAGCCATATCATAGCTTAGACAAAAAAAAAATTGTGTTCACTAATAGAGATAGTGTAGGTTTCAATTTCTTCTTTATATGGTCCACACATGAAGTAAAGTGCACTTTCAAGAGCTCACAGTCCTAAAACATGCATGAATAAATTCATTGTTTGAACATCAAGGGGAAATATCATTCTTCCCCCTTCATCAATCAATTTCACCATCCCAACAAGAGCAATTTGATTTACCACAAACCTCATTATATCCTATTAAAATTCTTCAAAATCGTATCATCTTCCATCAGGATCCCTTATAAACCAAATCACCAATTGTATCCCAAATCAATATGCCAAGTTTTATCATTAATTTATCATAACAATCCACCTACATCGTATTCTTTATCATCTATTCATATTGTAATCTATATGGTTCCACACTCAGATCCTCAAATTTCCTCTTCTATAGTCCATATTTTATCGAGTTATAGGAAGCTTCCTCTTCTGGTACTCTAACTTATGTTCCCTCATCTTCTAGCCTTCCATATTTAACAAACATTATATTTACATATCCTCCCATGCAACTCAACATCACCCCCATATCCTCAATTGCAAACTCAACTCAATACATTCATTTCTCTCAAACCTACTCATTTACATGTACGTCAACAACCCCATTCTCAACATGTTATAATTGGATGCTTCATCACTCCACCTTCTTGTACATCCACTCATCCTACCATATCATCTCTTGGACCACTTTCATTCTCTTTAATCGAATAATCATCAGGGTATGCTCAAATACCCCAAAAATAGCAAGTGCCCAATCAAGGGTATGCTCAAATACCCTAGCAACAACAAGTGCCCAATCAAGGGTCTAATAAACAAGGGTATGCATAAATACCACAAAAAAAATAAGAGCATATTCGAATGCCTATCCAACAAGTGGTATAGACAAATATCCCAACAAAATCAGAAAAAAAATTAGGTGCTACTCCAATAACTATAGATTAAAAGGTTACACCAAGAGGTGTACACACAAACACCCCCTAACAAGTGGTTGTTCAAGAGGCTACCTCAGCAAGGATCTACCCAATTTCCCCTTCAAAATATCCCTAATAAAATATCATTTTCTCACATGAAAAATCAACAAATGCTTGTTAATGATTGGTATACCCAAACACCTCAACATACACAAGTTTTGATACTCATGCAAATGCAATATTACGAAGGGCCTGATCCAATCTATCAATAAGAAACTATTCCTGTGGTCAATCAAGTGTAAAATTAGAATGTGAACATGTGGTTGAATCAAAACCTAGCCACTCATAATCTAACTCCACCTTCCAACTACCACACTTCCAACCATTAATACCCTGAGCACTCTTTGATATATGCCTCGGTTGGTTCCAACCATATAGTGCTAGTCTTGCCACATGCCATTCAGATTAGGCAAGGCCAAACCAAACAGTTGTAAACATGATCCAAAAACTATGGGTCTAATAGACCCACTTACAATAAGTTGTATTCAAAACCTATTCATCCTTTTTTTCATATACCACCCTACCCTTCCAAGTTTGATCCTAAATTTGACATATTTAGAGGTAAGGAGGACCCTCAAAAATATTTGAGCAATTACCTATTTTCTTGCTATCACATCAACAACTCTAATGCCTTAATGCTCAATACTTTCTTGTAGTCTCTTGGGGGAGCAGCTTTAAATTGGTATGACAACTTGCCTAGACATAAATTTTATACATTTGAACATCTTGTAAATGATTTTTTGGAATATTTACACTCAAAATAAAAAAAAAATCATCATTTCTAGACCTATACAATCTTTGGTAGTTTTATGACGAGTCTATCAATGATTATGTTGCATGATGATGAGTTGTTATCAATGATATACCTTTCCCTCATCTCAAAATAAATTGGTTAAATTATTTTCTATAATTTGTATCAAGACAATATCTACAATATTACAAATAAAACAACATAGTGCATTTGAAGAAACTACTAATTATGCTAAGCTCATTGAAGATGTTAAATTCAAATGGGGAAGATCAAAATCCACAAAAGGTCTGGATACACTCCTAACATATTTAACAAGGGCAATTCAAATCAAAACCAACCCAAATCTCCTCTAAACATTAAATTAGTGATCAACGTGGTAGCCACACCACCCACTCACAATGATCTTCTGCAACAACAAGGTCATCCACACCCTGGGAAAAAATATCCTCTACATCAACCATGTACCATCCAATACCTTATAGATCATCCACCACATAGTTAGAATCCTATAACTTAAACCATGATCAACATCTTCAAAAGGTTATTGGATATCGGTAATTTGGTTTTACCTCAAATCCAACCAAAATATCCTACTGCACTAAAACTTAGAGGATACAATGAATATTCTCATTGCAACTATCATTTCCTCAAAGGGCATGATATCAATCATTGTTAGAAATTTCAAGATCTTGTCTAAGATCTAATTGATAGTGGCACCATCTGGGTTGATAATCCCCTAGCTCCCTCCAACTAAAAATTGGATACTTTTTAGTGTAGACACAAAAATCTAGCCACTTATCATCCATCCATAGCTTCCCATCACAATTATCCATTATTTATATATATATATATATATATTTATATATTTGTTTAATATATAAAATAATAATATTTTATATATTATATTTATATATATAATAAATATATATATCAATTAATCCCAGTCATCCGTCATGTTTTAAACTTAGCCATCCATCTACCTTAATCTATGCTACTTTCCCAGATTTAATCTCCACCCTTCCTCATGTTTTAATCTCACTCGCTCAAATTGTGTCATCGAAACCCTAACATGTCTAAGGGAAGATTATAAAGAGGATTCATTTTGATGACTCAACCCCTAAGTCCTAAGTATTCTCTATGAGTTTTTAGATTCTTGGAAGCACTCATGCTATAAGTTCTCAATCATCTTCACAACTTCCATCCACCATCACTCCCTATCACATATTTTGTATCCACCACCATTTGTCTCACGTAAACTAGATCTGGTTCTATAAATTTTGCCTCACATCGTCGAACGTCCTCTAGACCTTTATGAGCACCCATTGGATTCTACAGAGTACCTTTGTGTTTTTATGGTCAGCCTCAAGTTCCCACAAGTATTTCCCATTTATATATTCAGCCCTACAACCCTCGGGTGGTCGTTAGTGCATCTATGTAATCATTTCCTACATCAGCAAGGAATATAGAAACAACGTTACTTGATAAGGTAAAATTTCATTGTTCTTATTTCATATTCATAGATTTATTTATAGCTTTATTTATGCAACTAGGGTTTAGTGATTTCATTTTCTAAGGGTCTCACACAGTGGATCCCTCACAGATATTACTAACTCTTGCCATTATTTTATATCTAGTATTTATACATATTTAATAAATATAAATTTATTTATATGAATTAGTCCCAACCATCCATCCACCTTAATCCATGCCACTTGCTATATTTAATCTCCACCCTTCCTCATGTTTTATTCTCGATCGCTTAAATTGTGTCGTCAAAACAGTAACATGTCGAAGGGAATCTTATAAAGAGGAGTCATTTTGATGACTCAACCTCTAAGTCCTAAATATTCTCCGTAAGTTTTTAGATTATTGGAAGCCCTCATGCCATAAGTTCTCAAGCATCTTTACCACTTATATTCGTCATCACTCCCTCTTGCATCTTTTGTATCCATCACTATCTACCTTGCACGAACCAGATATGGTTCTGCAGCTTTTGCCTTACACCATTGAATACCCTCCAGAGCTTCACGAGCACCCATCAGAGTCTACAAAGTGCCTTTGGGTTTTTCTAGTCAGCCTCAAACACCTACGGGTTTTTCCCATTCATATATGTAGTCCTACGAACCTCGTGTTTTCGTTAGAGCATCCATGTAATCATTTCATGCATCAGCAATGAAGAAAAAAATAATGTTACTTGACAAGGTAAAATTTCATTGTTCTTCTTTGATATTCTCATATTTGTTTACAACTTTATTTATACAACTAGGATTTAGTGATTTCATTTTCTAAGGGTCTCACATAGTGGAGCCCTCATAGATATTACTAACTCTTATAATTATTTGTTGTGTGTAGGTCTAAGAATCACATTCATTTATAGCTTTTGAATCTTGAGTTTCCCTACATAGGATACCAAAGCCAACTCACCACTTTGTTGGGATAAAATCAAGTGCTAAGACACCACCATTCATTTCTAACTAGGGTTTTAAATAACCCTAGTTCTTTGTAACAATTGTATCAAAATAATAAGCATTTTAAATCCCCTTATTTGGGGTACATTTGATTGTAATACAATAAATCCATTGACAATAATAAAAGAGTTCATTTCTTTGTGCAATCATTTGTGTTATTTTACTTTATTTAAAATTTCAATATGTTTATATTTTGGTGTTGCTTGATTTTGTATTCATAAATGGTGATTACGGTGGGGCCTACAATGGGTTTTTTATGTTAATAATATTGTCATTAACTCACTATTTTTATTTTCTATCTTACAAATTTTAGGAATTTTATCGCATGATTTTTATGAAACTAGGTTTTTTGGAGCTGTAGAAGTTTATCCAAGATTACGTGGATGCCCAACGGTGCTCGAGGGATTCCTCCCAAATTTTATAAGACACCCTAGTGTGTTTCAAATACTTTGATAGGTATTTCATAGAGTGGGAGAAGGATATGTAGGATTCTCTGTAAGTTTACCTCAAAACCATAACCCCTCTATTTTATTTTTGTTTTATGCTTTTATAGATAAATTGTTAAAAAGAACATAATTCAATGTCTGTTTACATCTACATTTTAGGCACTTGCATTTTTACATTGCATTTATATTCACTTTACATTCATATTCACATTAGCACACATTTTAAATTTAAAATTTTGTTGTTTTCTGATGTGGTTTTCATTCAAAGATATGCATACTTTTTCATGTAAAATGAGAATTGCATATAATAGTTTGCATAATGGGATCAAGAATTACTTTTTTGCTTGTATAAGTAGGAAAAAAATTAGGATAAC
This sequence comes from Wollemia nobilis, assembly GCA_028583015.1. Lineage (NCBI taxonomy): Eukaryota > Viridiplantae > Streptophyta > Pinopsida > Araucariales > Araucariaceae > Wollemia > Wollemia nobilis. The sequence goes on from JAQPPZ010017088.1 coordinate 729,651, forward strand.
TAAGTATATTTCTAAATTTGGTGATTCAAGGCAGAAGAGAAAGCAAACCCTCCACTGTTCAGAGTGGTTCTTATATTCAAAAAGAAAGAAATACTTCGCAGTAGTACCTTAGCGCAACATAAATAAAATAGTGAAGAGGAAGTAGAAGCACAAGCGATCAATGAAAAAAAGGAACTTCATGACATAAGAACAAGAGAGACTAAAATGAAAGGGAAAACTCTGAAAATACATTTCACACCTTAAGTGCTCATTAGTTCGGTTGATGACCAAACATTACAATCCATCTTGTTTATATAGATTTCTCAAGCCAGTGGGTGCGCTAGCCGACATGCCACGTGGTGAGAATCAAGAAAAATGGATCATTACCTTGGGATATGTCAAAAAATATAGTTATTGCCAAGGATAATAGTTGAAAGTGCCTAAAACATTAAATAACGCTCCTCAAGATATGCACCCATGAATACAAGATATTGATTGCTAAAAAGAGACATTACAAAAACATTCTAAACTTTAAATTCATTTTTGAGGGGTATAGAGGCTTCGAAAGGGGCCCATTGCTTCAAAATCCAATTAGAGGGTTTCATTTTTTGTTGTAGAAAATTTTATAAGCTTTCCAACACTTTAAATGGTTCGAGAATTGAAGCCCTATAGCAAAAGTCATGGCTGATTGAAGTTGGGCTGGGTTATCATGACTTGGCTATGGCACATAAATTTCTTCATATTTTTGTTTTTTCTCCAATAGATGATTCCATGATCGATATGGGAGAGCTAAGGGTCTTTGATCTATTTTTCATAGAGAGGTCCAAGCATGTTTTTGTTTAGACAAATATCACGGGAAAACTCGTAGTTGTACAGCTTCATCAGAACTAGGGAAGATTTCTTTAGACCTAGTTTTTTTAAAGAGATCTACTAGAATATTTTATGGAGCTAAGTTGGCCAATTTCAAAACTCTACCTGTGCAAAGAGTGGAAATAATAAATAGTGCGGGTAGACCTGGGCTCTCAACCTATGAAAAAACTAATGCTTCATCTTTCTAAATCCTTCATCATCCGCCTCTCTAACCAGGAACCTGTTGAGTTCGCTAAATATGAAGGTTTTTTTTTGGTGGGGTGGATGGAATGAACATAAAGGGATATATTGATACACATTCATTGGTTTCTAGTATATTTTAGTACCCAGATGACCTGGAATAGTCATGGAGGTTCGTTTGACCACCAAAATATCAAGGATATTAACTTCAAAAGTGGAAATGGTAGTAGTGATGTTGATTTTGGGATAAAAAGAACCATAAGAATCAAGGAGAGCTTCAAGAATCTCATTAGTACCATTCCAAACTCCAAAATAATCATCAATATATCATTTGTACAAGCAAATATTTTTTGAGATAGATGGAAAAAGACTGAAAACTTGCAATTCTAGGTAATAAAGAAACAAACAGGCATAGACAACTTCAAAATTGCTCCCCATTGTTGTATTTTTTTTGCCTATAGATATTACCATCAAATTCTAGATAATGTATGTTCAGGACCAGTTCTACAAGTTCGAGGATCAACTGGACCGAACCTGGATTGAACCTTCCTAAAATGAAGTTCTGAAGAGTGGCCAATCCTGCTACTATAGGAATGCTTGGGTACAGGCTCTCAACATCAAAGGTGAACATAACATAGCTTGGAGGAAAATATCTTTCATGAAGGATTTTCATTAGGCTTAGAGAGTCTTGTAGATGATTTGGCTACTCTAGGAGAATGGGGAGAAGCTGGTGGTGAAGCCATTTGGAAATAGGCTCCAACATATAATCGTAGTAGGAGCATATGGTTCTACCTTTCATAGGTTGTTTGTGAACCTTTGGAATGAGGTAGAAAGTACAGAATTGAGAAATTATGGGGTTATTTTATAGAATATAATCCACTATTTTTTGATTGAGGAGAAGACTTATTTGTGCATTTTTAACAATGGACTCCAAGCTAGAAAAAAGAGAGTTCCAAGGAATAGAAATAACCTCTTGGTAAACTTCCAGATATGAAAGTTATTTGATCCCTTCTTCTAGGTACCATGCCTTGCTAAGAACAGAGAGGCCAAGATTTTTGTCAATGGGTCTATTGATAAAGGAATCATCATATCAAAGAGAGTGCAAGGCTCTTGCCAGATGCCTAGGCAAGGGAGGCTTGAAGATACTCTTTGTGGAAGCAATTTTTTGTTCAATTAGATGCTTTCCATCATTAAGAAAATCCAAAAGGGGTTGGTATTTCACATCAGGTTCCCATGCAGAATTTGAAATACGAAAGGGAGAGTAGGTAGGTTATTCCCAGTTGGTGATGTTCCTTCCTTTTCGACCAAAAAACCATTAGATCTTGAGAAGCCTGGAAAATAGAACATACTCTGCATGGACATCATCATGGGCCATGGGAGGTGGGATAGGGATATATTTCAATCCTATCCCAAGAAGCTCTTTTTTACCACTGTGAGAGGTCTATGAGATAAATCATGAACAACAGCATTTGTGATTATGCCATCAACAACATCTACCTTGCTCTTGCTAAAGAAGAGCAAGCATCTATTGACAAGGTTGAAGATGGCACTCCAATTACTCAGTAGTGGTTTATGCTATCGTCATGATGATGGCCTTGGGTCTACTACAATCCCAAACCTGACCACTTGGGAATAAATCTTGTAGAGTTCTGATTCATTCAGGAACCAGATACTTGGAAAGTTTCACTAGAGCCCCATCACGACTATTGCTGCACAGGAGGTATGAATTATTTCTCTTTTTGCTTCCAGTGAACTTTGCTCTAGGATTGGTCTCGCGATCCATTTTTTGATTGAGATTGCTATTTTTGTCTATCAAGGCAATTTTTTGATGTTGTTATCGGCCCGACTATTGAGGTTGTTGTTGTTGTTATTAGCTACGGGAACGACTCTAACTTCTATCCCTTCTCCATCAATTTTGGGGTGAGGGATCGTGGGAGTTGGATTAGGAGGAAACTATTGGTTACTATTGATATTGTATGAAACACAATAGAGAACATGAAATTTTAAAAATAAATCACACACAACACATATCACATTAAATAGTAATGAGTTGTATTTCATCACCAACCATTGCTTGATAGTTTGCAATGGTGGGTTTTATCTCCATCCATAAATATCTACCCTAAGTCACCATAGGATACCCATGAGTAAAATTTATGGACTTCATCACTAGAAATAATCTCATTGACCATCTAAGCCATATATTTCGCCCTTCATAATTTATATTAGTACATCAAAACCAAAAAGAAAAACATTAAAATGAGATTAAAAAAATTAATGAGGTAAGAAACACTATTGCAAAACATAGAATTGAATTACTTATTTTGTGAATTTTTCTTCTACACTTTCCTTTACTGCATATTGCATATTTGATTCATTAGCTTATGGTGTTAACTAGAAATCAAACTAAAATATTGAATCAAACTTCCATACACCAATACAATTCAACCATGGATTGTTCATCATCTTTCCCCACCAATTCTTATGGTCAACTCCACTAGTGTGATACATACAAGTTGTTCAAATTTATTTGTGGGTACCTCACACACTGTGTCATCCACACAGTCATTTCACATGGCCATTCCACAAATAGAATCATCTTCACTTAACATTGACTACCACATACCCCATATAGACATGGCCAAATTGGAAGCTTTTAATAGATCCACTAACTATGTCTTGGAACCATTTTATAGCCCACCTAGGCATGATTTTTCTTTCTAGCAATAAATTTTCTCCTCCCAGCCTTCAATCCTTACCCATGTGTATAACAACCCTATTTTTGAAGCATCAACTACACCTTCCTAATGTTGGTCTATACCCCAATCATCATGTGCTCAAAGCACATCCATACCATCATCTTACACCACTATCTATGACAACCCTTTGTATGAAGCACAAGTCAATTATGCTTCACAGATTCTAGCTTCCAGCTCAACCAATGTTACCCATTAAATTTTAAATATGATTGCAACTTATCCTTCACATACCTCAACCATCACATCCACACCTTCCACTTTAGATATGGAAATACAATAATCATGGGAACACCTTAATAAATTTCTTAAGAAGTGATAGAATGCTTAGTCCAACAATTGGATATATCCATATTGAGCCTGAAGATGATGTACATAATGTCTCTACTAATTAATCTTCTCTAGAAGCTCTACATGGAGCCTCACAATCCTATCCTTACATCCACCTGCATTCGGTTGTGCCTCTAGCTTCACCCGTAATTGATCTATCTTTGCATCTCAAGCCACCATATCCACATCCCTCAATCATGCTATATCTACATCCCAAGCCACTACCATAGCATCCCACTCTACCATCAACTAATCCAACCTCACCCAATATTCCTCACTTTGACCAGGAGGCCCATCTAAAATCTTCTCCCTATCCCCCATACCATATTTTCCACCTCCATCACCTCCAATCCTAGGTTCCTACTCTATTGTACCCCTAGGAAACCTACTTCAACTAATTGATCGAAGGTATATCCAATGCTTATGAGCCTTATCATCCTCCTCGAACTCTATCTCATCGTAATCCCCATGCCTCCATCCACTACTGGACTCGATATCCATGGTAGCTATGTAACGAACCATGCATCATACTCTGTAATAGTCCTCACATCATCCACATTGGAGAGATCCATATCCTCATCATCCATATAGGTGACCCTCCATGCATCAACTCAAGGTAGACTCATCTCATCTCGATGATGCATGTAGAGCACCAGTGCATTTGGAACTCCCTACCTCAGTCTAAACTACCATCACATCCATGAAAATTGGATCAGCTCCACCTCACTCCTATGCCTCCCAAATACCCACCTATCTTTTCAAACCCTCTATAGCTTCTCCCCATCACCTGTCCATATGGCACCTCACCATGGCACCCATAGAACCTGAGATGATTTCAATCCAACCCATAGATCCATGTATCACTGTCTCATTTGAAAAGGATGACTCAAATGTACCTCCTCTACCACTAGCCACCTCATGGAATAAGGTTGCTCCCTATCCCATGCCATAGTAGGCAAGCCTACTAGGTAACCCACACTAAAATGCTCAAAGTACCAACACTATAGTAGAACACTACACCCTAGCCCCTTCCACCTATACCTCCTCACCTCATACAACTTTTGGAACAACTACATTAATAATGTAGGAGCCCATTCATACACCTGAGGTGTAGCGATCATATCATACAACAACCTAAAAAGGTTCCATGGGAATTGACAACCAATATTATTCAGGGCCACAATGTTGGTCAACATGAATATCACCAAAGCATGAAGGGCATCCAATTTCTTGTCCATATACATGGACAAATATGTTATCCCTCCACCCATCACCTCCATATCCTACCACTAATATTCAAACAAGTGGCTCATATTATACCCCATATCGTGTCCAATCTCAAAACATAAACCATCCACTAGCAACTTGAGGATGCGGTATACATCCTCAAGTGTCACCGTTATCTCTCTAGTAGGGAGTTGAAATGTACCCCTATCTGGATCCTATCTCTCTACCAAGGCAGATATACCCCTCACCTACCCTCACCACATCTATTCGGGCTACCCCAACCAACCCCACAACCTCCAACTACTCCCAATGGTCCTCTTGCACTGCCTTATTCATCCCTAAGATTAGAGATGAGAACTGATATCAAGGCTCAAAAATCCTCAACTATAGCACAATACATAAAGGTAAAACACTAACATTAAAAAAAGAAGCAACAAAACTTTTTGCACAATAAAAAGAGCTTCAAAGGCATTTACCGTAGCCAAACATCCATATACTCTCGTTGTCGCATCTACACCCTCCATCATCATAGCTTCTACAACACTTCACCCACTCACTCCACTCCCTCAAACACAACTTCAAAAGTTGGCAAATTCAAGAATGAACTTTTTTTTCCCTTCTGCAACTTATTTATAGTTGTTTTAGGCACATTGAAACACCCACAGATGCTTCCAGGTGCATTGAAATACATTCCTATATTTAAATAACAACAAACTCTGGCGGGAATTTACACATGCAGTAGGTGTCCACCGACATTTCTTGTTAAAATTGAAAAAAGGCCAAAAATGATCCAAAAGGTAGCTTATCTCCAAAAAATCACTCGAAGTGAAATAAATACATCAATTTTATCATAATATCATATTTTTTGAAAGTCCAAACTAATTTGGATGCATAATCTTTGTTTTCACCCAAAAGGTGTAAAATTGCCTATCACTTTTCAAAATGCTTCAAAATGATCCAATTTTTTACAAATAAACAATTTGCATCGTTCTCATCAACCATCCCATCATTGCATTCATTTTTGTGATAATATGAATTTATTTGGATAGCTAACTTTTATTTAAGACCAAAAGGTATAAAATTGTCCAAAATTATCCAACATTGCTTCAAAATGCTCCAAATCAAGGCAAAATTTTACAAAATCATACAATTCAATCATCAATGTATTTATCATCATCACATCTTCATTTCCATATCATTTTTATTCATCAATAATTACATTTACACATTTGCAAAGTTCACATACAAATTCAGGTGAACTTTGTATCTAGTCGTTTATTCTATCTCCTTGGCGATTGCAGCGATTTACATCCACATAATTCGGTAAGATGGATATACCACCATAAGGATACTTGGTTATTTTCATAATCACATATCTCATTGTTTGAAAATAAAATCATTTTTGGTCCCTCATTTTTTGAGTGAGAATATGCCACAAACAATTTTCTCAACAACTGTCATTGATGACCTTGTTTGTGGGGCTTGAAACACAGATAAAATCATAACTCATCATTCATTTTACATTGACAGTCATAACAGATATAGGATTGAGCTAGGGTGATTGGTTCCAATTATAGTAATTATCTCATAGTCACTAACCAACCCTCCAAATTTAACTCTTTTTTTTTTGTTGCATTTTCACCACTTTGCATTTCAATGACACCAATAGGTACTTTCTTCAACAGCATGGAATACCCTAAACTTGGGGCAACCAAAATTTGATATTGAATTTCTACAATGGGATACATCTTACATGATTATGACATGTACACTTGGAAAAACCTCTTTCTCTATTAGGGGAAAAACAAAATAAATCATTTGCATTTTACAACAACCACCTTCCACCGTTGGGGCAAAAATGACATCGCATTTTACATCATTCATATCATCCACATTCACATACTACATTTTCACTTGCATAATTCAATAACATTTTTCAACCCACAATTTTGTCAATTGTCTTGTGAGATCCATTTTTCACTCATTCACCAATTGAGGGGGTAAGCTACACTCTCCAAAATTCTTTTGTCTTCCAAGATCATCTTCACATCCCAATGAAGGAAAGTTACATCTGCGTCAGGCCAAACCAAGTGTCTTGTATTTTTGCACCACATTGTGTTTCATGCAATGTGGTACAAAAAGGGGTATATATAGACACCAACATCTCACCATTTTTCATCCATCCATTGCTTCCTGCCATAATTATCCATTATTTATATATATTTGTTTAATATATATTTAAATAATAATATTTTATATGTTATATTTATATATATTTATTAATCCCAACCATCCGTTATGTTTTAATATTAGTCATCCATCCACCTTAATTTGTGCCACTTGCCCAGATTTAATCTAGACCCTTCCTCATGTTTTAATATCGGTCGCTTAGATTGTGTCATCAAATCCATAACATGTCTAAGAAAATATTATAAAGAGGAGTTATTTTGATGACTCAACCCCTAAGTCCTAAGTAATATCCCAAAGTTTTTAGATTCATGTAAGCCCTCATGCCCTAAGTTCTCTAGCATATTTTCCACTTCTATTTGTCATCGCTTCCTCTCACATATTTTGTATCTAGTTTTGTAGCTTCTGCCTCACACCACCAAATACCCTCCAGAGTTTCACAAGCATCCACTAGAGTCTATAGAGTACCTCTAGGTATTTTTGATCAACCTCAAGCACCCGTGAGCGTTTCCCATTCAGATCTGAAGCCCTACAACCCTTAGGTAGTCGTTAGGGCATCTGCATAATCATTTCCATCATCAACAACAAATATAGAAACAATGTTACTTGACAAGGTAAAATTTCATTGATCTTATTTCATATTCTCAAATTTTTTTATAGATTTATTTCTATAACTAGGGTTTGGTGATTTTATTTTTTGGGGGTCCCAAGTAGTGGATCCCTCACATATATTAATGACTCTTGTTATTATTTGTTGCGTGCAGCTCTAAGAACCACATTCATTGGTAGCTATTGAAGCTTATGTGGCTTGCATAGGATACCAAAGCCCACTCACCACTCTGTTGCAATCAAATCAAGCACAAATACACCACCATTCATTTATAACTAGGGTTTCAAATAACCCTAGTGCTTTGTAACAATTGTATCAAAATAATGACATTGTAAAACCCCTTATTTGGGGTACATTTTATTGTAATACAAGAGATCCACCGACAATAATAAAAGAGTTCATTTCTTTGTGCAATCATTTGTGTTATTTTACTTTGTTTATTATTTCAATAAGTTTATATTTTTGTGTTGCTTGATTTTGTATTCATATTTATAATCCACTATTGCAACACAGCATACCTCAAGTGTAGGCTACAAAATTTATTGCACAAGCACATACCCATCATGTTAATTAGATCAATCATGAACCTAAACAATATGGTTTCTTAGGGATGATTAACATCATCACACAAAATAATAGATATGCCTCTTAGCCTAATCAACAATAGGTGCTAATACCTATTCCACCATATTCTATACTCTCATAGACCTAATGCCTACCTCCACCATCAAGGCTAGTAATCACTATCAAAAGTAGTATTACCCATAAAATTCAAATAGAACCTACCAAGTTATTGATATATAACCTATGACAACAATATTAGCCTCATTTTGAGGTATTAAATGACATATTGAGGTTCATCGATATTTAAACAGATGATAGCAACTTCATTGGCAATGTGCATACTAGCATACAACCGTCCATAGCATTTCTACGACCATGAGATAAAAACTCTCATAGGCCCTATATTGGACCCCCTATGAACATAAATCTAATATCCTCAATCACTAATTAACATTACTCATTTCTTATTTTAGGTGGCCATGATTCACCTTGAATCTCCTAATATCTCTGATGATGAGCTAGATGTACAATTCAATAGTCTCTTTGTCAATTCAAATAGCTCTAAGGAAATGCCTACCCTTATTTTTTCTATCACCGAGCCACCCAAGGGATATAATGATTTTCTTCGTATGCTTTCCATTCCCCTTCAAATTTTTCCACTTATCCTACCACATGAACACACACTGTAGCAAATCCCTCCACCCACTTATCTACCCATAATTATTAACCAAATTCTATGACCACCACAACCTTCAATTCATCCCTTTAAACCTGCTAATACAGTGCAACACACACCATCCATGCAACACATGATCAAAATAATCTTGATCAACCTATTTGCACCTCTTTGATATGAAATGCATATAGACCACATCCTAGCCATGAATCTAGATTATATTTATTTTTATCACCTTCCATCAATCCATTCCTACACCATTTTCTCTCCTGTTAGTCTCACAATGACATTGAGAGGGGGGGTGAATTAGTGTAGCTCTTTATAACTTAAATATTCAACTCTTAAAGCCAAAATAATGAAAACTTAAAACCAAATAAAGCAAGTATAACAAGATAACATCACACAACACAAGATGTACCGAGGTTCACCGATTTGGCTACTCCTCAAAATGACTGTTTGGACTCCCATCCAAATCCGACCTTTGCAAAGCACCAACTTTACAATCAATTTACCAACCCACCTGGAAGGAGCATCAACCCATGATTTACTAGCACCAACTGGAAGGAGCACCAACCCCTGATGCCAAGCACCAACTTGGACTTCAATTTTGAAACTAGAAGATTGACATAAAAATGCCTTCACTTTTACAATACCCTAACTGGTCTATTGCTTACCCAACGTCTACCACAATTCACAAAACACACATACTCATCGCACTTCACAAAATAAAATCTCTACAAAAATTCTCCAAGCAACACTCCTTTTATAACTATCCTTTCTCTTTGTAACTCCAATTGTAACTCCTTTCATATTCTCATACGCCACTTGTCAATTGTAACACCTTCTTTCATATTCTCATATGCCACTTTTCAATTGTAACACCTTCTTTATGTAACTCCTTTTGTATATATTGAGAAGGCATTTCATCAAACACGTCACATGCAAAGAATTGACACCATATTCTCCTACCATGACTATTCATTTTCTCCTTCATGACTGTTCATTTTCTCCTTTGATGACTGTTCATTTTCTCCTTCGATGACTGTTCGTTTTCTCCTTCATGACTGTTTGTTTTCTCCTTCGATGAATGTTTGTTTTCTCCTTCATGACTGTTCATTTTCTTTTCCCTTGTGCATGTATTTGTTTTGGTTTTCGAAAAGGCTTTTCATATCTATTTTGAGGCCCTTCGTTTCCTTTTCTCCACATGGGCATGCATCCGCTTCTTTCCATGTGTAATGACCATCTTAAAAGATTTCAAATCATTAAATATTCCTTATGGGTCCACGTCACTATGCAGTCTTTAGTTTCACCATCCTGGTGTTCATCACTAATATCAGACACACTGTCAACTACTTTGTTCCTTTGGCAAAAATGCAACATGTCGCGATATCATGACACTTTTGTTTCTCTACCTACCTGCCATTTTTGAGTCATGAAAATGTGACATGTCGTGATATCGTGACACTTTTGTTTCTCTGCCTGCCTGCCCTTTTTGAGTCATGAAAATGTGACATGTCGTGATATCATGACATTTTTGTTTCTCTACCTGCCTGCCATTTTTGAGTCATAGAAATGCGACATGTCATGATATCATGACACTTTTGTTTCTGTGCCTGCCTGCCCTTTTTGAGTCGTAAAAATGCGACATGTCGTGATATCATGACACTTTTTTTCTTGCTCTTTCTCTTTGCTTTGGCCCGCGAAAATGCAACATGTCGTGATATCGTGACACTTTTTTTTCTTGATATTTCTCTTTGCTTTGGAATGCAAAAATGCAACATGTCATGATATCACGACACTTTTTTCTCTTTGCTCTTTTGGCCACAAAAATGCAACATGTCGCGATATTGTGACACTTTTTTCTCCTTGCTTTTTCTCTTCTCTTTTGGCTGCGAAAATGCAACATGTCGTGATATTGCGACACTTTTTTCTCTTTTCTCTTTCAATCGCGAAAATGCAACATGTCACGATATCGCGACACTTTTTTCTCCTTGCATTTTCTCTTTGCTTTGGACCGCGAAAATGCAACATGTCGCGATATCACAACACTTTTTTTTCTTTGCGGTGTTTTGCTTTTTCTTTGATCTTTAGCATATGGGCCACTTCGTTCTTCTTGGAAAATATGTAAAAATGTGGGTAAACATCCTCATAAGCATTTAACATCATTGTACATACTTTGAATAACCTCTAAACTCCTATCCACTGCATCAACCGATCTATCTGACTATGTTGAAAACAATGACAATACTGTCGTTGCACCTTGCTCAACATCTCCACCCCACAAGTCTTGCATCATGATAATTCCTATATTCCTCCATTCCATATATCTTCTATGGTGCACCATATCAATGTAGATAATTTTTGTAACACTCCTATAGAAAATATAGCCAATGATTTACATTTCATTCCCATACCCATCCAACTGGAGGATGGATCCCACATTTTGATGGAATATACCAAATACATTGATATTAGTGATGATTCTTAGAATTCTCATATTCTCCAACTAGGGGTAAGCTTATATCTCAAAGAACATCAACAGTTCACTATGCTCCTTGAGTATAAGAAAGTATTCACTTGGTCATACACCAACATGTCAGGACTCAATCCAAATATGGTGGTTCATAACATAATGCTCGATAAAGAGGCCAAACATGTCAAGTAACAACTTCAAAAAATGCACATCTCTTTGATTGTCAAATATGAGTTACAAAAACTTTTGGATACTAATTTTATTCAACCAATTGACTATCCTAAATGGGTATCAAACGTCATTCCCATAGGAAATCCCAAAGGAGGAAACCACATCTACATTGAATTTCGAGACCTTAATATTGTGTGCCCTAAAAATAATTTTTATCTCTTGAAAATAAATATACTAGATTGTTCCGACATTAGTCATGAAATTTTATCCATAATGGATGGTTTTTTAGGTTATAATCAAATTTGGGTTAATCCCAATGATCAACATAAGACATCCTTCACATCTCCCTAGAAAATTTTTGCTACAAATTCACATATTTTGGCTTGAAAAATGTAGGTACTATATACCAATGTGCCATGACCTACATATTCTATGATTATGTGCATAAAATTGAGGAATATTATGTAGATGACCTTTTGGTAAAATCTAGATAATGATATCAACACATTGACATATCAGAACATGATTTTTGTGCCTATGTTAAGAAATGTGTTAAATTTCAACAACACACCAACTTAACACACTTACCATAACAAGAATTGCAACCAATTCAATCCATGTGTCCATTCTCACAATGGGGCTTGGACCTCATAGGTAAAATTACCTCAGCCTCATCAGGTAAACACAAATTCATCATCATAGCCATTGAATACTTTACTAAATAGGTAGATGCTATTCTACTCATCTAGATTATAGGATCTAAAATTGTAGAATTCATTCAACAACACCTCATTTGTCATTTTGGAATTCCTTCTCGAATCATATAAAATAATGACACACCTTTTCAAAACAAGGACTTTCATGCACTATGCAAAAAAAATAAAATCAAACATAGTTTCTCAAATCCTTATTATCCTCAAGGAAATGGTCATGTAGAAGCAATGAACAAAACCATCTATGTTATTCTTTGCAAAATAATTGCCAACTCTCATCATGATTGGCACAATCAAATCCCTTTAGAACTATGGGGTATATCAAACTAGTATCAAAACATCCACTAGGGCAACCCCATTCTCATTAGTCTATGGTGCTGAAGCGATCATGCCCATGGAATTAGAGATCCCATCTCTCATAATCACCTTACAAGAATTCATTGATGATAACACTACTCATCAAGCTTACTTAGATCAACTCACACTACTTGATGCGCATCACATAAATGCCATAGAAAATCAATATGTATATCAATACCATTTTTGCCATGCATATAAAAACAAAATAGATGAACACGAATTCAAAGGAGGAGATCCAATGCTTAAATAAAACCAACAAACCCTAAACAAACCATGTTATCTACAAGATAAATTTACTCACAGTTTATTGGGTCCATACATTATCACTCATAAATATGGTTTAAGTGACTATTAACTTTCTAATATTGAAGGAATAGAAGAACCTGAGCCTCTCAACATCATCCATATTTATGCATTTTACACATGATGTCACGAACAAAGATCTACATATTCTTGTATATTCTACATCAAAAACAACAAAAATACAAAAAAAAAATAATAATAACAAAAAAAAATACAAAAACAATAGAAAATTAATAAAATACAAAAAGAACCACTTCACAACACAACACCATATTTATTTGATCATATTTCTTCTTCACCACTTCTCTTTCTTCATAATCCCATCCATGTTATATGGTTAGGCTTCTAGTGGCTACATACCTAGGGTAGGTTACCTATTTCCTATTTATTCTCTTTATCTCTTTCGTATTTATCATATATCTATTGTATGGTCATGCTTTGAGTGGCTACATACCTAGGATATGTTTCTTCTTCTATTCATATATTATTTTATTCTCATTTTTTTCTTTCCATCTTCTTCTTCTCCCTTCCAGTATTTTCACAAATCACTCATGTTCATGCCACTAAATATTTGCATAGACACCTCTCATAGCATCCATCCATATATCATTTTATGATATTGCTCTCATGTTATATCTCCCTTTTTTGGATATACAAGTATGCATTAACCATGTTTTATTCACTTAATCAATGACAAAGATCAACGTTCATTTTCCTATACATACCCATTACATTATCATGCATTACACTAGTATTTGCATTCTCACACCATTATGTTTATTTGCTTACACATAGGTATATTTCATCGTATACATAATCATATATTAGCTACCACAACTACCAAGGTTTCATGATCAATATTATTCATTGGTTGATTAGTAATGGAATTATTTTCTATTAGTCAACCATTTTAGTTTATCTCATAAAGCTTTATCAAACGTCATTAGATTCTAATACCACTTTAGAATTCCCTTGCATGACTAGGGTTCCTTCATGGATCAAACACATGTACACACTAAATAGCATTTAGAGTCTAGGAAAGGTAATGCCTTGCATACACTGGCAACTAAGAAAAAGGTTTCCCCTCCCTAGTCTATCATTTGCATGATTGAAAAATCATTAGCTTCAAAAAAATGACAATCTACAAAAAAAAAAGAGAAAATAAATAAAAAGAGTGCTATCCAAAATCTTGAATGCCTAAGCTCCTCAAGTTCATAAAATCATGGGGCTAATCTCCATCAGGTCTATATATGTCTAACTGGAAATGGAGCATTTCTTACAAATGGTGACATGTTTGTCACATTAGTGAACTTCTTTTGTATAGAGCACTACGTGCTTGCACATGAGCTATATTACTTAGCTAAGTTTACAATGGGTTAGTCCAACCTCACTCAAAATGGGTAAATGAACTAAAATACTCTATACACACATAGATACATGTTAGGCTCAACCTTAGTTAGGATGGTCTAGACTCTAGGATTTAGTAGAATGTCAGTTGACTAATAGATGGATTAATGATTAAACTCATATGTTTGACTCTCTAGAAATCCCTTCTACCATCTGAAACACCTAGATAGAAGAGAGAAACATACATGCTACTTAGTTGTAGGAATAACAAACTATCAAGATAAATGCACATTATCTATAAACTAGTCAATCAAAATATCATTATTCCAATTTATATACACATCATGGTTAGATTTGCATTACCATGTACATTATCCATGCATTGTCTCATCGTTTGTTCATATGGAAAACATGATCGTAACTATGTCA
Source organism: Wollemia nobilis (assembly GCA_028583015.1). Taxonomy (NCBI): domain Eukaryota; kingdom Viridiplantae; phylum Streptophyta; class Pinopsida; order Araucariales; family Araucariaceae; genus Wollemia; species Wollemia nobilis. The sequence continues at coordinate 744,826 of JAQPPZ010017088.1, forward strand.
TTGATTACTTTTACCATACATGATGGTATAAATCAAACACACATCCAAAATGCTTGTTTACACACAACATTGAAAGTCTCAAAATTTATAACATATTCCATCTAGGGTTATGCATAAGGGGTCAATCTTAAAATGTATTTATAAAAATTTGACGAATCAGTTTCGAAATCCAGGTGAATAGTATCCAAAATGAATGTAGAAGGTTCACTATTATTAGGGACAATGTTGGAAATTTAAATTTAAAATAGTCTAACTATTATAAAATTGGGGTGAGTCAACCCAAAAAAATTTGCACCTAAAGTTTTTTGGCTAATGAGCCATGGTCAAGGGTCCCAAATATTAGCCAATTCCAAATTTCAAAAATCCTAATTTTAGCCAATATCATAATCAAATTTTGTCCGCTATGAACAAATAACATCTCATATTCAAATTGAATGCATCCATCATCACCATCATCAAAACTATATAACTCAAATAAATGCAGCATGCATATATATCACTCAATATCAATATATACATCATTAAAATTATCAACCAGCTAAACACATACATATCATCATCTACATAATAACAACTCGCCATGACGGTGCATCTATATACTCCATATACATCATACAATACCAAAAAAATAATAGTGGTACATTTATCACATCATCATCACATCAATGATGCCATCCACCTAGTGACTCATCACTCTCCTCTTGTCATCTCGATCCCTCACCATCCTATATCTACAAACCCTCATATAACTACATAGAGGTTGAACCTCCCACTAAAGATACCATTAGCTCTCTAAATCATGTCACCAATTGTCGAACATTTCTCCATTTCCAGTCAAGAATCTATAACCCCAATAGAGTTATCTCTGATCCTACTCTAGATCTTGCTCTACTACTAGCCAGGCATTCATAGGCCCGATAGAGGTTATATGAATCACCCAAGCACTTGAACTCCTTTTCTTTTCCTTTTTCTTTTTGAACATGATTTTTTTTTAATACTAAAAATTTCATAAGCGTTGGGTCTACTTTCGTTTGGGTTGGGGATCACCATAGAAAATAATAGGGTAAACACTTGAATGAATTTCACCTACAAACCAAACCACAATAGTTTCATTCTTCCTAATTTGAAAATTCTTTAAAAGTGTTTTCAGTGTGAAGCTGCAACATCATTTTGGTGGTACTTTCAAATTCATTTGCTTTGTCCCAAACAATGGATAAATATGAAATAGTTGATTAAACTAATTTTAGCTTCATTGAAATTAGTGTGGGACTTTTCACCCCCAAATTACACAAAAACCCTTTTTAACTTAGAGCAACCACAATTTGGTTGCATTTGAACGATTTAGATCAAACTAATGGAAAGCATAAAATAAATGAAAATTGAAAACAATCACAAAGTGAAACTAGCATAAAAATATAAAAAATAAGAAAAAAACAAAACAAACAAAACTAGCGAAAAACACAAAGCCACAACTATATACAAAACTATTTACAATATAGGACCAAAATATTCTCAAGCACTAAAATAATGTTTGAGAAATTTCCCATTCACTAGTAACAAGACATCTTCTCTAGTTAGACTTTTTACCCTGAAAGTATTCTCTCCTAGAATATAAAATATCTAAAAGGGACCTAACAATTCTAAAGGCTTTTATTTTGGCCCTCTTATCTAACCATAATTTTACCATTTCTTGATGCTTACTAAAATTATGTAATGTCTCTTCTATTTTTTTATCCAAACACAAAAAGTTCAATATTCTGGTTTCTACCTTGTCTTCTATTTTTAAGTGGTCTTTCATGAATTGCAAGGTAAGGATTTTGAGTTTGGTGGGAAATATAGGATCTTGAAAATAAACTAGATGATAGGGAGATGTACCTAATGAAGACTTAATCCTAGTTATTTCTAACCATAATGCATATTTTGGTTTATTATGTCAATCCCTAATATTTTATCTAATTTTTCTTAATTATTTCCAGTAGGTTTTTATTAATTTATTCTGCTACTCTATTTCCTTGAGGATAATAATTAGAAGAAAATTTTAGATTTACCTTGTTATTGTAAGCCCATTCAACAAATTTTAAATAAGAGAAAGCAAGGCCATTATCACATACCAAAGCATACAAAATCCCAAATATGGTCACAATATTATCTTCAATGAACTTGATCATGACCTTAGTTGTGATGTTTTTGAATGCTTGAGCCTCTATCCAACATGTGTAATAATTAGTGGTAATAAAGATGAACTAATTTTTAGCTAATAATTTAGTTACACCAATAAATTCCAATCTCCATTGTGTAAATGGATGTGCTTCAATTACTAGTTGTAGAGGCATTGGAGAATTCCTCTTATGATGAGCTACAATCTAAGAAACATGACATGATTAAACATGTGAATGTGCATATTTTAAATATGTGGGGCCAATAATATCTAGCTCTCAATATTTGGTGCACTCTGGCATTCATAAATCCATGTCTGGTTCCATACTTACCATGAAAATATTTGATAACCTCATCATTTTCTTTCTTGTTTAAGCACTACAAATAGATTTTATCATGATGTTTTTGATATAAAATGTCTACTTTAATCATGAAATTTATACTTTTGAGAAACCATTTCTCATTTGGGTGTAATTCAAGTGACCAGGGTATACTCCATTCAAAAAATAATAAACAATGTCTCAGTACCACTCATCATTTGTAATTTCCCCCTTAGAATATTATTGGCATGAAATCTGGGGGTCAACTTCTACTAGTGCTCTGCATAATACCTATCCTCTAAAAATTCTCATAGGTTTAATTTCTATATCATACTCTTGTAATATAGACATCCACTTTCTCTTGTGTTCACCTAACTCATTCTGCATCAACATCATCTTCATTTTTGGATTTGGAACTATCACAAACACTTTGCTATGTAGGATGTAATGTCAAAATTTCTTCATAGTATTGATCAAAGTAAATGCCTATTTATCAATAGTTGAATATCTAAGTCGAGCACCTTTCAAAGGTGAGATTACAAAAGCTATTGGCTTTTCATCACCAACCTTTTTTTTTTTGAGTTAGAACACTAGCAATTTAATGTTCATATGTGAATGAATAAATATAAAATGGTTGAGTGTAATCGAGACTTATTAATACCGAAGTATTCATGATTGCCCTTTCAATTTTATGAAAGGTAGATTGTGTTTCCAGTCCACACTATTTTGACATCTTTTTTTAACATTGTATTTAGAGGCTAAACTATTTTTGCAAAACCAAAAATAGTTATTCTCACAAAATTAATCTTGCCAAAGAAAGACTTTAGCTCCTTTTTACTCTTGGGAAGGAATTTTTTTTTAATTGCTTCAACCTTATCTAGGTTAATAGAAATACCATCTTCAGAAATAACATTCCCTAGTAGTTTTCCTTCTATAACTCCAAAAATGCACTTTTTTAGATTCAATTAAATTCCATGCTCTCTACACCTTTATAGCACCTTCCTCAAGTCTCCCACGTGGTTTATACACATCTTATAAAACATGGGAAGATCATCCATATAAATCATAATTTATTTCCCAATGAGGTCCTTGAAAGTGATGTCCTTATCTCTTTGGAATGTTTCTCTTGTATTGATTAAACCAAAAGGCATCCTCCTATACATAAAGGTTCCCCGCTTGGTAGTGGATGTAGTTTTAATCCTATCCTATGGGTCTACCATTACTTGATTATACCCAGAGTAACTATCTAGGAAAGACATCATCTAAGAACCATTCACCATTTGTAGTATTTCATCTAGGGAAGGGAGGGGATAATTATACTTATCAAATACCTTTTTAAGATTTCTAAAATATACACACACGTGTATTTTCCCATTCTTCTTATGAATAGGTACTAGATTTTCAACCCAAGTAGAATGTCTCACCCAAAAAACATACAAGCTTCCAACAATTTTTGTATTTCTTTGAGAATGATAGGCTCTAGAAAAGGATTCACTGGTCTTTGCTTTTTATAAAATTATTTTATGCATGGCTTCAAGGGAATGGTATTGGTATATATATTCAGGAGTAGGTATAGTAGATAGTAAGAATTAATGGTATTAGGTATAGTAGATCAATTTTGAGTATATAGTTGTCATTGATGTCAAAGAATTAATGGCATAGGTTAATGACATTGGTTGTCATTTATGATCAAAAAATAAAGGTTTAATATTTTACCATGGTGGCATTTGCAAAATAAAAAGTAAGAGGTTTTCCAAAGACAAGGTTCAAGAAGAAGAAAAATTATAATATTTAAATCTATAAAGATTTAAATAATTATAATAATTAAAGGTTAAAATACCCAAAGCTTAAAATAAAATTATAATAATTAAATCTACCTTAGATTTAATTTATTATAATATTTTTGAAAGTTTAATGGTGCCAAAAATCAAAAATCAAAATTGCATGGAGGAATTTTTTTCAAGTGCACTGACATCCAAGGTCAAAAAACAATGTGTATAAAAGGGCTAAGGTATTACAAAGCCAAAGTGTTCAAAAAAATTAACACACTCGAAGTATTGCTTGCATATTAGTTTTGAAAAGGTGTGAAGGAAGACAAAATATTCTACGAAATTTTAGGTAGCACAAAATTAAAGTTGGACAGTGTCTAAAATTTATCTGATGGTCGATGGTAGCCTAGCTGGCAAGCTCGGCTTGCAGAGTGCGTAGTTGGCAGCACGTCCAACGTTCGATTCACATGGAAGGTTTTTTGGTGTGTTGAAGTCTTGGCACTAGCAGTAAAGGATAAGAAAGAGCATGTGCTATTTTGGATTGTGTGGGAGACTATCCCACATGGTTTTTGCCCTTGTGCTAGGGTGCAGGGGCTAGCAAGGTTGCGGTTTCAAACATCAGCTATAGTGCTTGATTACAAAATTAATTTTTGTTAAAAGGTATGCACTTTAAGCTTGGTTAGGGAGTTATAGGGGTTAGTTAACTTTTATTAAAGTCTTGTGAAATTGTTAGGGAGTTATAAGGGTTAGTTAATGTTTATTATGTTGATGTGAAATGGTTAGGGAGCCATAAGTATAGTAAAGTGATTTGCTTTTTGTGTTTGAAAAGGTTAAAAGGTGAAGTTTGAGATTGCTAATTCTTCGTGAATACATGAGATGGAATAATAATTTCTTTGGTCTTATTGAAATTTGAAGTGCATTATTGTGTTTTCATAAGGAGGTATAAGGTGTATATGAGAAATTCATGTGTGTAATTTTTGTTTGTTTTGTTGAAGCATTATTTTGTGTGAGAAAATAGGAGTAATAAGGTGTTATGGTGGTTGATATTTTATTGTAATATGTATATGGTGAAATATATTTTGAAGTGAAAATTCATGTGGATGTGTTGAGGAAATATTTTGCAATCTAACCATTGGAGTGGCATTAGAGAAATTAGTTATTTGTGAGACAAGTTCTGAAGACATATCTTCATTAGAGCAAGTTAAGAGGTATGGGTATTGTAGACACCTAAAACGCATCATGTTTGGGAGAATACTCATATGGGCATATACAAATGCCATATGACTGATCTTGGACCTTTATAATAGCCAATAGTGGTCCTAACTACTCACAAGGGGCAGTTCTGGCCCATTTAGACTTGGACGCTATCATTCAAAGCAACCACCAACACTGGTTGTTGAAGCTAAGAGTGGCCAGATCTAGTTGTTGCTCTAGAAAATGACTAGCACCAAAACATAGTCTTGACACGAATACGAGTCCAGATCATGCAGTCTGACTACACTTGCATTGTTTGTGAATAATTTTTTATGTGGATCTCCCAGAGCTCCTCCTAAATTCCCCTTCAATGCAAATATGTGACTAATCCATCCCCATTGAATGGTCATTTGCATGTAGATATAGATCTAGATCTAAATTTGAGAGGTCTACATATGGATCCTCCCATAAAAAATAAAATATAGCGAATATCATAACTTTTGTGGAGCAGAGTCCTAGCAAATTGGAGAGTGATTCCATACCCTTTTGAGGAGTAGCGAAGCACTGTCCAGTTAAGTTATGACTATGAACCATCCAAGCATTTAGATCAATATGTTCTTCACTGTAAATAATTGTACAGACACAAAGGTAATCCTTGGACATCAATTTATATGAGGAATCTAGTGCTATATCCCCTGGTTCGCAAAGAAGAAGGTTTCATTTTGTGGCCACTATCCTTGATAGCGGCTTGTAGGCATAGCCTAGGGTTTTAGACACTATTTCCCAAGTTTTAGTATAGATCTTTCATTTTTTTTGTTTTATCAGTTAATATTAACACAAATATACCTTTCTTAATGCATTTCCATGGTGATTTTATGAGTTATTAATTCATCCTTGCTTAGTTTTACTTCATTATACTTTTGTTGTGCTTTTACATCATTCTTTGTAGATCTACTAATAATACCTCATCCTGAGAGGCATTCGGTGCTACTGATCATTTGCTATTATTTTCTTGTACATAGGTTACAGGTTTTTAGGACCAAGTCAAAGCATTCAAAGTGTTAGATCCCTCCAGGCAAGCAAAGGAGAAGGAGGCTTTAGTAAGCTCTCATACAAGTTTGTGTGCGATATTGGGAGGCCTATGGAGTACACCATCCCTGTTGCAAGGGGACTTTACCTCTACTTGTAATCATTGTATCAAATAAGGGTATCTCTAATAGGGACCTATTGGAAATTTTGAGTAGTTTTATTGTCATTGATGTCAAGAGAGTATTGTTTCAATTTCGTCATCATTAATGACATCAAGTGGTTTTTCCAAAAGCAAGGTCTTAAAAAGGAATAGGATATAATATTTATTTTTAATAATATGTGCCTAAAAATGCCTAAAGTATGAACACCCAAGGAAGGAGAAGCAAGTTTAAATTAAATAATAATATTATATTATTTAATATTATCATACAAATTGATGAGGTGAAGTAAACTGGGCCCAAGATATTATTATAACTTATTCTTGAAAAGACCCATGAAACAACTTGCAAAAGATTGAAATGAGTTTTATCTATATTTTTTTTTGGTAATTTGGTGTTTCTATTTAAAAGGGTTTTGATTGGGCCCCAACCCCAGATGTACAGTTACCTTTAGCAGGTTGAAAGAAAACATTGTAACAAAATCCCATTTCATGGGAGGTAGAGACGCACCATCTGAGACATTCCCACGTAGGGGATTGAAGAAACAAAATTCCCACACAGGGGATAGAAACATCGGTAAAAAGGAAATACTGTCCCACGCAGGGGCATCTAAAGACCATCATCAAAAACCCATTAAGCACAACTAGAACCCATGCATGGGCCACCTTAGAACTATCAATTCTAACAGACATGCAGAAAGATACATAAAATGGCACTAGTGGCATAAAACTGACCAGACAACCCAAAACAACCCAAAAAACAACCTGGCCTGGAGAGCAGTCTTAGAGGTCGGCCTCCAGTATGTCTTCTCTGGTATGCGCTGCATTCTACTGAAGGGATTGCTTCAGGGCCGAGCTAGCACTCTCAAAGGCCATGATGAAGCTTTTCATGAACATTCTAGTCAACCAATTGGAGATACCAGAGGTGGGATTTGAATTCCCACTCAAATATTCAAAAATTTTGAGGGGGGAATTTTGGCTGGACTCAGCTTTAGCTTTCTTGGTTCTGGATGATCTACGGACCTGAGGGGACACCTCCTCAATTTTAATTTTGCGCTTGCCCAACATTGCTTTCTTGCTGGTGGAGGGGGTAGGCTTGGAGGGAGGGGCGGGAGACTGAGCGCCTTTCTTGGATGCAGGGGTTTGAAATTCGGGGACTCCATCACTCGCCAAGGGCTCACTAGATAGGGAGTGAGCAGGGCTATGGGCGGGGGGGATTAGGGGGGTTGGATTGCAGAGGGGTGGCCGTGATGGGTGGGTTGGAGAGAACATGATGGTAAATCATGACAAACAAACCTTGGTGAGTGGGTGGTGCATTCTTCTTGCGAGCTCCAAAAACCGACAGGTGGATAGACCGATGGAGGAAAGCGGGGAGGTTCATGGGCTTGTAGCCATGGGCGTGGTTGACCAGGGCCAAATGGAAGCTGGACATGGGTTTCACTGGGTCATCACAGGCAAGATATTGAATCAGAGGGATGGCAACGATGGGCCATGGGGAGGGGAGGGACTCTCGCTCTAGGGACACCCCTGTCCACCTGAAATCTTGGTAGTTTGGGAAGCCCTCCAACTCCGGTTCCCAGTTATGCTTATCACGTCGAACCATGCGACTAGAGAGGGGCAATTCAACTATCTTTGCAATTAGGGTAGGGGTTACCTTAAAATGGATGTTCTTCACTATGACATGGTCGTTCGACCACGTCCTGACGAAGTCGTTTGTAATGTCCACTTTGGCTCCTTTGAATTTTGATAGTAGAGTGATTAACTTACAACCATGCAGGAAGGAGGATGACAGAGCGTCGAGCTGTAGAGTGCTCGGCTCAAGGTAGGCCATGGCAGTGGGAAAAGGGGTAAAGGGGAGGGTGGCAGGGGAGTTCGACTAGAGGTTGGGGTGGCAACGGTTGATAACGTCGAAATGCATGCGATGAGTACAAGATAAATAGGCGGAGGGGAGCTTGAAGGCCATGCCGATCACCGAGGGATGATGACAGGTGGACAGGCGATGGGTAGGCCAAGGATGATGGGGATTGGTGAAGAGCCTAGGGGTAATATCCACATGGGTGGATTTGGAATTTAAAAGGCTCTCGATGAAGGTAGGAGATGATGGAGAAATGTGCGAGAAAGCGATAGTACACACGGTGTTGGGATTATGCATAGGCCTTTGGAAACTAGCATTAGGAGAATTAAAAGTCCACTCAGGAGAACCATGGTGGGAAACATTACTTGGATGGCCAATCATATTGTAGCATTGGAGCATACAAAATGGAAGCCTCCCTCGATATTTAGCGTGAACCAAGACCTGCATCACCTTGAAAAATAAAATCATTGGTTAGAGTGGGGGAAATTAAAGCACCTACCATGTTTGTCTGCAACCGCAACTTGGGAGACACCTAGAGGAATGGAGTTGCACCACACCGAGATGGGTGTTTGGCCTATGCCCAGGTTGGCAAGCCTATAAGCAAGCCTATTGGATTTACAGTAAACATGGGCAGCTACCACCTGGTGATGGTGACCAATTAGTTTCTTGCTTTCTTGGATCAGGGACCTTATGTTCCATGGGGGATTCTTGTCGGAGGTGATGTAGCCTATGATATTGAGGGAATCTCCTTCAATGTGGAGATTGATCCGAGAGTCCCTTATCAGATGCAAACTTCGCCAAAGAGCCCATGCCTCGACGATATTGTTGGTTTGATGGTTCAAATTCTCTGCAAAAGCTAGAACAATCTCCCCTCTGTAGTCCCTGACCACTCTTCCTGCCCCTGCCAGGCCGGGATTCCCTTTGGAGGCACCATCGAAATTAAGCTTCAGCCACCCTTCTAGGGGGATTCCATTGGGCTTTAAGCCTGGGATGGGGTGTGGGATGGGAAGGGGTGGGAATGGGGATGTTGAGGGATTGGAGGACCTAAATTTTAGTCTTGTCGAGTGGGGAGTTAGGCCAGGGAAGGAGTTGGGAATTCTTAGAAGCATAGGACATAGCTTTGGCTATCATGGAAATGGGGTTATTTGAAGTGGTTGAAAAAACCCTGTGATTGCGCTCGAGCCAGACTTGCCAGATGAAGTGGTGAAGACAAATTTTCCAAAGGAAAGTGACTCTAGGATTCTTGAAGGGGGTAGACCATTGGATGAAAAGGTCTAGGAGGGATTTGGGGTGGGCCCACTGGATTTGGAATGTAGACAACAAGTGACTCAGACCCTCATAGGTAAACTCGCATTCCACAAGGAGGTGGTTGATAGATTCCTAGTTGGACAGGCAAATATGACATCTGTTGGGGATAAGAATACCCCTTTTCATGAGATTGTTGGTGGTGAGGGCCTTGTTTTGAATGGTTGTCCAAGAGAAAAAGCCTATTTTTGGGATGAGGCACTTGACCCAAACCAACTTGAATGGAATAGTGGGAATTTGAGGGTTGAGCAGGAGGGAATGGGCCGACTTGACTGAGAAATCCCCACTGTCAGTTCCTGTCCACATAGGAAGATCCGAGGTGGCTATGGTGGGAATGATGGTGGTCCTTAGCAAACCAGGATAAAAATACCCTTGCTCTGGCAAGATGCTCATTTTCGTTGCTAGCTGGGAGAGTCTTCCAATTGCCCTGTCTATCAAAGTAGTCCTTTACCTTGCTTCCCCATCTTCTTTCTAGAATCGGTCTTAGGATGGATATCTCAGGGACATCCATGAGAGGTTTGTCTTTCAGCCAAATGTCTTCCCAAAAATTGATCGAAGTTCCCCTACCTAGCTGCCACCAGGTGCCTCTGATGATAAGAGATTTGGCCTGAATTATAGCCTGCCAAAAGGCTGATCCGTTAGTAGGGATGTTGTCATCCATCAGAGACATGTGCTTGAGATATTTGCTTTTAATAATTGACACCCAATCTACCCTGTAATTTGAGAAGAGCTTCCATGCCTGCTTGGCTAGGAGAGCAAGATTCATGTTGGCTGATCTTCTGAGGTCGAGGTCTCCTTGGGATTTTGGTTGGAAAACTCTGTCCCAGCTAACAAGGTGAAATTTTCTCATATTTTTTGGGCCTATCCACAGGAACTTCTTCTGGATCTGTTCGATTTTGGAGTGAACAGAGGCAGGAGCCTTAAAAACTGACATGAAATAGATCGGGATGCTTTGGAGAACAGCCATGGTGAGGGTTGCTTTAGCTGCCTGGGATAGGAGGGAGCCCTTCCATGCTGTGAGTTTGTGTTTGATCCTATCAATGACATTATCCCACATAGAATATTTTGGGCTTTTAGTGAACAGAGGGAGGCCCAGGTAAGAAGTAGGAAGATCAACTATGCAACATTGAAGGATGCGGGTAATCTTGCGTTGTCTACTGCCAAGGGTGTTGAGGAAATAGCATTTGCTTTTGAGATAGTTGATTTCTTGTTCGACTGCTGAGGCATAGGTGTCAAGAATAACCTTAATGGATTTGGCTTGGATAACAGAGGCTAGAGTAGCAATAATGGTGTCATCTACAAACTATTGATGGGACAGGGGAGGGGAGTCAGATGAGGCTTTGATCTCGATAACACACCCAGAAGCACAGGTAGATTTGAAAGCTCTACCGAGGGATTCAGCAAGGATGATGAAAAGGAAAGGGGACAGGGGATCTCCTTGTCTAATTCCTCTATGGCTGGGAAAATAGCCTATAGTAGACCCATTGACTAGAATAGAGAACCAGGGAGATGAGATGCAACCCTTGATTAGGTTGATCCAGTATTTGTGGAACCCGAATCTGGATAGGACTTTCAAGAGGAAATCCCTGTCTACCCTGTCAAAGGCTTTGTTGATATCTAGTTTCAGGAACATGGTCACTTTTTTATTGCATAGAGTCGAGTAAAGGGTTTCATGAAGCGATATGATGCTATCCATGATGGATCTACCTTCCAATGAACTGCCTTGGCAGGGATCTATGATGATAGGGAGGATTTTCTTCAGCCTGAGAGCTAGAGATTTGGTGAGGATCTTGTAGACGATGTTGCACAAGCTGATTGGCCTAAAGTCGGTCATAGATCTGCATTGAGGGGTTTTAGGGACCAAGGCAATGAAGGTAGAATTTGTCCCTCATGGGATGATCTTGGTGCATTGGAGCTCCATGATTGCAGATATCTTCCCTCACAATGTCCCAAAAGGTCTAAAAAAATTGGAGGGGAACCCATCTGGCCCGGGGGCCTTGTCAGCTTTCATAGAAAACAGGGCAGCCTTGATTTCTTTCTCGGAGAGAGGCTGGATCAGGGAAAGGTTCATCTCAGGGGTGACCAGGGGGGAATATTTTGCAGAAGGGCTTCCTGGGCTTCTGGGTTGGTGGGGGGGAAGTCCCCATCATGTTACTGAAGTAAGAGGAGGCTTCTTCATGGATTTTGGAGATATCCCGAGAGACTGATCCATCGGACAGGGTGAGCTCTCTGATATTATTTGTGCTTCTATTTCGTAGAGTAGAGGCATGGAAGAACCTTGTATTCGCATCCCCATATTTGAGCCAGAGGGCTCGAGATTTTTGATGCCAAAAGGTCTCTTCTCTGGCCAGAATGTTATGATATTTCGATAGAAGTTGTCTTTCTTCTTCCCACAGCTGAGGGGTCCATTGGTCATGCTGAATCTGTTGCTCCAGGGATTTGAGTTTGCTCAGGGTCTGTTCCTTATTCTCAAAGATGTTCTCGAATACCTCCTTGTTCCAGATCTTTAGGTTTTCCTTGACTATTTTTAGCTTTTGGGATACCTAGGATATGGTTGATCCCGAACATGGGGTCCTCCACCATTCACTGATTCTTTGCTTCAGGTCAGGGTGTTGGATCCACATGTTTTCAAATCTGAAGGGGGTCTTGAAATATGAGCCTCTGTTGGATTCAAGGAGAAGGGGGGAATGGTCAGAACTGATCCTTGGGAGAGAGATGAGAGATGTGTCTCCAAATATGGGGATGGCCCATTGGGAAAGGAAAAAATGATCCAGCTTGACCTGAATATGATCCGACCCTGCTCTTTTGTTGCTCCACGTGAATTGGTAGCCTCTGATCTGAATATCCATGAGTTCATTCTCCGTGACAAAATCCTAGAAATCAAGAATGCTTTTGGAGGGAGTAGAGACACCCCCTTTCTTATCAGAAGGAAAGAGGGGGGAATTGAAATCACCTGCTAGCATCCAGGGGAGGTTGGAGAAGGCATCCTTCATGAGGGACAATGATCTCCATAGGGTGCATCTTTCCATGGGATTATTGGGGGCATAGATGTTGGATAGCACCCAAGTGAATTGGTTTTCCTTACAATAGAAGACCATATTCAGAGTTCTATTAGAAGAAGAAATTACTCTACCATCTACTTTTTCTGGATCCCAGAAGCACAAGAGGCCCCCAGAGGATCCCTCAGCTAGGGATGAGGCCCATTGATAGTTTTTCTAGACTTTCTGAGCTATGATGTGAGTTCTGGCAGCATCAGTTTTTGTTTCTTGCAGAATGAGAATGGTTGGTTTGAATTCCTTCCTAATGGTTTGAGCTAGTCTCTACTTGCTCATACTGTTGAGGCCTCTGATATTCCAAGAGAGGATCTTCATCTAGACACCTTGGTAGGTTTCTTGCCTCCCTTTCTTGGTAGAGGGGGAGGTTTGGGATTTTTTGCTTCGTCCTTGGACTGGTTAAACAACTCTGGGAAGAGGGTTGTCTACACTCCATTAGCAACCTGGTTATCAGTATCTTTTTTGATTTGTTTAGAAGTGGTGGGTTTGCCCCTTTTCTTTTCATTCCCTATGTCAATAGGGCCTTTTTTGCTTCTGGTAATGATGGAGCTTGGATCCGCTCTGCTATGGGTGGGACTGGTAGCGTCTTCCATAGACTCTGAACAGGATTTGGTTGGGGATGGAGGTTCTTCCGAGGGGGGAAAGGAGGATATATCATCACAGAGGGGAGGGTTCGTATCGGTCAAGGGATCTAAAGGGGGATTGAGGGGGGGAAGGGGTTCATCAGAGATGGGAAAGGAGGGTCCAGAATTGGAGGGGGAAGGGGGGTGGGGATGGGGGGAAGGGGGTTTCATGGGGGCAGATTCAGGGAAGAGAACTTCATCGTTTGAAAAAGATAAAGGCCCGAATCTATTGGGGAATGCAAACATGGAGCTTACCTGTTCTGAGCTTGAAGAGGGATTGCTGAAGGGCGGTTCCTGGTGGGCAGCCTGCTTCCCTTTGAACTCTTTTTCCCGCCTATTGTCGACGGGGCCTTTGACTCGGTCATTGCGCATTCCCATATGGGTGCTCTGGTGCCGGGGAGGGGGAAGCTTAGTGCTCGGTGCCTCTTGCTGGGGCTTGAGGGTTGGGCATTGGGACTTGAGGTGTCCTTGGGATTTGCATTCGATGTAGAATGCAGGTTTATTTTCATACTCGATTGCTTGGTGCCATTGAAAATCCCCATAGATGAGGTTGATGTGGGTTGGGAGCTGGGATGCCAGATTAGCGTTGATACAGATTCTGGCATGAGCCATGCGGGAACGGGCTTTCGTAGCAGAGTCGATGGCGACAAGATCCCCAATGTATCCCCCGATCTAGCGAAGGATGTCTTCATGGCAGAACTGAATGGGAAGATCGGGAAGGCGAACCCAGATGGGTGTGTAGTTGATGTCTTGGGTTTGGGGGTTGAAATATTCCCCCCATTTTCTTAGGAACAAGATTTTCCTTCCAAAAAACCATGGCCCGCCAGTGAGGATTCGGGCATAGTCATCCTGGTTGTTCAAGCGTATCAAGAAGAAACCCCTTGAGAGGGCTACTAGCTGGAAGCTTCCTACTATTCGCCATTTGAATCTAGCCCATTTCCTTATGGATTCCATGTCGGGTCTGCCCCCCACAAATTTTCCAACAAGGGTGAGGGATTCGATGGATAATTTCTCTACCATGATTGAGACTGGAATAACTAGGTTTTCCCCGGAAGCGATCACCAGGGGATGTGTTGAGGTTCCAGAGGAGCTGGGATTTGGATTTCCCGCCACCTTCTCATGGTAAGTCTGAGGAACAACATCCTGGGAGGAGGGATTGTTGTTTGGGAGAGGGGGAATAGACCCCATATAGTTTTACCATGGTCGGTGGTTGTTCAGGCTCCCCTTCCCACCAGGATCAGGGTCAAGGCCCTTTGGATCATCCGCCTTGTTAGCTATGTCTGAAGGGGGAATCTCCCCTTGTTCTAGATCAGAATCCCCTGCCAGGGCCTGGGAAATCTCGCCTGCAGTCGCTAGAGCTATCGGGGTTGCTATTGTTACCGCCATATTCCTTATTCAATATAATTCCCTACTCCAACTCTAAATTAAATTAAAATATTTTAACCCATGGTTAAAATTTTAATTTAAATAAATAATGGATGACAAAGGTTTTTAAATTTAATATTTAAAATCTAAATTCGATTTTCAAAATCGAATGATGGGTCGACGAGTTATGTGCAAGTGAAAACATGTATAAAAGGGGAAATCGAATTCTCATTTTATTCCCCTTAACCTATGCTATTAAGTGTTGTGCTATGCTAATGTTAATTCGTGCACTTCATGTGTTGAGAGAAGAGGTTTTCGTGCTTTGAAAAAGAAGACAAGGAGCTGTTTTGAAAAAATCCTAGGATTCAAAGGAGGTACCATCGATGACAGTAGCGCAAGTGGCAGTTGAGGCCAAGTGAAAAGCATTGAGAGGGCAAAGACGTGGGTTCGATTCACGCCGTGTACTTTGCAAGGGAAAATATTTATTTATTATGCACTAGAGGACAAAAGACATAAGGGAAAAAACGTAAACCATGTGCCTTGAGTTTTGTGTGGGCTCATAGCCCAACCGGTTGCCTAGTGTTGGCTAGGGTGTTGAGGAAGCAAGGTTGTGAGTTCGAATTTGGTTGGAAATATTTTTGGGTAAAGTGAAAATAAAAGGTATGCAATTTATAATTTGATTTTCAAAGGTTTTTGATATTCGAAAATTCACTTTAAAGGTTGCGTGGAATTTGAAAGGATAGCTTGTGAGTTTTTTTAAGGGAGGTATAAGGTGTAAGGAAATTAAAATATTTTATTTTAATATTGGTGGTTAGAATTTATTCAATGAGATAGGAGTTATAAGGTTTGCAAAGGAAATTATATTTTCATTTTGAGATAAAGCTATAATGTGTTAATTGTTTTTAGAGGAGATAATAAGGTGACTAAAGAAAATTATTGTGGTTGTTTTCTTTATCAAAATTGTTGACTTATATTTTGAAAGTGTGGAGATTATAAGGTGTATTTAAGACTTGTTATTTTTGTATGGAAAAATAATTATTGGAAAAATATTTGCAAGGAGATTTTGAGAAAGATTGTTGTTACCTAACCTTAATATTGGCAAAGAAGATTTGATTGTGGTTAAGATAGGTTTTGAAGATATATCTCCATCAAAAAAAAAGGTATGGGCACATCTTCCTATGAGTGAAATATTGTTGGATTGAATGTTGTGAAATGCAAGGTTGGAGTGAAAAGGATTGTTTGATAAGCATTGTTGGAAATATTTGAGTGAGTGTTCATATGCATGATTAGGGTTTGTGAAAGATCATGAGTATCATTGTTATGTGAAGTTGAGTACAATATTGAACTAGGGTTTGTGAAAGAACATGAGTATCATTGTTATGTGAAAATTGGAATTATCTTGAGTCAAGGTTTGTAGTGTGAATTGTTGGAAGTATAGTGAAACACTTGGTTAGGGTTTGGATGCAAGTTGTGTTTCATTGAGTGGATGGTTGAGTAAATTTGATTGAGAATTATTGATTGAAAGTATTGGAGTGATAGTTCAAGATTTTCTGAAATAAATTATTCTTTATTTCTGAATTGATTTGAAAGTGAGTTTGAAAGTGTTAGAGTGATTTGTGAGTGAGAAACATATTGAGTCTCTTACCATTCTCTATATGTTTCTATGGTTAAACAAGATTTTGAGTGAAACTTGTTTGTGTGATTGAAGAGGTTTTCTATGAGAGATTGAGTTGAGTTTTGTATGCAAGTTTTGTAATTGATTTGAATAAGCTTTTGTGAAAGCTAGTGAGTAGATTTGAGTAAGTCCTAGAGTGGACTTAAGGGCAGATTTGTGTGAGATTTTGTGGAAGCTTACAAGAAGATTTGGGATAAGTCTTGGTGAAGACTTGTTGTGCAGATTTGAGATAAATATTGAGAAGATTTGTGCTAGACCGATGGATAATGTTTAGTGCATATTTGAGATAGATATTGAGCAGATTTGTGCTAGACCGATGGATAATGTTTAGTGTAGATTTGAGATAGAGATTGAGCATATTTATGTAGGGTAGAGGATAATGTTTAGTACAGATTTGAGATAGAGATAGAATAGAGTAAGAGAAGACTTTGGAGGTGAAAGAGTAGAGGATAGTAGTCTCTAGTGGATAGAGATCCATTAGCTAGGGTAGTGAGGATAGAGGTCTTTAGTGGAGAGAGATCCACAAGCCAGTATAGTGGAGGTAGTAGTCTTCTAAGAGGATCACCAGATAGAGTAGAGGAGAAAGAGTTCTCCTATGGATAGAGATCCATAAACTTGATTAGGGGATTGGTGTCTCCTTTGGATAGAGGTCCATAAACATTGTAATAGGGAAAGGATTCCCAAGAGAATTTGTTGAGAAAATTTTATAAGAAATATTTTCTTTGTGGAGTAGCCCACATTGGGTGAACCATGTTAAATCATGTCTCTCATGTGTGTGATGCTTTGTGTAATATTTACTGCTTTAATATTGTTGATGTTATCATATGGATTGAAAAGCAAAAAGTTTTATCTTATACTGTTCACCCCCCTCTCAGTATAAGCACATGTTCTTCAATTGGTATCAGAGCGGGTCTCTCCATGAAAAGACTAACAACTTGGAGGAAGATCCATCAAAAACACACATGACTTTAGAGAGTGAAGAAGAGACCATGTTTGACATAAAAGAGGAATTCTTTGCTACTCTCAGGAATCTTGAAAAGGTTAGAAATAAGAACTCAAGTTTGAAGGATCAAATTCAAGAGGATGAAGAAGCAAGGATAGAACTTCTACAGAGTCTCACAGAACTCAAGATAAAGGTAGAAGAGGGAAAGAAAATTGAACAAGATATGATAGATCTATTAAGAGCAAGGGAAACAGAGTGTGAAATATTAGAAGCAGAAATTATTTCTCTAAGGAATGAAGTTGAAAAGACCAAGTTACAACAAGATATAAAGTTAGGGAAATAGAAAGAGGAGTCAAGTTTTCATGAGGTAGAGACATCAAACAAAGATAAGCTCGTGACTCATACTCTGGAAAGAAAAGACATCAAGAAAGAAGAAGGCAAAGAAGAACCATGGACAAAAGTTAATCACAACAAAAGGAGGAGCACTCGACCATATTTTCCAAGGCATTCAAACAGGTTACATAATCTCTTCCATGGCTATTGCTTTTCATGTAACAAATATGGTCATAGAGTTGTACATTGCATTGGTTATGTTAAAAAGGATGTCAATAGAAATTTCAATTCTTTTGCACCTCTTATGAATAATGATGTCATATGTTATAAGTGCAATAATTTTGGGCACAAGGCTAGATGGTGTAAAATGGTATTTCCTGAGTCAAGTAAAAAGAATACAACTTCAACAATTAGGAAAGAGAGAAAAGGGCATGAGAAAGTTAGATCAATGTTAGTACAAACAACTCTTCATGTTCAGGATAAAGGAAAACAATGGTATCTTGATAGTGGATGTTCTAGTCACATGATAGGAGATAAAAGTAAATTTCTAGTACTCAAAGAAACTGATGGAGGATTAGTAATATTTGGTGATAATGGATCAACAAAAATTTGTGGGAAAGGAACTCTGAGTTTAGATAATGGGAAAACAAAAATAGAGAATGTATTGTATGTCAAGGGGTTGAGGCACAATATTCTAAGTGTGAGCCAACTTTGTGATCAAGGGCACATGGTTACTTTTCATCCAAGTAGGTGTGAGATTAGAAAGTCTAAAACTGGAAAACTTATTGCAAATGCAAATAGAACTACAAACAACCTCTACATGTTAAGTGAGATTAAAGGAGAAAAGTATTTTCTATCACAAGAAGATGAGATTTGGTTGTGGCATAGAAGAATGGGTCATTTGAACTTTGACAACATAGTAAACATAAGCAAAAAGTAGGCTGTTAGAGATTTACCAAAGCTAAAAAGGCCACAAAACACAATTTGTTCACAATGTCAGCATGGGAAGCAAACTAGAACAAGTTTCAAGTCAAAAGGATTTATGTCATCTGAGCCATTGAGGCTAGTGCACACTGACCTATGTGGTCCTACAAGGACAAAGAGTTTACAAGGTGAAAGTTACTTTATATTATTTATAGATGATTATTCCAGAATGATTTGGGTAGCTTTCCTGAAAGAAAAGTCAGAAGCTCTAGAGAAATTTAAAGCTTTTAAAGAGTTAGTGGAAAATGAAACAGGTAAAAGGATTAAGAGTTTAAGATCAGATAGAGGAGGATAATTTACCTCAAATGAATTTGTAGACTTTTGTGAACAACATGGGATCAAAAGAGAATATTCAACAGCAAGAACTCCTCAAAAAAATGGGGTAGTTGAAAGGAAAAATAGGATAGTTGAGAATATGGCTAGAGCTATGTTAAATGAGTCTAAGATTTTAGATGGTTTTTGGAAAGAGGTAGTACATACAACAACATATATCATCAATAGGGCTCAAATAAGAGTAAACCATCACAAGACTCCATATGAGCTTTGGAAGGGAAGACCAACCACTGTGAAATACTTCAAAAATTTTGGAAGCAAGTGTTACATAAGACGGGAAGAGAAAAACTTGGGCAAGTTTGACCCAAGATGTGATGAGGGTATTTTTCTTGGTTATTCTACTAAGAGAAAATCCTATAGATGCTATAACAAAAGGACACGTACTATTATAGAAAGTATAAATGTAATAGTTGATGAGAAGATAGGGTTAAGAGAACCAGTTCAAGAAATTGTGTATCAAGAAGATGAAAGTTGTCAAGAAGAGTTATGTGAAGAATCAGAGGAAGAAGATGAAACACAAAGACTATTTCCTAAGACTCCATCCAGGTATGTACAGAAAAATCATCCAAGGGATCAAATCATTGGGAATCCAGATGAGAGACAGACAAGGAGAAGGATAATAACATCAAATCAACAAGCAAATTTCTCCTTGTTATCTAAAGTTGAGCCAAAATATTTCAATGAGGCAAGTGAAGATGACTTTTGGATTAAGGTAATGAATGAGGAACTAGATCAGATAGAGAAGAGTAAGACTTGGGAACTTGTCCCATGACCAAAGGACAAGAATGTGATTGGTACTAAATGGGTATTCAAAAACAAGTTAAATGAAGATGGTCAGGTAGTCAAAAATAAAGTAAGATTAGTATGCAAAGGTTATGCACAGGTAGAGGGAATTGAATTTGATGAGACATTTGCTCCAGTTGCATGACTTGAAGCTATCAGAATGTTCTTAGCCTTCTCAAGTTTCAAAAACTTCAAAGTATATCAGATGGATGTTAAATCAACCTTTCTAAATGGTGTTCTAGAAGAAGAGGTTTACATTGAGCAGCCAGAAGGATTCAACTTGACTGATAAACCAGACTATGTATGCAGATTGAAGAAAGCACTTTATGGACTAAAGCAAGCTCCTAGAGCTTGGTACTCAAGATTGGATAAGTACCTACAGGAACAGGGTTTTAGGAAAGGAATAGTGGATAATAACTTATACATAAAAAATGAAGGGAATGACTTACTAATTGTGGTTGTTTATGTGGATGATATTATTTTTGGAGGAAACAATGATAAGATGTGTCAGAAATTTGCAAAGAGCATGCAGAATGAATTTGAGATGTCAATGCTTGGTGAGTTGTCCTTCTTTCTTGGACTTCAGATTTCACAATCAGAGAAAGGAGTATTTCTTTCACAAACCAAGTATATAAAAGAGATGCTAAAGAAATTCAAGCTAGAATATTGTAAACTAGTGAGTACCCCCATGGTTACAGGATGCAAGTTAAGTAAAGATGATGAATCTCCAGAGGTAAATAAGAAATTATACAGATCTATGATTGGAAGCTTATTGTATGTCACAGCTACAAGACCAGATATCATGCAGGCAATGGGATTAGTGGTAAGGTTTCAAGCAGCACCCAAGGAGACACATGTAGTAGCAGTAAAGAGGATTCTCAGGTATCTAAAAGGGACTATGGATTTTGGGCTCTGGTATCCCAAAAGTGACAGTTTCACTCTCATAGCTTATACAGATGCAGATTGGGCTGGCAACATTGATGATAGAAAAAGCACAAGTGGAGGAGCATTCTTTCTTGGAGACTATTTAGTCTCTTGGTTAAGCAAAAAATAGGCATCAATATCCTTATCCATAGTAGAGGTAGAGTATATAGCAATAGTTGCTTGTTGTACACAGATATTATGGATGAAGTAAACTTTAGAGGACTTCAAGATAAAGCATGATCACCCTATTCCCATATTGTGTGATAATACAAGTGCTATAAGTATCTCAAAGAATCTGGTGATGCATTCCAGGACCAAGCACATTCTGATAAAATATCATTTTTTGAGAGAGCAGGTGACAGATAAGTAGGTCAGGTTGGAATATGTTACTACAAAGGAGCAGATTGTGGATATCTTTACTAAACCACTTTCGAGAGAGACTTTTGAGTATCTTCGAAGAAAATTGGGAGTAGTCTTACTCCCATCCCAAAATTAACCACCTCAAGAGAGGAGGTGGGGGAAGGGCTAAGCTAAGAGTCTCATATTTAGCCCCAAGCCCCATAGGTGGCCCTTTGCCATTGATGACAAAGGGGGAGAGATTTGAGTTAGGGGGAGAGCATTCAATCAAGGGAGTAGTTAGGGGAGCAAATTTTGAAAAAAGAAAAATGAATGGTTAAAAAAAGGGGTTGCCATCAATGACAAAGGGGGAGATTGTTGGAAATTTTGAGTAGTTTTGTTGTCATTGATGTCAAGAGAGTATTGTTTCAATTTCATCATCATTAAGGACATCAAGTGGTTTTTCCAAAAGCAAGAAGGTCTTAAAAGGAATAGGATATAATATTTATTTTTAATATTATATGCCTAAAAAGGCCTAAAAGGTTGAAGACCCAAGGAAGGAGAAGCAAGTTTAAATTAAATAATAATATTATATTATTTAATATTATCGGACAAATTAATGAGGTGAAGTAAAACAAGGTCCAAGAGATTATTAAAATAATTTATTCTTGAAAAGACCCATGAAGCAACTTGCAAAAGATTTAAATTAATTTATTTAAATTAAAATATTTTAATCCATGATTAAAATTTTAATTTAAATTAATAATGGATGGCAAAGGTTTTTAAATTTAATATTTAAAATCTAAATTCAATTTTCAAAATCGAATGATGGGCCGACGAGTTATGTGCAAATGAAAACATGTATAAAAGGGGAAATCGAATTCTCATTTTATTCCCCTTAACCTATGCTATTAAGTGTTGTGCTATGCTAATGTTAATTCATGTGCTTCGTGTGTTGAGAGAAGAGGTTTTCGTGCTTTGAAAAAGAAGACAAGGAGCTGTTTTGAAAAACGTGGAAGTCAAAGGAGGTACCACCAACGATGGTAGCACAGGTGGTAGTTGAGGCCAAGCGAAAGCGTTGAGAGGGCAAAGACGTGGGTTCGATTCACGTCATGTGCTTTGCAAGGGAAAATATTTGGTTTTTTGTGCTAGAGGATAGAAGACATAAGGGACAAAACGTAAACCATGCACCTTGAGTTTTGTGTGGGCTCATAGCCCAACCGGTTGCCTAGCTTTGGGCTAGGGTGTTGAGGAAGCAAGGTTGTGAGTTCAAATTTGGTTGGAAACATTTTTGGGCAAAGTGAAAATAAAAGGTATGCAATTTATGCCATTTGATTTCTTCAAAGGTTTTTGATATTTAAAAATTCACTTTAAAGGTTGCATGGAATTCTAAAAGGGATAGTTTGTGAGTTTTTTTAAGGGAGGTATAAGGTGTAAGAAAATTAAAATATTTTATTTTAATATTGGTGATTAAAATTTATTCAATGAGATAGGAGTTATAAGGTTTGCAAAGGAAATTATATTTTATTTTGAGATAAAGCTATGATGTGTTAATTATTTTGAGAGGAGAAATAAGGTGACTAAAGAAAATTATTGTGGTTATTTTCTTTATCAAAATTGTTGACTTATATTTTGAAAGTGTGGAGATTATAAGGTGTATTTAAGACTTGTTATTTTTGTATGGAAAAATAATTATTGGGAAAATATTTGCAAGGAGATTTTGAGAAAGATTGTTGTTACCTAACCTTAATATTGGCAAAGAAGATTTGATTGTGGTTAAGACAGGTTTTGAAGACATATCTCCATCAAAACAAAAGGTATGGGCACATCTTCCTATGAGTGAAATATTGTTGGATTGAATGTTGTGAAATGCAAGGTTGGAGTGAAAAGGATTGTTTGATAAGCATTGTTGGAAATATTTGAGTGAGTGTTCATATGCATGATTAGGGTTTGTGAAATATCATGAGTATCATTGTTATGTGAAGTTGAGTACAATATTGAACTAGGGTTTGTGAAAGAACTTGAGTATCATTGTTATGTGAAAATTAGAATTATCTTGAGTCAAGGTTTGTAGTGTGAATTATTGGAAGTATAGTGAAACACTTGGTTAGGGTTTGGATGCAAGTTGTGTTTCATTGAGTGGATGGTTGAGTAAAGTTGATTGAGCATTATTGATTGAAAGCATTGGAGTGATAGTTCAAGATTTGTGAAACAAATTATTCTTTATTTCTGAATTGATTTGAAAGTGAGTTTGAAAGTGTTAGAGTGATTTGTGAGTGAGAAACATATTGAGTCTCTTACAATTCTCTATATGTTTCTATGGTTAAACAAGATTTTGAGTGAAACTTGTTTGTGTGATTGAAGAGGTTTTCTGTGAGAGATTGAGTTGAGTTTTGTATGCAAGTTTTGCAATTGATTTGAACAAGATTTTGTGAAAGCTAGTGAGAAGATTTGAGTAAGTCCTAGAGTGGACTTAAGGACAAATTTGTGTGAGCTTTTGTGAAATCTTACAAGAAGATTTGGGACAAGTCTTGGTGAAGACTTGTTGTGCAGATTTGAGATAGAGATTGAGCAGATTTGTGCTAGACCGATGGAAAATGTTTAGTGTAGATTTGAGATAGATATTGAGTAGATTTGTGCTAGACCAATGGACAGTGTTTAGTGCAGATTTGAGATAAATATTGAGCAGATTTGTGTAGGGTAGAGGACAATGTTCAGTACAGATCTGAGATAGAGATAGAATAGAGTAAGAGCAGACTTTGGAGGTGACAGAGCAGAGGACAGTAGTCTCTAGTGGATAGAGATCCATTAAGTCAAGGGTCTCCTAGTGAGGATAGGGGTCTTCAGTGGAGAGAGATCCACAAGCTAGTGCAGTGGAGGCAGTAGTCTTCTAAGAGGATCACCAGCCAGAGTAGAGGAGAAAGAGTTCTCCTATGGATAGAGATCCATAAACTTGATTAGGGGATTGGTGTCTCCTTTGGATAGAGGTCCATAAACATTGTAATAGGGAAAGGATTCCCAAGAGAATTTGTTGAGAAAATTTTATAAGGAATATTTTCTCCGTGGAGTAGCCCACATTGGGTGAACCACGTTAAATCATGTCTCTCATGTGTGTGATGCTTTGTGTAATGTTTACTACTTTAATATTGTTGATGTTATCATATGGATTGAAAAGCAAAAAGTTTTATCTTATATTGTTCACCCCCCTCTTAGTATAAGCACATGTTCTTCAAGATCAATAGGTAACCAGAATTTTGAATAATTTAATAAAAGAGATCTTTCTATTTTATTACTTCTATGTCATTTATGCTTTCATGGTATTTTATTTTGATATTATGCTATAATTAGACTAGGTTCACGCATCCCAGGGTCATACAGATAACGATCACAATGGGACTCCCACCTGGTTTTCTATTTTTAGCTATTTTTTTTTATGTTTTTATGTTTTTTTTGTGTGCAAGTCTAGCTTCTCTAGTCAATAACAACTAGAAGAAAGAAACCACTTTTGAATACAATGGCCAGCAGTAGTCGCTCTGGTCGATAATGTCCAAAATAAAATCAGCAACAAAGGTTATCCTGTGCTTCATCAGATGTGGATTTCAGGTTGGGGCAACTCTCTATTATTTTTACTCTCTTTTTGTATTTTTATATTATAATATAGTAGGGAAATTTTCATTTAATTAAGAAAACATAGAAAAATACTAAAATAAAAATGCATTGAATATTTTTAGTTTTCTTAGTTTTCTTCTAGTCGCTACTAGGAACATTGAACCTCTATTTACAAGGTCTTCCCATCTAGGTTTTTGTTTTTTAAGCTTGCTTGCATGGGGCCCAATCAATGGCCATTATTTCATAGAGTAGAAATGCATTCTTTGAAAGTCATTGAAATATTTAAACATGTATTTTCTAAAAAATAAAACATTCTTTTCTTAGGCATGTAGGAGAAAAACCATGAGTGATTATTGATGAATTGTTTTCTTTTATGCAAAAATACAAAAAGAACCCAACACATCACGTCTTATTTTTAACATCATCGATTTTGGACTCTCACATCCAACCCATTGATCAAGACCAACAGTGGATGTAATTACCATTTGGTTGGCTCACTTGAAAGAGTATCATTAGGACCTACTCATGCCCAAGGCCAACCCAAGAACTGTATTATCCATGCAAAATAGCATGCACTCCTCTTTGCAGGGGTGTATCATTATGCATAGTGTGTTGGGTGAGGCTTGGTAGTACCCATGCTACCTCATTCAGTGTGGACTTTAGTACCATATTTGGCTTGTGCAAGTATATAGGTGAAATCCTTTAAATAATATAAGTATATCATAAACAAAATACAAAACATGATGAGAGTTAGATTGTAGCTATCAACAAATATAGAAACACACTAGAACAAGTTTTAGGACACACATTTAATCCATAAAAGAGATAATCATATTGTTTGCTTTGTGTGTTTCTTTATTGTTTGGGTAATCAACCTAAGATCCTTGATCTGGGACCAAACCCTAACCCTAAAACTAAGCTAATTTTTTATTTACATCCAATGGATCAAGAATCATGCAAATCAGAGCTATAACAAAAAAGTTATTTTGGTTTTATGATTACTCTATTTTTGAAGCTGAAAATAGGGAAAACTACACTAAAAAAGTCATAAAATGGGCTAGACAACTCCAAAAATTGCCAAATTTGTTTTGTTGTCTTAGTTAGTCCCTTGTGCACCTCTCACAAAAATTTTGAGTCCTAACTCTTCATGCTTCAAAATTTCCTAAAAATTCCTAAAAGTGGGCATTTCCCCATGAGCCCCGGTTGGCCAATTATTTCAAAAATACAAAATTTTGACCCGGAAGTCACTTTTTGGAGTCATAGCCCATTGCGATCAGCTCATCGCATGCTAATAATTTTGGTATATAACACCCACAACCTTTTTTGGAAGTCAAAAATTCCTTCAGTGTGGGTTTCCTGTAGGGTTTGCCTAGTCAACACATCATGACAACTACGCATAGCCGAGCTCAATCACGAGCTAGAAAAGTAGAAAAATTATGGAGAGGCCTAGAATGCCTCTGATATTCTCCTAAGGATCTCACCATTCCTACATGATGCCCTGATAGTCATCGCGAGGCCACTTCCTCACATAGGGGATCTACCCACCAAAGTGATAGGGTTACCACGTACATGGTAGGAACTAACATAGTTGAAACCCCTCATAGTGATATGGAAGGCCATCGATCTTACACAACAGATCAATCATATTAGGAACCTAGGCCTCACATAGTTCAGAGAGAGCGATTACTCCAAGATCAATTGGAGGACTCGCGCATTGAGCATGATCATCTAGAGCAAGAATACATGGAATAATCTGATCGCATGCATAGGTTAGATGAAGCACTATGTATAGAGCAAGATCACCTAGACACCCTCAAACAAGAGGAGGCATGGGCACAAGAGAGATGGCATCGATGCGTGTATGAACAAAGCCTAAGGGATCATCATACCTTGGAACAAAGGGAATGCGAAGAACAATCACGTGGGATAATTCCTGAAGAGGTATCCATGCCTGGTACACATAGGCAAAAAATAAACATGAGTCACCCTATGCATCATCAATATTTTCCTCCTAGGTAGGTAGATAGCCATTCTCCTAAACAAATAGACAAAACCCTTGCTATCAATAATCAACAAGATGATATATCCAAAGATCCCTTACCCAATATTGAGGTCAAGGAAGATCAAATAAAGTAGGTGAACGAGGTGTGCATAGCCTCACCTAATGAGGATATTATCAG
This sequence comes from Wollemia nobilis, assembly GCA_028583015.1. NCBI lineage: Eukaryota > Viridiplantae > Streptophyta > Pinopsida > Araucariales > Araucariaceae > Wollemia > Wollemia nobilis. Next base: position 771,753 of record JAQPPZ010017088.1, read on the forward strand.
CATGGTCAATGTCACAACAAGGAAGGAGGAACTCCCCAACTAGTCTGTACCATTGCTAAACCAAATCAACACCAATCATACATCACAATCCTCATAGTAATTGAATTCCATTACACCATGTGAGGACCCTATAATTACATTCCATAAATAGGAAGTTAAACCAATCCTTATTAATGAATATGATCCACCATTGCACATTATAGCTAGCATTAATCATATTTCATACAAGCGAGTTTTGGTTGATACTGGTTCATCCATCAATATCATCACTACCACTGCATTGAGACATCTCAACATTCCGCCTTCCCACATTAGAGCATCTACCTTCATTTTGCAAGCCTTTAATGATGTGGAATCTCCCATAGTAGGCACAATAGTCCTCCCCATTGAGGTGGGACAAAAGACTATTCCTATATTGTGCTACATCTTAGAGGGTCCAAGATAGTATAACATACTGCTAGGAAGGCCTTGGATAAGAGCCATGGAGTGCATACCATCCGTAATGCATCAGTGCATTAAGTACATTCATGCAAATAAGGTCCATGTAGTTGAGGCTGACATAGACCCCTTTAGGTATTATAAACTAGTGGACCATCCGCAGGAGCCTATTGTGTCACCCACGCATCTAAACATTAAACCTAATGATGTTATCCAGAGTTTGGATGCAACCCTACAACTTGTTGTGAAGTTGCCTTCACCACCGCCATCACCCATGGTTTTGCCCATTACACCTCCATCCTCGGTCTCTCCAAGCAATGATAAATCGATGAAGACAACCACAGAGATGCTCACAACTATCTTGAACATGTCATTAGAGGACTCTCTTACTCCTATCAAAGGGGAAGAACCCATTGTGGTTATGGATAAATCAAGTCATATCATACCAGCTTCATCCACCATGTCGTAGGTCACATTCCATATGGATGAAATTGAATGCAAAGAGCATATAGAGGCAAACACTACATTTACACCTATCATTGAGTCCATTGAGGATTTAGGTCGACCACCTATCGAGTCGCTACCTATTGATCCCATCCTTGATTCTTCACCTGAACATGAGGAAAGACAAGTTGCCACAATTGAAATAGAACAACTTCAACAAGTTGAGGAGTCACCCACAACTCATCCAAATGCTGAAGTGCCCTTGCATGAGTTTGTGGGAATGGTTAACATTAAGTCAGAGGACCAAGTGACTCTAAGGTAGATAAAATAAGATATGGTGCAATCAGATGTTGCTTCCACATTGAAGGGGTCAAAACCATTGGCATTAGTCACCCCTAACTCACTTCTCATGGTGCCTCCTCAAGAACAAGAACATGTGTTCCCCCACATCAAATGGGGGGTACCAAATCTAGCATAGTGCAACACTACAAAGTGAAAAATAAACATGAAAAGAGTCATAAACATGAGCAAAGTCATAAGTGGATACCACTATCAAAGTGGATCATCATAAAGCATCCACATCGACTCAAATGAAGGGAATGGGTGATTTATAGCTACATGGTGGATCTTTAGCACCCACTCTTTCACCTCCTTCAGTAGACAATGGTATTTCAAACCAATTTCTAGAAATACACATGAGAGCCTTATCAGTATTGGAGCATATGCAAAATCACCTTTATAATATAGAGGCACAAATGGAGCAACAAAATGAGGTGTTGCAATATATCTTGATCCAACTTGAGAGCCAGGAAATACAAAAGAAACCCTCATCTGAGGCCAAACTACCTCCTGTACAACCATAGGAAAAGCCTCAACAAGAGCAAGGGCCAACTTGACCGCCCCAACAACCTAGCAAGTACCCCCATTTCCTGAGCCTGCAATATTGACTTTTCAATCGATTATGTGCCGCAAATGACATCACCTTACCTGAGGTTCACCAGTTAAATCCAAATCATCCAAAACCCCAAGGGTATGAGGAGGAGTTACACTATCTATATCATAGACAAAATGGTCATGATATTCAATCATGTCAAGGTTTTAGAGCCATAGTATACAACATGCTTGAAAAGAAGTAGCTTCGGATTCTCAACCAATAAGTGACCATAGTCAGTAATCCATCCCTTACACCCAAAAATCAAGAGGAGCCCCCTAAGCTAGCAATGGACATACCTAGGGCTCAACCTGGTCATCAAACTAAGCCAATGCATGTGGAACACTCAAAACACCAATAACACATTTGGACTCCTTTAAATGAGCCCATGTCAGACATATTTTAAAAGTTGTAGGAAGCTAAGGTCATCACCTTACCAAAAATCAGTCCTTTAGACCCAAATAGAGCTAAACCTAAGGGTTATAGAGAGGACCATTACTATCTCTATCATCGAATAGAGGGCCATGGCATTCACAATTGTTATGGATTCAGGAATGTGGTTCAAGATCTCATAGATAGTGGGAATTTTCCCATAGATGGTTCATCCATAGTGCCTCAACCTTCCAAAATAGAGGCTACATCATCCCAGTTGAGACCCCAAGGTCAATCATAGCCTCGTAGGCCCAACAAGCTAGCTCATTGAGTAGTTTCATTTCAGATGACTATTGCAACCTTATTTCAAAAGCTTTACGAGGCAAATGCATTTGTATTACCTAAAGTCAAACAAAGAGAACCCAAACATGGGTCCACTGATGAAAGCCTCTATTGTATGTATCATCGTATACAGGGGCATGACATCCGTAGCTGCCATTCATTTTAGAAGGTGGTCCAAGACCTATTAGAATGAAATGAGCTCCATACAGATAGTTCACTCATTTCTCCCCACCAAGACATGGGCACCCCACAGAGGTCCGTGCCCTAATTGGGAGAGTTGATTTCTATCACTCTTCCTAAGAAGGCTGATTACATTGTTGTGGACAACATACGCACTGGGGGTCTTAAAGGTAATGTACCTTCCCCATCATCCACATCAAGTTCAATGAGGAAAAGTGAGGATTCTAAAGGTATCATGCCTTCCTCACTTTCATTGAGTGGCACACACATGGGGGATACCTAAGGTATCATACTTTCCCCCTTTAAAAATAATAAAATTTTAAAAACAATTGAAAAATCATAAAATTCCAAATAAATCAGAAAACATCAAAATCAAAAAGCTCCAAAGTCATCATAAGTCCTTTGGTCACCTCACAAAAAGCTCCAAAGGTATCATAAGCTCTTTGGTCAACTCACAAAAGGCCCCAAAGGCATCACAAGCCCTTTGGTCAACTCACAAAAGGCTCCAAAGGCATATTAAAGCTCTTTGGTCAACTCACAAAAAGCTCCAAAGGCATCTTAAAGCCCTTTGGTCAATTCACAAAAGGCTCCAAAGGAATCATAAAGCCCTTTGGTCAACTCACAAAAAGCCCCAAAGGCATATTAAAGCCCTTTGGTGACATCACAAAAGGCCCCAAAGGCATCTTAAGCCCTCTGGTCACACCACAAAATGCCCCAAAGGCATCTTAAAGCCCTTTGGTCAATTCACAAAAGGCCCCAAAGGCACCTTAAGTCCTTTGGTCAAAATGGAAATACAAAAACACAAAAAAGGTTTAAAGGTAAAAAGTTCAAAAAAAACATTTAGATTAATCAAAATTCAAAAACAATTGAAAACATTAAAAATACAAAAAACATTTGCATTTGGCATTTGCATCCATTAGTTGCATTTCATTAGGCATGTGCATCCACTACATTTGCATTAGATAGATTTGTGTTTGCAATCTTACAAATGACACCATGTTTTTACCTCAATCATGCATCTTCAAAATCCATCATCATCCATAACCCATGCGAGTAACTATATTTTTCAACACAACCCCACATGTTGCTAGAAGGGATACACTAGGGTTTTTCAGTCACTTAGCCATACCTAGTTATTTTATCAGATTTTGTAGAAATCTATCTTCACTAGCAGAAGATGAGGTCTAGTTTTGATAGTACCTAGCATATATCAGAATCCTATCACTAATCAAAACACTAAAATCCTAGTTGGAACAAGGGAAAGATGAACACTACAAAGTGGTACTAGGTATCCTAAGCAAAAGGTCATCACATGCTCATTTTGTGATGTGTGGTCTAGGATTTTGATCATTGGTAAAAGGAAAAGCTCCCCCCTACCCAAATAAATCCCTTGCTTTCATCAAAACAAGCAAAAATATTGAAACAAAGAAAAATTCAAAAACAAAGTAAATAGTGAATATCATCACTACAAAAATCCCTTGCTCAAAAGAAAAATAAAATTTCAAAATAAATAGTGATTTTCATCACTAAAGCATGAGCAAGTATCCCAAATAAATGTGAATAAAATAAGGGGATGAAGAGCTTGAATCCCTGGAATGGTAAATCTCCACAAACCATTGAGTGATCCCTAATACAATAATGGGCTACATGAATCCCACTTGGCATTAGGGTAGTTCTAATAAAATTGCAAAAGAGCTAGCTTTAGGTTTCCTGTTCTTCCTAATGGTCTAATACAATTGAGTCTAACTTAGGATCATGATGGGAATTTGAGGATCCCCAATATAGCAATGGACTGAATGAATCCCGCATAACATTGGGGTATGCTTATGTTTCATCTAATATATTCATTTGTACACATAGGGATAATGAATATCTTGGTCTTCATAATAAAAACTTTATCTTTCAGGAGTCTTGTATGGTCAGTATACACGTTCTGATGAAGTAACTAGGGTGTTTGAGTCTCATGGAAAACCTCAAAAATCCCCACACAAAAAAAAATAGTCATCAATCAAATCATATGATGAGGATGAACAAACATGAACAAGACCATCCAAGGAGCAAAATCACAATAGAAAAGAATATTTTAATAATGTCAGCCAAAGGGGCAGAAATTACAATGCAAGACTTGTTGAGTCTGAACAAACACGAACAAAACCATCCAAAGAATCAAATCACAATAGATAAAAAATATTTTAATAATGTCATCCAAAGGGGCAGAAATTACAATACTAGATCATACAATATTGGAGCCCAAACCCAGTCCCTTCGATAATCTCTATTCCCCCTATTAATAACTTCCCAAATAATGTTCTGGTAAGTGTAACTGCTTTTCCTGATTTCCCACCAGGAAAATATTCATTTGAAATTTTCATTTTCATTTTCTTGCCCCAGAAAATATTCACTTGAATCTTGAATTTTTAACATATGGGTCTAAAAATATGGGTTTAAACATATGGGTCTAAACACATGGGTCTAAACATATATGGGTCTAAACATATGGGTCTAAACACATGGATCTAAACATATGGGTCTAAATATATATGTCTAAACATATTTTAGACACCTAAAATGCGTCATATCGAGGGTGACTACTCATATGGGCACCTTTACAGACCATGTGAAAGACCTTTGGGCAAATCCAAGGTATAGCAGTGGTTTTTACCACTCAATTAGGCATCTTTGCCTAGTCAGTTCTAGTCACAGCTGACACCCGTGGTTAGAAGTGCTGACCACGGCTGACACCCGTGGTCCCCAATCTGCCAATTGGGGACCGCAACTGACACCTACAACTAGCAAAAACCTACATGTTAACAACATCTTACACCTACGGTTAGCACTATAACAAACTCGGGTGACTAGAGCCGAGTCAAATCAGTTGCAATAGCTGAATTGCAATGATTTTCAATGCGGTTTGTGCTGCGAAGCATCCATAAGCTTCCTCCCAACTGCCAATTCTTGTTCTTGGATTCTCCATGAAGCTAGAGCAAGAATTTTTGGAGTCTACTTAATACCCCAATTTCAGAGAGCAGCCATCCTGAAGAATAGCTCAATTGCACATAGCAAAGCCCTGTCGGATTGAAGAGAAATTTCACATCCCCTTGAGGAGTAACGAAGTGTTGTCCAATTGATCAATGACAACTGTGCATGCAAAAATGGAGATATCAAGAGCTTGAGGAGCAAGCTTGACAATTGACATATCTCCATTGCTAATTCCATTGAATTCAACTGCCAATCTATTCAAGAAAACACTGGTGACCCTTGACCATCAATTCCTTGGAGGATTTAGGAGTTTATGGCCCTGGTTTTGAGAGAAATGATACTTTCATCTTAAACGTAGCTGTCAACCATGGTTAACAGTGCCAACCGTACCTCAGACCTATGGCTAGGTTTTGATGCTCTCCTTCCTCCATTTTAGCAATATATTTCCATTTTCAGTGATGCAAATAGCTTAATCTAGCATAGATCTACATTTTAGCAGACATTTGATCGGTTAATTTAGGAATTAGAGGTAGATCTATTTCACTTTTCCTTAAATTTGTTAATATATATTAGTTTCATATAATTCAAGTTTTCTAATGGTTAATTAGGATGTTTCATAGCTATATTCATGCTTCGTTACATGCTATATTACAATTTCCTCATTTCTTGCATAGATTGATAGTTTTAAATGCTTTCTTGATTTCATGCTATTCTTTATGCAATATTCCTTTCAAATCCTCATCAATAGAGTCCTCCTTTGTTACTAATTTCTTATTGTTGTTTCTTGATTGTAGGGAAAAAATTCAAAGGAGACAAAGAATACAATTCCTTCCTCAACGCGAAGAAGAGGGTCATCGACACCCTAGAGCAGTTCGTGTCACCCTAAAAGGCACTTGGAAATCACACCTACCCTTAAGAGGGAAACAATTACACACTCCCATTGTAATATTGTATCAATATGGTTATCCCTAAGAGGGATGTACTTGTAATTTTATTTTTACATTGAATTTAATGGAATAAAGTGTGTTTTATTGATTCATTTGTTGTCAATTTCTTGTTCTTGTACCCATGTTATGCTTTTATCAATTATTACTATAGGACACCTTAGGTGTGAGCCTTTTTGGTGGTTACACATATATATATTTTTAAACACATGGGTCTAAATATATATATATATATTATTTATTTTTATTTTATTATTTTTGTGATGCAAGATTGCCCTTACACCATTGGATGCTCCTGCATCAGACACCCAGGGTAAGTTTGAGAAGTGACCTCACTTCTTTTATGTTGGAGGAAAACCAAGGTGGTCAACCTCATACATGGACAACCCAGTCGAATCTTCTATAGGCCGTCCCTTCCATTTCACCAGATATTCTTCATACTACTTGTTTCTTGTACTTCTACCAATGCGGGTATCCAAGATTTCCTCTCTCTTTTGTCACTGGAGCTAATGCTGGAACACTCAACAAATATACAACTGGTTCCTTAGAACTATCACCTTCATTATACTCTACCAAATAATAAATTTTGAACACAGGTGATATGTTCAATCCACTCGACAACTCCACCTCATATGCATTTCCTAAATCTCTTTTCTGTATGATCCTGTATGGTCCAAACTTCTTCATTTTAATATTGTTATATGTTTTAGTAGGAAACCTCTCCTTTCTTAGGTGGACCATGACTTCATAACCAACCCAGAACTCCTTAAACCTCATTTTATGATCAGCCTTTATCTTATACTGAGTGTTCATATTACTGATGTGTTGTTTTACTTCATGCAAATCCTTCAAATGCTCTACAAAGTTCTCAACTTCAACACAATTCTTTTCTCCCCTGTCCAACTTCCTCAAATCATAAGTTTTTCTTGGACTACTCCCATATACAATCTAGAATGGTGGTTTACCAGTACTCCTATTGACATGAGTCATCCTATGGGTAGCCTTGTTTGGCAAACTAGCTCCTGGTATCAAATCAATATGATGGCTAATATTTCTCATGGGTGGCAAACCCTCTGGCATATTATCAAATATAATATCTAAGAAGTCTTCCAATAGATCTAAGACTTCTACATGGACATATTTGCTTGGTTCTTCCCTAAATATAGGAATTAATGCATAGCACACATGCTCATGCTTCAAATCATCTAGAAATTTCATATCATAAACCAAATAAGTTTTGGAACTGTTACATACCTTTTCATCCATCTCGTTCAGTGGATTCAGTTTATGGTGCACTCCTTCATTTGTTAGAGAGTAAGTTTTGGCATGTCCATAATGAACTGCACAATGATCAAACTACCATGGTCTTCCTAACAACATATGGTAAGCATCTATAGGAAGGATATCACATAGGATCTCATCCTTATCTCCCAATATTAAAATTGACTAAGAATTTTTCATTGACCAATGTCCTATGGTCCTTCTACAACCATGCAATATGGTATGGATATGAGTGTCTCCTCATATCTAGCTGTAACTTAGTAACCATTTCTTCGAAGACCAAGTTATCAGTACTACCATTATCTATAATAACATTACAGACCTTACTTGAACATTTACACCTTGTTCAAAACATGCTCTTCCTTTGGTCTGGTTCCTTCTCCTTATTCAAAAAGGTTCTCCTTGTAACCATAACTTCTCCTCTCTCTGTCTCCTTAGAGTGCTCTTATTAAACTCCTTATGTAATAGCAACTCTGGCATTACTCGGTGGCCTCCTATTTGGCTTCTCTTGGTGTTGTGGACACTCATATGCTCGATGTCATTATTCTCCATAGTTGAAGAAGTTTCCATGAAACCCTATTCCTCCATTTCCTCATCTAGATCTACCTCTTCCTCTTGGGTAGTTGATGTTCTAACCATGAGATCTGTAATAATTATCTCCCTTCTATCCTGAATGATGATAGCTTCTTATTTCTTCTCACCTCATCCTCCATCTATTATTCCACTAGTTCTTTCTCCATGACCTCTTTCTTTCTGCTTACCCTCAAACCATCTATTCAACTTCTCTTCAACTTTTAGAGCAAACTAGTAAGCATCCTCAATGGCGCTCATCCTAACCAGACTCACCTCTTATTGAATACTGGTTCTCAACCCATGGATGTAACAGGCTACCTTCTCCTTGTTAGCCTCAGAATGGTTAGTTTAGATCAAGATCTTGTAGAAATACTCTGTGTATTCTTTGACAGACTTTCTTGACTATCTCAAACTTTGCATCTTCTTCAGTAATAAACTACCCAGAATAAACTGCCTCTTTAGATTTTCCACCATTCATTCCCATCTAGTGATCCTCTCTTTTCTCCTTCTATTTTTGTCAAGCTGTAGTCCTTTCCACTATATTCTAGCATGAAACTTCAGTTTGGTCTTAGCAAACTTGACCCGATCAGGATCTTCCACCTCTTCATATTCAAAATATTCTTCCAAGTCATTAATATAGTCAATCAACTCCTTCGGGTTAAGATTTATCGAGTATGTGGAAACCTCCATCTTTGACCTCTTCCTAATATTGGATATGGCTCTATAAAACCTCAATTCGATAGGATCTACCACCTCTTCTTCTTCCTCAAACTAGTCTTCCTCTTATTTGGCTTCATCTTCACTCTTTTCCTCTCTTCTTGGGTCAAACCCTTTATGCAAATCTTCGTGTAATGACTGGACTTGCCTTTGCAAAGCTCAAAAATCCTCTACTAGAACTACAAAATTATTGGCAACACCTCGGTTCCTTCATGGGGGCATCTTGCTTTGGCTTCTCCAAACCCGAACCACAGATCCTAATGTGAACTGCCTCACATTCAACAATCTGCTTACACACTCAGGAACTCCCACTCTGATACCACTTGATGAGGATGAAAAAACACAAACAAAACCATCCAAGGAGACAAATCATAATAGAAAAAAATTATTTTAATAATGCTAGCCAAAGGGGGAGAAATTACAATGCCAGACTTGTTGAGGCTGAACAAACATGAACAAAACCATCCAAGGAGTCAAATCATAATAGAAAAAAATTATTTTAATAATGCTAGCCAAAGGAGCATAAATTACAATGCCATATCGTACAATATTGGATCCCAAACCCAGTCCCTTCGATAATATTTATTCCCCCTATTAATAACTTCCCAAAGAATGTTATGGTAAGTGTAACTCCTTTTCCTACATTTCATTTTCCCACTAAGAAAATATTCATTTTCATTTTCATTTTCATTTTCTTGCCCAGGAAAATATTCATTTGAATCTTAAATTTTTAACATATGGGTCTAAACATATGGGTTTAAACATATGGGTCTAAACACATGGGTCTAAAAATATGGGTCTAAACATATATGTCTAAACATATATATATATATATATATATATAATTTATTTTTATTTTTATTTTTTTGGTGATGCAAGATTGCCCTTACACCATTGGATGCTCTGCATCATCATCAACTTTATTTATAAGGTTTTTTTCATTAAAGGGTGTTCATAAAGTAGGATAGATACCGGATAAATATCAACAATAATACTTATATGGGAACCTACTATTTTGTGTATATCAATTCAATTATAGAAGCTTATAAAGAAAGCACATACAAACCACATCATCTCATCTCACATCTAGATGTTTAAATGATTAATTCTTATGATAAGAGTTATTATTTATTCATGATTTTTATACATTCTATGGTGTCATCCATTAGATTTTTAACTCATATCACATTCATTCCATATGTTTTAAGTGATTAAGGCATACATGTTCATTTACATTAGATCATCATCATCTAAACAATGCATTACACACATCGCATTTACCATACCATAACATCATAAATTAGATGCATAAACAATAAAAATAAATTAAACATGCATTTAACATCCATAATAGTGCATCCACATATCTAGATCATCACATCTAAGAATCCATCCATAATCTAGGTAGAGCATTTTGTAAATACATCACATCATATAGCATAAGATCATAGACACTTCATCCATATGCATCTCATAAACATCATAACATAACAATCACATAAGTACATGGAGGTAAAAAAAAAATTACAAGCTAGAATAGTATAGGTCCTCAAAAATTACACTAAAAAATAATAAAAGAGTCATCATAATCATCAGACTGAGCTTATACCCCCAGGCTCGCCTCCACCCTTAGCTCTACCTCTGTGATTCAGTCTAGAGTTGGTCCCTCTAGATATCTCTAAGTGTCTCCCTACCTTATGGCTCGATCGAACTGAGGAATTACCAATCTCACTCTGACTCATCTACGACCCCCCTTATGTAGACCTGGATGGTATATGACCATATCAAAGCCTAAAATCATGCTCTAGTGTAAGGATGTAAGCATTATATTATGTACACTCAGCCAAGTCATATTATAGAATTCCATGTAGATGTCTAATATCTGCATCTGCATCTATCCTGCTCAATCTCCAAGGCACTAGAATAAGAGGAGCAACCTGTCCTTGAGCAGCATCCCACTCAGATGTAAGATAATATATCCTAAGTTGTGTTGAATCAATATGTTCCTAGAGAGTGGCCCTATCCTCCTCAAAACCCTTGACCCGAGACTGAAGGGTAGCAATGGTAGAGTCTCGTTGTAAGATTTGAATGTGAGCTATTTGAAGCTTGGCCTCTACACTATGAAACTAAGCCCAAAGAGGAGACTCTTGCTCCTCTTGAGCTAACTCCTCCTTCTTCTCTAGAACATGCTCCTCTACTACACATTACTCTGAAGCCTCCCTAGTCCTCTATCTAGGCTTGCACTCGGTGCCCCTCTAGATCCTCCCTAGGAACTACCTCATCCCTATCTCGACCTAAGCTACCATTGCCCTACCATAGCTACATAACCCACCACTAGATATACACCTTAACAACCCTGGCATATGCTATGCTAACATTGATTACAGGAGGATCCTCATACTCTAACACTACTACAACCTAGGGTGGTGGAATATCCCTCTCTATAGTTACTCATATGTACAAAACTATCTTGAGAGGTACATCTTGTTGTATGCTGAATTATCAAAGCACCTGGGAGTAATGGAAAAAATCTCTGATACCTCCCTTGTGATCGATTACCCATCGATCGAATCTATTTCAAGCTATGAATATATCTACCTCTGACCAATAAAGGCACTCAAAATAATATCTCCATATGATGTCCCTCACTTGTAGGCCAGTCAGGGTAGCTATATAATGTTTCAAATATCCTATGTGACATCGGCTCCAATGCTTCTATTGCTTCTAAGGCCACCTACATCCATAGAACTAGGCCACCTCAGCTATGGTGGTAATCCTGATAGGCAATCCTCCTGAGTGGTCCACCCTGATGTGCTCCAAGCCCCAAATCTAAATAAGTAAGTTGTAAGCAATTCTAGCTCATCCATGTCATTGAATATTGTATAGATCATCATAGCACTAAGCTAGCAGTGTGCTCCCCATGCCATAATAATGGGTTCCTCACTGTTGATCAGGTTCTAAATAATAGCCAAGAGGTTCCATGGGAACCTCACTCTAAAATAATAAGACAAGATCATGTTACATATAACATGCACAGGATGGCCTTCCACCATAACAAAACATCCTCCCGGTACCACCGAGCCATGGAGATCCTACCATGATGGTAGTCAGTAAATGCTACAGTTGCATGATCTCAAAATACCCTCATGAACACAACATATCTATCATATGTGGGAAAGAGACGATAGCCACTCCATCGAAAGGGATCTAAAATATCTTGTACACATCCTCCAGAGTGATAGTCATCTCACCAGTAGAGATATGAAAGGTGTTCATCTAGTAATCCCACCTATGTGCCAAGGCCATAAGGTAGGCCTAGTCCGACATGATCATTGGTAGCCTAGTGACCTACATTAGTACTCGGGCATCATTCCAATCCCAATCTACGTCATCCATCTAGGGTAGAAGTTGCACAAGAAAACTAGGGTCTCGAGCTTGAGCAGATAAGATCTAAAAGTGCAAAATAAAAGCCTAAATAAATGCACTTAATCCAAGTAACACAATAAAATGCAAAACGGTATAAAAGTAACCTAAAAATAGCTCAGGCTACAAACACAATGGTTAAATTCACCTAAACAAAAAAAATCAAAATCTACACTTATAAAACTTAAAAAATCAATTAATCATGCAAAAAATAAAAAAATTCAATAATTTCCCTAAAGTTGTATGGTCGCTCACTCCAGGAGCAGTCACATAGTGGCCACTAAAGCCGATAGTGGCCAGCCTCCAATGGTAAAAAATTTGACCATTAGAATTCAAGCTGATCGATTTCAACAATAGAGGCACCTATTTGCAAATTTAGGACCACTTTGGGTGATAACAACCATGAAGCGGCACGCTGATGACATCTACCCTCACCCCAAAAATTCCAAAAAAATCAATAAAAGAAAAAATCAAATGAAACCCACTAAAATTAAACTTATTATGAGCCTATCTATGGATGTGGTTCATTACCAATGGGTTTAGTGAGATTCATTTACAAATTTACTTAATGAGGTTTATTTTACCAGTTAAATACGAATCTAGGGTTGACATAAATACCCTCTAGAGCTGGTCCCTCTAGATCTCTCTGAGTGTGTCCCTACCTTATGGCTCGATTGAACTGAGGAATGACTGATCTCTCTTCAACTCCTCTACGACCCCCCTTATGTAGACCTAGATGGTAGACGACCATATCAAAGCCTAAAATCATGCTCTAGTGTAAGGATGTAAGCATTATCTTATGTACACTCAGCCAAGTCATATGATAGGATTCCATGAAGATGTATGATCTCTACATCTGCATCTAGCCTAATCGATCTTTGAGGCACTAGAATAAGGGAAGAAACCTGTCCTTGAGCAGCATCCCCCTCGGATGTAAGATGATATATCCTAACATGTGTTGAATCAATATGTGCCTAGAGAGCGACCCTCTCCTCATCAAAACCCTTGACCCGAGACTGAAGGGTATCAATGGTAGAGTCTCATTGTAAGATCTGAATGTGAGCTATCTGAAGCTTAACCTCTATGCTATGCAACTGAGCCCAAAGAGGAGACTCTTTATCCTCTTGAGCTAACTCCTCATTCTCCTTTGGAACCTGATCCTCTACTAACCATTACTCTAAAGCCTACCCTAGTCCTTTGTCTAGGCCTTCACTCGGTGCCCCTTTCGATCCTCCCTAGGAATTACCTCATCCTTGTCTCGACCTAATATACCACTACCCTACCATAGCTATGTAACCCACCACTGGATATACGCCTTAGTAACCCTAGCATCTGCTATACCAACATTGACTATAGGAGGGTCCTCGTCCTATAAAATTGCTACAACCTGGGGTGGTGTAATATCCCTCTCTATAGTGACTCACATGTACAAAACTATCTCAAGAGGTACATATTTTTGTATGCTAAATTATCAAAGCACCTGGGAGTCATGGAAAAAATATCTGATACCTCCCTTGTGATCGATTACCCATCGATCACACCTAGTTCGAGCTATGAATTTGTCTACCTATAACAAATAAAGGTACTCAAAATAAGACCTTCCTATGATGTCCCTCACTTGTAGGCCAATAAGGGTAGTTGTATAATGTTTCAAATATCCTACGTGACATTGGCTTCGATGCTTCTCTTGCTCCTAAGGCCACCTGCATCCATAGCACTAGGCCACCTCAGCTATGGTGGTAATCCTGATAGGCAATCCTCCTGAGTGGTCCACCCTGATGTCCTCCTAGCCTCAAATCTAAATAAGAAAGTTGTAAGCAATTCTATCTCATCCATGTCATTAAATATTGTAGAGATCATCATAGCAATGAGCTAGCAGTATGCTCCCCATGCCATAATAATGGGTGCCTCACTGTTGATCAAGTTCTAAACCATAGCTAAGAGATTCCATGGGAACATCACTCTAGAACAATTAGGTAAGCGCATGTTACATATAACATGCATCAGGATGGCCTTTCACCATAAGAAAATATCCTCTCGATACCATCGATCCATGGAGATCCTGTCATGATGGTAGTCATTAAATGCTACAGTTGCATGATCTCCAAAGACCCTCATGAACATAACATCTCTATCATATGTGGGAGAAGAGATGATAGCCACTCCATCGAAAGGGATCTAAAAGATCTTGTACATGTCCTCTAGAGTGATAGTCATATCACCAGTAGAGATATGAAAGGTGTTCATCCGAGAATCCCACCTATGTGCCAAGGCCATAAGGTAGGCCTAGTCCGACATGATCATTGGTGGCCTAGTTACGTAATCAGTACTCAAGCATCAAGCCAATCCTAATCTACGTCATCCATCTAGGGTAGAAGCTACACAAGCAAACTAGGGTCTTGATCTCGAGCAGATAAGATCTAAAAGTGTAAAATAAAATCCTAAATAAATGCACTTAAACCAAGAAACACAATAAAATGCAAAACCAGTGTAAAAGTAACCTAAAAATAACTAAGGCTACAAACACAATGGCTAAATGCACCTAAACAAAAAAAAATAAAATCTACACTTATAAAACTTAAAAAATCAATTAATCATGCAAAAACTAAAAAAAATTCAATAATTTTCCTAAAGTTGCATGGCCGCTCACTCCAGAAGCGGTCACATAGTAGCCACTAAAGCCAATAGTGGCCAGCCTACAACGGTAAAAAAATTAACCATTGGAATTCAAGCTAATCACTTTCAACAATATAGGCCCCTCTTTATAAATTGGGGGCCACTCTGGGCGATAACAACCATGAAGTGGCATGCTAATGACATATACCCTCACCCCAAAAATTCCAAAAAATTCAATAAAAGCAAAAATCAAATGAAATCCACTAAAATTAAACCTATTCTGAGCCTATCTACGGATGCGGCTCATTACCAACGGGTTTAGTATATTCATTTACCAAATTACTTAATGAGGTTCATTTTACTAGTTAAATAAGAATCTAGGGTTGACATAAATGCTCGAGAAGCTCCGACTAATCTGCTGGTAGACTCCTTGCCTTGCTCTTCCATGGTGTCGAGTTTCATCAGCATTCAGTGTCAGTTTCTTGCTTTCTTCCTTAGAGATAAAAAAGCATACTTGACAACTAGCAAATGATAAAAATCAAACCCTAAAATTTCTTTTATATTTTACATTTTTTCCTCAATAATTTTTAGCTTCAGTGGCCCACACTTCTAGCCGCTGACACTAATAGCATCCACAAAATTGCAATTGGGGGTCGCTCCTATTGACATCGGTTTCAAAATAAAAATATAAACACTCAATTTCTCACCATAAGGAACCTCAAAATGGACAAATAAGCATATCTATTGGTCCATAATCATCAAAATTTGCATAAATCAAAATTCAAAAATAATATAAAATGTAAAATAACAAAAAAATCAAAAAACAAAAAAATCTCGAATGCATCTCGTATTCAGTTATTTTCTCTATACACTTGGTAGTTGTAGCAACTGGTGCTCCATGCAACCTAGAAATATGAGTAAATTACCATAAGGCCATTTGGGGTAAATTAGTTATTGCTTCAATTGAGATTCTAAATGGTGTTGAAAGGACATCATACACTACGATGGAGAACCAACAATTCTCTCTTTAACACCACAATTCCTAGCATTAAAATTTCAATTCCAAAGAAGGCCATGGCGTCTAGACTTCCCCATGGATTCAAGGATTTATCTCAATTATTCTATGACATTTTCAGCAAATCATCGAATGTAGTGATTCAACATAGGTTTAAATAAAATTGCTATCATCTTGATTTCCTAATAAGGCCATTACGGTTGTACCGCTATGTGGGATAGAGACATACAATTACTATAAATGGTTGAAATTACGACTACAATGGGATCTACTTATAAAAAAGTAAACCTCTAAAAAGATCCAAATCATTCATCTTGGTCAAGCGACTCATCATTTTATTCATTGTCCTTCCCTCATCAACTTTTCATTTAAGGGGTGGTCATAATATCAACAATCATAATCAAAATCAACAAAGGATCACTCGATCATGTCAAATTGTGTTCATATTATGAATAATTACCAACAAATATCATAAGCTTACCCTTTTTTGGGGAAGAAAGTAAATATGATAGTTAAGCTTATATCTCTCCTCCTTTCAGACCTATAGTAGAACTAAAGCTACCTGATCACCTGATGGATGTAGACAAGCTTTTTCAAATTTAAGCCTTCCATCCTATTGGAAGTAATGATTCTAGTATGCACACCTTTTATCATGACTGGGGTATCCAATTTGGATCAAATCAATGATCATCACACACCCTACAATGTGGCCCTAGGTGGTCTATTTTTGCTCAACATTATTTTTTCTCATAACGCATCCCAAAAAGGGGCATCTGTAGACACCTAAAATACATCATGTTTAGGAGACTACTCATATGGGCACATCTAAAGGCCATATGACTAATCTTGGACCTTTCTAAGAGATAAAAGTGGTCCTAACATCTCAAAAGTGGTATTTTTGGCCCATTCAATCTTGGTCGCTATAAATAAGAGTGGTCACCAACACTAGTCACTAAATCTAAGAGTGACTAGATCTAGTCATTGATCTAGACAACAACTAGCACCAAAATACAATTTGGTTGTGAATACAGGCCCATATCATGTAGTTCGACTACAATTGCATTGTTTAGAGATGGGTTTTGGCATGGATCTCCTAGAGCTCCTCCTGACCACCCCTTCAATGCAAATATGCGACTGATTCCTCCCCCTTGTACAATCAGTTGCATGTAGATCTAGATATTGGTATCTCCAGGAAGCCAAGATATGGATCTAGATCTAAAGCTGGGAGGTCTACATATGTATCCTCACAAGAAAAATAAAATATAGTGAATATCATAATTTTTGTGCAGTGGAGCACTAGAAAATTGAAGAGTGATTCCATACCCCTTTGAGGAGTAGTGAAGTGCTATCCAGTTAAGTGATGACTATGAACCATTCAAGCATTCAGATCAAGACGTTCTTCACCACAAATCAGTGTATGGACATATATGTGACCCTTGGAAATCAATTTAGATGAGTAATATAGTGCCATATCCCTTGTTTCACGAAGAAGAAGGTTTCATTTCATGGTCGATGTCCTTGACATCGGCTTGCAAGTACAACCTAGATTTTTATACACTATTTCCTGAGTTTTAGTATATATATTTCATTGTTTCCATTTTATAAATTAATATTAGCATAGATCTACCTTTCTTAATGCATTTCCATGGTGATTTTATGAGTTATTAACACATCCTTGCTTAATTTTGCTTAATTATGTTTTTATTGTGCTTTTACATCATTCTTTGTAGATCTACTAATAAAGTCTCATGCTGAGAGGCAACCAGTGCTACTGATCCTTTGTTGTTGTTTTCTTGTATGCAAGTTACAAGTTCTCAGGACCGAGTCAAAGTATTCAAATCATCATATCCATCTAGGTAAGCAAAGGATAAGGAGGCTTCAGTAAACCCTCATACAAGTTCGTGTGCAATATCGGGAGGCCTGTAGAGTGCACCATACCTATTGCAAGGGGCCTTTATATCTGCTTGTAATAATTGTATCAAATAAGGGTATACCTAAGAGGAACCGATATATAACCAAAATTTCAAATAATTTAATAAAATAGATCTTTCTATTTTGTTACTTCTATGTCATTTACACTTTCATGGTCTTTTCTTTTGATATTATGCTACAAGTAGACTAGGTGCACGCATATCGGGGTCATACATGCACATCATCCTTTGTTTAAGGTGTTTGTTGGAATAAATATTTGGAACATAAAGTGGAGTGAAAAGGATTGTTTGATAAGAATTTTTGGAAATATTTGAGTTAGGTTTTGAGACCTACATTGTGCATCTTTGTTGAAAGAAAGTGGAAACACCTATGTTAGGGTTTGTGAGAAAATTGTGATTCATTGTTTGAATGAATGTGTGAAGGTTTTGAGCATTGGTTTTGAGTGATATTGAAAGTGAATGTGTAAACATTAGAAATCAGATTTGTGAAAGCAAGTATGTGAATATGGAAGATAGGTGTCATGTGCTAGACCAGATCTATATTTAAAAGAGCAATAAATGTGAGACATATATTTGTTCAAGCTTTGTGTTAAGTCTTGAGGACTAATTTGAGATAGAATTTAGAGTAGATTTGTTCAAGATTTGTGTTAAGAATTTAGGATAGATTTGAGATAGAATTAAGAGTAAATTTTTTCAAGCTTTGTGTTAAGGTTTGGGGTAGATTTGAGATAGATTTAGAGTATATTTGTGCTAGAATTGAGATAGATTTTGGTGTATATTTATGAGAAAAGTTAGAGAAAATTTATGCTAGACTTGGGATAGAGTTTGGTGCATATTTGAGATAAATTTAAGAGTAATATTTGAAGGTGACAGAGCAAACAGGACAACAGTCTCCATTGGATAGAGATCCATCAGCCAGAGTAGTGGGGAGAGAGGTATCATGTGGAGAGAGATCCAAAATCTAGAGTAGTGGGGATATATGTCTTTTAGAATATCACCAGATAGAGTAGAGGGGATAGAGTTCTCCTATGGAGAGAGATCCATGAACCAGAGCAAGGGGAAATAGTTCTCCTGTGGAGAGAGATCCACAAACTAGAGCAAGGGGAAAGAGTTCTCCTATGGAGAGATATCCACAAACCAGAGCAAGGGGAAAGAGTTCTCCTATGGAGTGTGATCCGTGAACCAGTTGGGGAGATAGAGTTCTTCTGTGGGGATAGATCCACAAAATAGTTAAGGAGATAGATTTCTCTTGGATCAAGTTCGATGAACTAGAGGAAAAGGAAAAGAGTTCTCCTATGGAGAGAGATCCACAAATCAGAGCATAGGGGATTTGTGTCTCCTTTGGATAGAGGTCCATAAACATTATAATAGGGAATTTATTCCCAAGATATTTGTTGAGAAATTTTAGTAGAACGAGTTTCTTCATGGAGTAGCCCACATTGGGTGAACCATGTTAAATTTATGTCTCTCTTGTGTGTGATTATTTGTGAATTTCTTGATTACAGCTATTTATATTTCCATTGATAATATTAGAAAATATTTTTTGGAAAATAAATTGAAAATTTGGTCTTATACTGTTCACCCCCCCCTCAGTATAAGCCTGTGTTCTTCAATTGGTATCAGAGTAATCTCCTTCGAAAGAGTCTAACAACTTTAAGAAAGATAGTACAGGAACACATATGGTATCTCACAATGGATCTTCATCAAATAAGGTACCATTGTTTTATGGGAACAATTATACTTTATGAAGCATAAGAATGAGGACTTACTTGATGGCACAAGGATATGAGACATGACAAGTAGTTGAGTATGGATTCACACATACAACTAATCCTCCCATAGATAAATATTATAAGCTCTTACATGTGAATAATTCCAAGGCTATGAATGTAATATTATGTCGATTGCGTGAAGTAGAATTTGTCAAAGTTATACATTGCAAATCAGCAAAAGATATTTGGGGAAAATTGAAGCAAACCTATGAGGGAAACAAAAGGGTCAAGATGGCAAATCTACAAAACCACAAGAAAAGGTTTGAAGATTTAAATATGGAAGATGAGGAAGATATTGCTACATACTTACTTTGTGTGGATGATATTGTTAATACCATGCATGTACTTGGATTTGAAATTGAAAAATCCAATGTTGCTCAGAAATTTTTAAGTTCACTTCCTACAAGGTATGATGGAAAAGTTTCAACTATATAAGAGATGAGATATATTGAGCAGTTGACTATGGATGAGTTACATGGAACTCTCATAGCTTATGAGATGAGAATAGTAAAGGATCCCAAATACAATAAAAAGGCATCATTCAAAGCATAAAAGAAGACAAAGGATAATAACATAGAATCAAGTAGTGAGTCAAGCAGTTATTACAAAGCCAACTATGGTAAAAGAAACAAAAAGGACTCAATAAAACAAAAAGTTATAAAACAGTGAAATGTTTTAAT
Organism: Wollemia nobilis; assembly: GCA_028583015.1. Lineage (NCBI taxonomy): Eukaryota > Viridiplantae > Streptophyta > Pinopsida > Araucariales > Araucariaceae > Wollemia > Wollemia nobilis. The sequence continues at coordinate 792,391 of JAQPPZ010017088.1, forward strand.
TGTGGAAATTTTGATCACTATGCATCTAATTGTCCAGAAGCTGGAAGTAGTAGAAATGAAGAGAAACAAGATCATAAGAAAAAAGGAGGAAAATACAGGTATGAAAAGAAAAATTGGTATGGTCAAAACAGTCATGAAAGAACTTATTTCAAAGCCACAAGAAGAGTTTCTATGTTGATAAGGGAAGCAAGGATTCAAGTGATAGTGATGAAATACCCTCAAATAGCAAAGAAGAAGAAATTCTATTTTTGGCACTAGAAGAGGAGGAAAATTCTCCTATTGAAGATAAAGTTGAAGAGTATGAAGATTCTCTTGAAGACCAATAAGTCGAAAAAGATTCAAAAAATGAAGAGGAAGGCACAATAAATCTAGAAGCAAAACTTATTGTTGCTCTTAAGGAATTGAGAAAGGTTAGAAAGCATAATTCAATATTCAGGGATCAAGTTCAAGAATGTGAGGAAGAAAAAGAAAAGCTTATACAAGACTTGACAAACTCAATAGATAAGAAAAGGATATTTAAAGAAAATTTATAGGTAAAAGTCTTAGAATGTGAAATATTAGAACATGAGGTAGTTTCACTAAGAATGGAAGCGACATATTCTAAGGACAAGCTACACAGGTTTGGAAAAATTTCAAATACTTTGGATAAGATTATTAATGCATAAAGATATTCATCTATCAAAAAAATATTTGGTTCTGAAGAAGAAAAAGGGAAACAAGAAGAAGGGTCAAGCTCAAGCTCAAAAGAGGAATAAGTTTCATATGAAGAGAGTGAAGGATAAATTGAGACTTAGGAGGATAAGTTGAAGAATAGAAGTTGCACTAAGAATGGAAACAATTCACAAACAAAGAACATATATCATCACAAAGAAGAAATAAATAAGATACCAGTAGGTTGAAGGTAATATTTTTTAAAAGGACATTGTTTCTCATGTAATAGGTTTGGTCACAAGGCTATGCATTGTAGGACTCATGGAAAGGAGTATGTTTTTAATAAGAGGAACTTCAAATATGGACATATCTTTCAAGGGTATTGCTACTCTTGTAATCAATTTGGTCATAAAGGAATCCAATGCAGTGTTCATGATAGAAAGGAGTATGGCTTCACCAGGAGGAACTTCAAGATATTTGCACCTTCTAAAAACTACAAAATTAAGTGTTATAAGTGTAATAATGTTGGGCATAAGTCCAAGTGGTGCAAAAAATAGTTTCTGAAGCTTCCAAAGACAAGCAAGAATAGGGACACTCAAAAGGATCAAAAGGGTATGTTGAGAAATAATGTTGACAAAGAAAAAGAGCATTGTATGCTGGGAGTAGTTTTACTCCCACCTCAAAATTAATCACCTCAAGAAGAGGAGGTGGGGAGGAGGATGAGCTAAGAGTATTATATTTAGCCCCAAAGGAGTTCCTGCCATTGATTTCAAAGGGTAAAATATTTGAGTAAGGGGAGAGAAAATTTGGTCAGGGGGAGAAGTTTCTCAAGGGGAGCAGATTTGAATTTAAATGGTATGGAAAAAGGAAAAATGATTTTTTTTAGAAAATGGTTGCCATCAATGACAAAGGGGGAGATTGTTGGAAATTTTGAATATATAGTTTTCATTGATGTCAAATAATTAATGGCATAGGTTAATGACATTGGTTGTCATTTATGATAAAAAAAATAAAGGTTTAATGTTTTATCGTTCTGGAATTTGCAAAAGAAAAAGGAAAAGGTTTTGTAAATACAAGGTTCAAGAAGAAGAAAAATTATAATAATTAAATCTATAAAGATTTAAATAATTATAATAATTAAATTTTAAAAGGCCCAAAGGTTAAAATAAAATTATAATAATTGAATCTACCTTAGATTTAATTTATTATAATATTTTTGAAATTTTAATGGCACTAAAAAATGAAAATCAAAATTTCATGGAGGCATTTGTTTCAAGTGCATCGATGTTCAAGGTAAAAAGGCAATGTGTATAAAAGAAATAAGGTATTGCAAAGTCAAAGTGTTCAAAATAATTAAAACACCCAAATTATTACTTGCATATTCATTCGACAAAGGTGTGAAGGCAAACATAGAAGATTCTAAGATTCTATGAAATTTGAGATAGCACAAAAATAAAGGTGAAGGGTGTCCAAAATCCATCCGATGGTGGATGGTAGCCTAGCTAGAAAGCTCATATTTTAGAGCACATAGTTGGCAGCAGGTCCGACGTTCGATTCTCAAAAAAGGTTTTTTGGTGTGTTGAAGTCTTGGCGCTAGTAGTAAAGGATAAGAAATAGCGCGTGATATTTTGGGTTGTGTGGGTGGCTAGCCTACATGGTGTTTGCCCTTGTCATAGGGCATGGGGGCTAGTGATGTCATGGTTTCAAATAGCGACATCAGTTATTAAGGGAAAAATTATTTTTTGTTAAAAGGTATGCACTTTAAGCTTGGTTAGGGAGTTATAAGGGTTAGTTAATTTTTATTAAAGTTTTGTGAAATGGTTAGGGAGTTATAAGGGTTATTTAATGTTTATTATGTTGATGTGAAATAGTTAGGGAGCCATAAGGATAGTAAAGTGATTTGATTTTTGTGTTTGAAAAGGTTAAAAGCTGAAGTTTGAGATTGCTAGTGCTTGGTGAATACATGATATGAAATAATAATTTCTTTGGTCTTATTGAAATTTGAAGTGCATTATTGTGTTTTCATAAGAAGGAGGTATAAGGTGTATATAAGAAATTCATGTGTGTAATTTTGTTTGTTTTGTTTAAGCATTATTGCATGATAAAATAGGAGTAATAAGGTGTTATGGTGGTTGATATTTTATTGTAATCTGTATATGGTGAAATATATTTTGAAGTGAAAATTCATGTGGGTGTGTTTAAGAAATATTTTGCAATCTAACAATTGGAGTGGCATTAGAGAAATTAGTTATTTGTGAGACAGGCTTTGAAGACATATCTTCATGAGCAACTTAAGAGGTATGGGCACATCATCCTTTGTTTAAGGTGTTTTTTGGAATAAATTTTTGGAACATAAAGTGGAGTGAAAAATATTGTTTGATAAGCATTTTTGGAAATATTTGAGTTAGGTTTTGAGACCTACATTGTGCATCTTTGTTGAAATAAAGTGGAAACACCTATGTTAGGGTTTGTGAGAAAATTATGATTCATTGTTTGAATGAATGTGTGAAGGTTTTGAGCATTAGTTTTAAGTGATATTGAATGTGTAAACATTAGAAATCATATTTGTGAAAGCAAGTGTGTTAATCTGTAATATAGGTGTCATGTGCTAGACCATATCTATATTTAAAAGAGAAATAAATGTGAGACATGTGAAAGTTACAGACTTGATGATTCAATAAAAAATTGTGAGTTTTTGATAGAGCATATCATTCTCTATATGTTCCAAAGGTTAAAAAAATTCTAAGTAGAATTTTTCTGTGTGAAGAAAGCTTCTTGAAAATATTTAAGTTGTGTTTGTATGCAAGTTGTGGAAATAGTTGAGAAGGTTTTGTGAGTGGTTTGAGGATAGATTTGATAAAGTCTTTTGAGAAGACTTGAAAGCACATTTGAGCAAGTATTTTGAGAAGAATTGGAGAAATATTTGAGGTAGATTTGAAAGCAGATTCATTCAAGATTTATGTTAAGGCTTGAGGACAGATTTGAGATAGAATTGAGAGGAGATTTATTCAAGCTTTTTTTTAAGGCTTGATGTTGAGGATAACTTAGGCTTATCAACTTAATCCTAAGTTAATTATTATTATTTACTATTCCTATGTCATTGCACTTTGTATTCACATGAGGAATAGTATGCCCATGTTAGAAATAGGTTGTTAGGATGTTGTTAGCATGTTGTTAGATGGTTGTTAACTGTTAGATATCTCCTTTATCCTCTAGCAGTAAATGGACATCCCTAGTTAGAATTTGGTTAACTAGTAGTTAAGTGTTTGGCCATGTTTGGCAAATTGTTGCAACCACTTAACCTACGTAACATCCATTGTAATTCTATATATACTTGCATTATGATGAATAATATAGCTTCATACTATTGTATCTACATCATTGGTATCAGTTAGCTTCAGGAAAATTTGCAAGAAGGAGGACTCAACAACCACTTCACTGTTAGGTCCTTGGTAGATGCTAGTGGAGTTGACTTGGAGTCACCCACAACATCAAGTTGAAGCTGAGGTGATAGAGGGCAAAAATTATCCCTACACTAGGTGTTAAGCACTAGTTTGAGGCCAAACGCTAGCCAAGAAAAGGTATTATCGAGGAGTTACTGAGAAACACCAATTCTCGAAGAAAAGTTGATTTTTTTTGTAAGCAACAAAATTTAACTGCACATTTGCATGAAGATAGAGAGTTCTTCTTATGCATGAAAATATATATATATATATATTTATAAAATATTAATATTTTTATTAATATTTTATTAAAAAAAAAATAGTGGCCACTATTCTTTTGGTGGGCCACAAGGCTATGCAGTCGACAGCTCTCATCCTAGCTGTCGACACAAGCCATCCAACGGGCCACACTGGCACCGTCGACGATCGGCCAGACCCGAAACTGACACCACCGACGATTGGCCAGACCCGATGCTGACTAGACCAACATTCAGCCAATATTTGGTCGACACCCTTGACACTAGCAGGCCACCATTCAGTAGCCTCGATGCGATGCACAAAAGAGAAGACGTCACACAGGCGACATTATTATAGATGATGATCTACATGTACGGTAGAGTTGCAGGTGGCAAACATTGATTGCCATAGTTGTAGCCACAGGTTTTCTAACGTGTCAAAACCCTAGTGTACATCAAAACCCAAACATACAACAGCCATCAACAGAAATGTGGGGTGACATCGACATAACATGAGATCGCAGGCAAAAACCCTCTAACGATCGCAGGTGATTATAATTTTTTTAGTTGAGATAGAAAGTTTTCGACACCATTCGACGTGACCAACGACGTCTGAGGAGAAATATCTAAGAGAGAAGTACATTTTTTGGTGACGTTGAAGTTTTTGATGTCGTGCGTTGGGACAGTTTCAAGACTATTGTCCCACATTGGCTCTACTACAGTCTTGATGCTAGTAATAAGCGCTAACATGCACTAATGTCAGTGGTCCTTTTTGGACAGTGCCAGTTGGATGCACAGGAGGTAGTGGCATCCTCTTATCATTGGACATGTGGTGCCTTACATTGGGGTTGTTGTCGGACCCCTTTACGATAGTTAACCGATGGGTGACCATCAAATACAAAAAAAAACATTTTTTTTGGCACTCTCGAAGACACACGGCGGGAAAAATTCGACAGGAGAATTTGAAATTTGAAATTCAAAATTTGGTACAAAAAATGCAACAAAGGAGAGCAACTTCAAGAGGTAATATCTTCCTCGTTATTGGTCCGTTTTTGACAATTTTTTTTGCATTGATAATTTTTGCTCCCAACAAGATTTTGGCATTGTAAAAGGGTTGATTTTTCATTGTTTTTAGTGCTAATTTGTAATTACAAAACTTGATTTATTGTTATAAAGAGCACTAAAATAGCCCTAATTTTGAGAGCAAAACTTGTAAAATCTAGGCAATTTGGATGCATAGGAAACTGAAATTGTTCCTAAGCCTAGATTAAGATTCTACAAGACCATTTTGTAATCCTCCTAGTCTGGCATATACTAGGAAAAATAAGGCTCAAGACCTCAGATCAAACATGGAAAACCTTACTTCTACAGTAGACATTTTAGCAGAGAAGGTAAGAGATATTGTTATGTAATTCAATCCTGGTGAAATAAAAATCCACCATAATCATACCAACAAAGCTAAATGTGAGGTTAAAATGTATGATGGATCTAGGGATCCCGATGTCTTATCTGCATGGATTTTGGATATGCAAACTTGGTTTTCTTATGCTAAAATTTCGGAGGATGAAAAAGCCACATTTGCTACACTAAAACTCATAGGTTTAGCAAAAGTTCTCATTGTAGAAATACAAAGCCATAATGCCACCATGACATGGAAATAATTAACTCAAATTATGAAAAACACCTTCTTTCCACCAAACTACCAAAGTGACCTCACTACCAAGTGGTATATATTGAGGCAAACCTATGGAATTTTAGTTTCTAATTTCATTTTCCAATTTAATAGGTTGAGGGTATTGCTTGGTGTGAAATATTCAGAAGATGACTTGATTAATAAATTCACTCGTGGATTGCAAGATCATATTTTTAGGGAGATCAAATTCAATGTCTTCCTCACCTTGGATGTGGCATTCAATCATGCCATTATTGCAGAGGATAAAATTGGTGCATATCAAAAGTCTCATTCATCATAGGAGGGCTCTTCCAAAGGTAGGAATCAACATCAATAGAAGGTGAAGAACAATTCTCAATCTTTCTCTCATTCTTCTTCTCCTCCAACTTCTCCTAAAGCACATTCTTCTTCCTTTCATGGTAAAGATTATTCTTCTTCATTGTATTGTGAATTTTTGTAAAAAGCATGGACATGTAAAATACAAATGCTATACTTTTGAGAAGTTTAAGAAGAAGAAATCCCTAATTATATAGCCTACACATGAGGAACCACAACATGGTCCCATTTTGGCTACAAGGACAGAAGAAGAATATCCTTATTTAAAGGGTAAACTGAACAAAGTTACCCTAATGTCCAATGTTTTTTCTCAAGGGGGGTGTGATCATTTGTTTGTCACTAGAGCCCACTTGATGCATGATTTCTATGTTGATTGTATCATTGATAAAAAATCACAAAAGAACCTCATTGCGAAGTCTATTGTGGAGAAGTTGAAACTTCCCATTAAACCACATCACCAACCTTATGCACTTGGGTGGAAATATGTAGACTCCACATCCAACATCACCCATACTTGCACCTTGAATTTTACTTTTGGTGACAAGTTTGTGGATAAAGTTAGGTGTGATGTCACAGATATGGATTGTTGTGGACTCTTGCTAGGTAAACCCTATCAATTTGATAGGAATGCTATTTATCATGCTAAAAAGAACACCTACACATTGGAGTTGCATTGTAAAAACTACTTGATACAAAGCACTACACCTGCTTCCAATTTGATGTTAAGTTGTAGGCAAGTAAGGAAGCCATTGAGTCAAGCACTTATTTTAGCTCCTACTAGCATTTGTCCCACACAAAATGAAGAAAAAGCACCACCTAAGGAACATGCAAAGGAATAAGTTTCACTCCCACATGATGAACAATCACAAGAGCAAGTGGTTAAGGAACCCACCATTATCACTCATGAGAAATATGCCATTGATTCCATTGGTATAATTTTGGGTACACCTACAACTAAAAAACCACTTGTTCTACAGAAGTTACCTTTGGATTTTACCACTCCAACCATTGCACACATGGAGGAGCAAGCTAAGGTTACTTCTCTTACTAAGCATTAGCAGAGCCTTCTAGGCAAGGTACCACAAGAATTTTAGGAGACTCCGCAGGGAGTGGTGCAAAAGCATCACAATCCTCACCACCATAGGTTGGAGGCAGAGTTTGGGTTCCTTTGGATAAGCGCCACTTTCCAGAGACACCATTTCAAGACCCTATTTTGGTACCTAATCTTGTTCTCAGTCCTACAGCAACAGTGGCACATGATCGTTAGCTTCCACTCATTTTAGATAGAGTTTTCAAGATGAAGACTCATCACACTAGACATGGTTCTTCCACTACTTACCTTGTCACTCGTCATGGTCATTTTCCACACATGGATCACTAGATTCCTCACCATGATATGGCCCATGTCTTTCCACATTTGTTGAGAGAATTAGGGTCCAATGCTTATATGGTTGGGAGGAGTGTTGAGGATAACTTAGGCTTATCCACTTAAGCCTAAGTTAATTATTATTATTTACTATTCCTATTTCATTGCACTTTGTATTCACATGAGGCATAGTATGCCCATGTTAGAAATAGGTTTTTAGCATGTTGTTAGCATGTTTTTAGATGGTTGTTAACTATTAGAGATCTCCTTTGTCCTCTAGCAGTAAATGGACATCCCTAGTTAGCATTTGGTTAACTAGTAGTTAAGTGGTTGGCCATGTTTGGTAGATTGTTGCAACCACTTAACCTATGTAACATCCATTGTAATTATATATATACTTGCATTATGATGAATAATATAGCTTCATACTATTGTATATAAATCACTTGAGGATAAATTTGAGATAGAATTCATAGTAGATTTATTCAAGCTTTGTGTTAATGCTTAGGGTAAATTGAGATAGAGTTAGAGCAAATTTGTGCTAGACTTGAGACAGATTTTAGTGCATATTTGTGAGTAGAGTTAGAGTAGATTTGTGCTAGACTTGGGATAAATTTTGGTGCATATTTGAGACAAAGTTGAGAGCAATATTTGGAGGTGATAGATTAAATGAGATAGTAGTCTCTAGTGGATAGAGATAAATCAGACAGAGCAGTGGGGACAAAGGTCTCTTATAGAGAGAGATCCACAAGCCAGAGTAGTGGGGGTAGAAGTCTTCTATATTATCACTAGCCAGAGTAGAGGGAATAAAGTTCTCTTGTGGAGAGAGATCCATGAACTAGAGCAAGGAGAAAGAGTTCTCATATAGATATATATCCATGAACTAGAGCAAGGGGAAAGAATTATCTTGTGGAGAGAGATCCTGGAACTAGAGCAAGGGGAAATAGTTCTTCTATGGAGTGTGATCCGTGAACCATTTGGGGAGATAAAGTTCTTTAGTGAAGAGAGATCCACAAACCAATTGAGGAGATAGAGTTCTCTTGGATCAAGTTCAACCAATAACAATTTTCCTCTTTATCATAGAACACACAATTTAACAATAAGCCACAATACACCTTATGTATCCTTTCTAAAATTACAACAATTACAATTTCAAGATAATTCAAATTACACCTTATAACTCCTTTTATCACATGCATAAATATTTTCTTTATATTTCATCTTTATAATTTTTGCAAGACAATACTTTATAAAATGCACCCTCATGACTTATATTTTTCAAACTAAAAGATTTTAAAACATACCCTTATAACTCCTAGTGTGCAAGATAACAAATATTTTAACACTTTATTAAGATTCCATAATTACAAAATATTCAAACCTTTAATATATCCTTATGACTTCCTATGTGCAAAAAGGAATAAACCTTTAATACAAACTTATTACTCCCTAATCAATCAATACCATACAAATTTTAATTAAAAATTTTATGCCCTTACCAATGTAGCCACCACAAATCAAACCTGCCACCTATTTCTTTCCCGTGCCCTAGTGCAAGCTTAGGCTATTGCATGAGCTAGATGCCCACACAAAAATTTAACCCCGCAAATTACTCCTAATTGCTTCAACAAAATTCTTCCTTGATTAAAATGCTAATAAAATTGGAGCTGCCACAAATTGATCTCCTAACCTCTTATCTACCAACAACTTAGCTTCAGCTAAGATGTCCTTGAGCTAGTCGTCTGCTTAGAAAAATGAAGGCACATCCTTCAATTTATTTCCTTGCTTCTACCCCAAAATGAATGCATGTGTTATCTTGATCCTTTGCTCCCTTTACAAAATGCAAATGTATCGATTGCGGTCAACGTTCAACCTTTCCCCTAATGAGGTATTTTTTCCTCATTAAATATGTACTTTGATTGTATATTTCAAACATCGACGATGTAAAATTTGATTTTTCAATGCTGCCTTTTAAACCTTAATCTTAGTTATATTATAATATTTAAAAATATTATAATAATAACTTTTAAATTTTGCCTCTAATTCTAAAATTTAAATATTTTGAAAGCAAGTAAGACCTTATCCTTTTCTTGCAAATATAACCGTGGAGAATGACCTTATCATTTTCTTAAAAATATAATTATGGAGAATGCTTTTGCCTTGAAAAATTGTGTACCTTGAACACTACCTCATGTATCCTTTGAAGATATTTACCTTGCACTTTAATATTTCAACCTTGAAGACAATTCTTAAAATTTTCACCTTTGACATCAATGACAACCAATATACTTAATATTTCCATCAATCTCCCTCTTTGTCATTGATGGTAACCCTTATTAAAATATTTCCTTTTACTACCACCGGATTCCAAATTTGCTCCCCCTAAGAAGCTGCGCCCCCTTACTTATTTCTCTCCCCCTTACTGAAACTCTTCCCCACTCACATCAATGGCAAAGGGTACCTTTGGGGCTAAAAATAAGACTCTTAGATCATAACCCTCACCACCTCCTCTCCTTGAGGTGATTAATTTTGGTGTGGGATTAAATCTAATCCTAGAATATAAAGCTCTTCTTCCATTTCAACCTTCTTTTTCAACACCTTTGTAGTCATACCCTTTTTATCCTTTTGAGTGTCCATGTTATTGCTTTTCTTTAGAAGTTTCGAAAAATTTGTTCTACACCACTTTTCCTTATGCCCAAAATTATTGCAATTGTAACACATACTATTGTAGTTCTTGGAAGGTACAAATGGCTTGAAGTTCCTATTGGTGATGCCATAATCATTTCTGTCATGATCCCTGCAATGTATAGCTTTATGACAAAAATAATTACATGACTAGCAATTACATTTAAGTAAATATCCACCTTCAAATGAATTGAAGTTCCTCTTAGTGAAGCCATAATTATCCTTTCCATGAACCCTGCAATGCACTGCTTTATGACCAAAATGATTGCATGAGTAGCAATGACCTTGGAAGAAATAATCATCTTGCCTTGGAAAATATGGTCTCTTGGTCCTTTCTTTACCTTCTCTGTGATGATCCATGTTTCTTGATGGTGCATTTTTTACTTCCTTTTTTATACTATAACCTCTCAACACATCAATGTATGTCTTAGGCTCTTATTCAATTTTCCTCTTTGGTGTCTCTATTTTTGAGCTTGACTCTTTCTTTTGTTCTCCTTGACCTTCAAAACCAATTCCATTATTGATAAATGGATATCGATGTGTATTGATAATTTCATCCAATTTTTTTGAGCTTTTATCAAACTTATATAGATTATCATTAGAATATTTCACTTCCAACCTTAGAGAAACTACTTCATGTTCTAATCTTTCACATTCTAGCTCTTTTCCCTTTAATTGTTTAGACATACCTTATTCAATTTTTTTTGCCTCTTAAACCTTAACTTTTAGGTCAATGAGATATTGTACAATATTTACCTTTGCCTTCTAATTTTATTGTACTTGAGACTTTAATTCTAATTTCTCCATTTTCAGCTCAACAAGTTCCTTTTCTATATCAATTGTGGCTTCCTCTTTCTTTTATGAATATTTCTTTTCTTCTTGGTCTTCTATAACTGGATCATCTTCTTTTTCAATATCTAAATACTGAGATACTTTTATCACTGTCATTTGGAGCACTACTTGCTACTTCAACATAAAAACTCTTCTTTTGTATTTGAAATACCTTATTCTCATGCTTGCTTTGATGGTGCCTATATTTATTTTCATGATAGAATTTTCCTTCTTTATTTTTCTTATATTCCTTTTCTTCTTCACTTCTAATATATTCATTTTGTGGTCAATAAAGTGCCATGTAACCAATATTACCACATTAAAAAAATCTCACAAAGTTAGTCTCTTCTTCACTGCTACAATACCCAGATTTTGAACACTGATCTCCAAGGTGACCAAAGTTACCACAAATAATTTTTTTTAGTATTCTTAGATCCTTATTAGAAGCTTTGAATGTTACCTCTCTTTTGGATGTTTTATATTTCTCTATCCTTATCTCATAGGCTATGATATTTATATGTAGCTCATCCATGTGTGTTCTTGTAAGATATTTCTTCAAGTTGTTTAGACTTTCACGAAGGAACCCGCTCTACTACCAATTGAAGAAGACAAGCTTATACTGAGATGGGGGTGAACAATATAAGATAAAATTTTATTTTTCTTTCTAGAAAAATATTATCCAATGTTATCAATTACAATATTTTTCATAGTAGTGTTAACCAATCTCATCAATAGTAGTAATAAGGAAATGCACAAATCATCACACACATGAAAGACACAAATTTAACGTGGTTCACCCAATGTGGGTTACGTCCATGGAGAAAATATTTCTTCTAAATTTTCTTAATAAATGTCTTGGGAACCAACTACCTATTACAATGTTTATGCACCTCTATCCAAAGGAGATCTAAATCCCCTATGCTCAAGTTTGTGGACCTCTATCCATAGGAGAACTCTACCCTTAACTCTGGTTCATGGAACCCTATCCAAAGAAGAACTCTATCCCATTATTGGTCTAGTTTACAGAACTCTATCCATAGGAGTCTCCTCTACTTTTTGCTCTAGTTCATGGAACTCTCTATATAGGAGAACTCTATCCCCTTGCTAGTCTGGTTTGTGGAACTCTATACATAGGAGACACCTCTCTTATCTACTCTGGTTACCTCCAAAATTGGTACACACCTATGATTATCTCTACTCCAAATATGCACACATTACATGCACAAAACTATCTCAACTTTATCCTAAATTTGCACACATTACATGCACAAATCTATCTCAAATTTATCCCAAATCTGCATAGATTACATGCACAAATATATCTCAATTTTATCCTAAATATAAACACATTACATGCACAAATATGTCTCAAATCTATCCCAAATCTGTACATACTATATGCAAAAATCTATCTCAACTCTATCCCAAATCTACACATATTACATGTACAAATCTATCTCAACTCTGTCCTAAATCTACACACATTACATGCACAAATCTGTCTCAAATCTATCCCAAATCTACACACATTACATGTACAAATATACACACATTACATGCACAAGTACATATTAACTCTATCCCATATCTACTTCAAGTATTTTTACAAGACTTGATCAAATATACCTCAAACCTACTTCATGTCTTCTCACAAGACTTGCTCAAATCTACCTCAAACCTACTTCAAGTCTTCTCACAAAACTTGCTCAAATCTACCTTAAAATTGCTTCAAGTCTCCTCACAAGACTTGCTCTAATCTACCTCAAACCTTCTTCAAGTCTTATTACAATACTTTCTCAAATATACCTCAAATATATCTACTCTACTCTGCTCTAATACATGCTCAAATATTGCTCATAACCCATACTCAAATCTTACTCATAAACCATACTTTGATCATAATACTTCAGACATATTCTACCTAGAATTCTTGTTCAAGAACACAGAAAATGATATACAATACAATTTCACAATATGTTCTTTCCAAATATCACTCAAGCCCAATGCACAAATTGCTTCAAAAAATTGCCCTATAACCTTTAAAAATTTATCTTAATATTAATAAAATCTAGTCCATAAATTTACTTCAAAAAACTGGTTTCTTAACACTTGCTCATCCACATTCAATGTCATTCAAACCAATACCCAAAAGTTTCACAAATTCATTCAAACAATGAAGCACAATTTGTTCACAAACTCTAGCACATATTTTTCCAATCTCATTCAACAATGAAGTAAAATTTGTTCATAAACTCTAGTGCAAGTGTTTCCAATTTCTTTCAACAAGGATGCACAACTGTTTTACAAACTCTAGCTCAAATATTTCCAATAATGTATACTAATCAAACATTTTATCTCCACCTTGTGATTCAGAAATATTTGCTCAAACAAACACTTTAAATAACGAATGATATTACCATATGTGCCCTCAGAACATGTCTTAAAATATTATGTCTTTCTTATGCCACTTCAAGGTTTAGTTATCATAACACTTTTTCAAATCATCAACATGAAAAACTTCTCTCAAAATATGTGCACAAAGATAATGCTAAAACATAGTGCTTCATAACCTTCTCTTGTTTCACAAGATAAAGCTTTCAACAAATGATAATTTTGCTCTTTATCATACAACACCAAATTTAACAATAAGCCACAATACACCTTATGTCTCCTTTCTAAAAATACAACAATTAAAATTTCAAGATAATTCAAATTACACCTTATAACTCCTTTTCTCACATGTAAAAATATTTCCTTTATATTTTATCTTTATAATTTTTGCAAGATAATACTTTATAAATGCACCCTTATGACTTATATTTTTCAAACTGAAATATTTTTAAACATACCCTTATAACTCCTAGTGTGCAAGATAATAAATATTTTAACACTTTCTTAAGATTCCCTAATTGTAAAATAATCAAATCTTTAACATATCATTATGACTCCCTATATGCAAAAAGTAACAAACCTTTAACACAACCTTATGACTCCCTAATCAACACATACCATAGGAAATTTAATTAAAAATTTTATGCCCTTACCAATGTAGCCACTGAAAATTGAACTTGCCACCTCTTGCTTGCCCATGCCCTAGTGCAAGCTTAGGCTGCCGGTTGAGCTAGCCGCCCACACAAAACTTTAAGTCTACAAAATACTCCTTATTGCTTCGGTGAACTTCTTCCTTGATTAAAATGCTAACAAAACTGGAGCCACCACGAATCGACCTCCTGACCTCTTATCTACTAGTGCCTTAGCTTCGACTATGCTGATGCTTGAACTAGTTACCTTATTAGAACAACGAAGGCATGTCCTTCGATTTATTTCCTTACTTCTACCCTGAAATGAATGTGTGTTCTATCTTGTTCCTCTGCTCCCTTTACGAAATGTGAATGGATTGATTGTGCTCAAAGTTCGACCTTTCCCCTAATGAGGTATTTTGCCCTCATTAAATATGCATTTCGATTATATATTTCAAACGTCGACGGTGTAAAATTCAATTTTTCAATGGCGCCTTTTAAATATTAACCTTAGTTAAATTATAATATTTAAAAGAATATTATAATAATAACTTTTAAACTTTTTCTTCTAATTCTGAAATTTAAATATTTTGAAAGCAAGTAAGACCTTGTCCTTTTCTTGCAAATATAACCATGGATAATGACCTTGTCATTTTCTTGCCAATATAACCATGGAGAATAAACTTATCCTTTTCTTGAAAATATAAACATGAAGAATGGTTTTTCCTTAATGACTTTTATACCTTTGACACTGCCTCATGTATCCTTTGAATATATTTACCTTACACTTTTATATTTCAACCTTGAAGATAATTCTCAACCTTTTTACCTTTGACATTAATTAAAACCAATATACTTAATATTTCCAACAACACTGTGGTCAAAAAGTCTTTGAAAAGAGAGAAAAGAAATTTGGGGTGACCACACAAAGGTGTCTTTTAAGTTTTATGGGTAGTGTATAGGGTAAAACCCAAAATTAATATGGAATATTAGCCACCCCTAACTACTCGGGGGATGCTACAACATCTAAATTTTTTAAGGGTATAAAGACTCTTGTGGAATTTATCTAGAATATCATGACTTGTTTTAGATCCTTTTAAAGAAAAAAAAATTGGTATATTTTATGGTTGTTATAGTTGGTATCATAGCATGGTAGTAGGTCTTTTATGCTTTCCAAAGATGACATGTGACTTAAAAATAGAAGTAAACCTTGGAAATAACCTGCCATGTTTGGATTTTATGTGTACCTTAGGAGGAGTGGAATATTCCTATGGAAATGGTGGTTTATAGAAATACCATTGATCCAAAGATTGATATTACTCTTGAAAAAATACCTCACAAAATATTAGTGTGTCAGGTGATAATATTGAATGACTATTAAGGGATAATTGTTAGCTTTACTTGAAAGATAAAATAAACTAAGTACATAAAGGTATATGAAATAATACCTAATAAATAATCTCTCGTATGACTAGGAAGAATGGTACCCACACCATATAGAGGTAGAGGTAGAGGAAGACCTCCTCTACAACCACCATTGACTAGAGTAATTAATGCTTTGATAAGATCTCATGATGGAAATGAGAGAAATCCTAACCCAGATGCACCAAATCTCACTACAGTTGTGACTCTCTTGCAAGAACTATTAGAGCAACAAAGGCAGATGTTAGAAACCTTAGTCAAAATTCACAAAATAAAAATTTTGAAACACAACAAGAAATAACCATAGTACCAACAGAACAAGAGGTCAGGGATTGAATTGAATAAGAATTGACTAATGACTTAAAAAACATCAAAGTATTTAAATTCAATGGTAAAGGAGTAGGAGATGCAATTGAGGTATGGTTAACTGATTTTTATATATATTTCACTATAAAGAACTATTCATCGATGACTATGACTCTTTAGACTAACCTAAAATTCCAAGAAATGATTTTGGACTGGTAGGAAACTTTTAGGAAAGAGCACAAGATAGAGGTAATAAATATGATCTAGGAAGGTTTTGTGGAAGCCTTCCAAAAATTATTTCTTAGAAAATAGTTTTATGTGGAAACTTTTTCAAAGTTTACCACCCTCGTCCAAGGGACAAGGACTGTAGAAACTTATTTTTAGCAATTTTTCAAATTGCTTAAATATGTGCCTACCTATGAAATAGATGAAAATATGAAGGTGCACAAGTTTATTCTAGTACTATAACCTATAATAATATTAGTTATTAATATTTTTTTTTAAAGTGAAAAACCCCTTGCGGAACCACCTTGGTCTAAGATACCATGAACAGGGGGTTCTACACTATCAAAGTCACCCGGGGGTCGTACCCGACCCTGCCCGTACCAACATTATCAATTGGATTTTGGATACCCAATTCAACTTTTTGGTAGGGTGGAGATTTGAACCTGGGACCTCCCTTGGAGGATTGCCCTCTCCTCTCCAACTCACCTACAACACCTAGGTTTTTTTTAAAATTGAAGAACCCCTTGTAGGGCTGCCTTGGTCTGAGAGACCATGAATAGGGGGTCTAAACCATCAAAGTCACTTGGGAGTCGCACCCGAACCTGCCCGCACCAACATTATCAATTGGATTTTGGATACCCAATTTAGATTTTTGGTAGGGTGGAGATTTGAACCTGGGACCTCCCTTGGAGGATTGCCCTCTCCTCTCCAACTCACCTACAACACCTGGGTTAGTTATTAATCTAAATAAGCTATAAGTGATACAAAAATCCTACGATATGGCTCATCAGGAAAAAATAAACTTGACTAGAGCAGATCATTAGAATATAAGGAAGAGGAAAGAAGTATGACATAAGGGAAAAATAAAAAGAAGTTTCCAAGAAGGAACAATAATAATAACAACAACAATATACCTCGACCTTAGAGGCAACCTGACAAAGGACCAATGGATAAACCCAAAGAATAAATTCAGAATAGACACCCTGGACCCAAGACTAGATGTTCACATTATGTTAGTAATTATCCATATAAAGTTAGATCTAGTAAGCGACTAGAAGAACCAAGCCATAAAATTTATGTGGTTACAGGTAATAAAAATCTAGATGGAAATGCTACTCCACTTCTAGATGGTACGCTATTTAATAATAATGTTAAGATTTTGATAAACAGTGGAGCAACAAATAGCTTCATTTCTGCTAGTTTAGTCAAGGATATACTAGAAAGACCAAGATTCTTGGTGGAAGGGTGGAGAGTAGAGTATGGTTCTAGATAAACCTACTTCATGGATAAATGTTATATTTATGTGATGTAAAAGTCATTTTACCTAATGTTTCCACAAAATGACACCTATATGTAGCTCCTCTCCATGCCTTTGACATAATTTTAGGGATGAATTGGTTAAAAGTCCATGAGGTTGTAATCAATTTCCATGATAGATGGATTAATTATAATGATAGTGGTAAATAAAGGAGGCAAGTTGTTAGTAAACAAGGTTATTTAAATCTTAGCTACTATCAGAAATGCAACTAAAGAAAACCATGAAAAAAGGGTGGATTGATTTTTTCGGTCAAGTTTAACAAAATAGTGATGAATAAAAAGGAAGAGGTGTTTGGTAAACATCTAATCTTGAAGGAATATAAGGATGTGTTTCCTAGAGATTTTTTAGGTTTAACATTGAGAAGGGAATTTAAATTCACTATAGAACTAATATCCATAATTGAGCCAATACATAAAACCCCTTATAGGATGAATCCTATAGAAATGCAAGAACTGAAGATACAACTCCAAGGGTTGTTAGAGAAGGGGTTGATAAAACTGAGTGTGTCACCATGGGGTACACCTATCCTTTGTGTAAAGAATAAGGATAGATCACTAAGGTTGTGTATTGACTATAGAATGTTGAACAAAGTGACCATCAAAAATAAGAATATCTTACCCAAAATAAAGGTTTATTTGACCAATTTGTACGATCCCAAGAAGCATACACCTAATATATTTGCAACATAATATCAAGCATAAAACCATGAAAGCATAAAGATAAAGAATGAACAAGAACATAATATCTCTTTTATTAATTCATGGTGCAATATGGTTATAAATAGGTCCCTCTTAGGGATATCAAATGCTTGATACAATTATTACAAATATAAAAAGCCCCTAAATAGGGATGGTGTACTCTGCAGTCTTCTTAGATTTGACATGAATTTGCTCAAGGGCTTACTGATACCTTCTTCTCACTTTCCCAGAGGGATCTGATTCCAAAGATACTTTGAACTAGTCCAGGAACCTGTGATCTATGATCAGGAAACAACATAGAAATATTAGTAGCATATGTAGCCTCTCATGATGAGTCTCTTTCTAAAGGTCTGCATGAAATGACATAGAACCATGATAAAATTATAAAGGTGCAGAGATAATAAAAAGTGCATAAATAACTAGGAAATAACCATACAAATGCAATGGGAAAGATAAATCTATGCTAATCTAGTATGATAAAGAAAAAATAATAGGAAATCTATACTAAAAACTCATGAAATAGTGCCTCAAACCCTAGTTTCTATTGCTCAGGGTGGTCATGACTGTAGGCCAATTTCAAAGATAGTGGTTGTGAACCTATGAATATTTGCCTCATGAAAAAGGGGCTAATAAACTCAATCCTTCATCTGAATTGATGTTCAAGGGTTACTTTCGTGTCCAGAGATTGATTGGTGGTGAAAATGTGTTTAAATAAATGCTTAAATGGTGCATTGTCATTGCTCAATAAGGTAGCACTTCATTACTCCTCAAGGCGATGTAGAATTGCTCTCCAATTCACTAAGGATTTACTACATAAAAACTTAAATCCTTTCTTGTTCCTAGGAGGATGCATATGTAAGCATCTCAAATTCTAGATCTTGTCTTCTTGGAGAAACCAAGATCTAGATTTGTATGTAACTGACCGTTGGAGAGAAAGTCCTAGTTATAAATTTGCATGGAATTTCCAATGAGAAGTAACTATAGGATATCCATGCCAAAAACTACTTGAATCCAATGCAAGTGCAGTCACCCTACATGATTCAGGCTTGCATTCACAACCAGTTTGTGTTTTATTGCTAACCATTTTCTAGAGCAATGGCTAGTCGTGGTCGTTCTGAGATTCAGTTGCTTGTGTTGGCAGTCGCTCTGGTCGATAGAGACCATGCTTGAACAGGTCAAAACTACCCTTAGTGAATGGTTAGATCCACTTATAGCTCTTGGAAAGGTCCAAGATCAATCATATGGTCTGGGTATGTACCCATATGAGTAGTCTCAAACATGATGTATTTTAAGTGTCTACAGATACCCCTTTTTGGGATGCGATATGGGAAAACATGAGGCTGAGTAAAAATAGATCACCTAAAGCCATATTATAGGTTGCATTATGATAATTGATCTGATAAATATTAGATGCTCCAATTCTACAAAGGGCACGCATCTCAGATTCATTGCCTCCAATAAGTTAAGGAACATGACTCAAGTACAACCTTTCACATCAGTCTTGCTTGATCTTGGAAATTGTTCAGTTCATGAAGAGCGTGAGCCCTATGATCCTTCATGCTTCAATAATGCTAAGCATTGTTTAATTGATTTTCTTGTTTTCTACCCAAGCAGGGGCATGATTATATTTGGCAATGATTTGTAAGACAAACACGATTTACAGGATCGAGTGATCCATTTTTGAATTCGATTATGATTTTGTTGATTATGACTACCCTATCAAGTGATGAGTTGATGAGGGAAATACAATGAATAAAGTGATGAGTGGCTTGACCAATATGATTAATTTGGATCTCTTAATAGGGTTTCTTTGTTGTTATATGGCAGGTCCTATTATAGGTGTGATTTCAACCAATAATAGTAATTGTACATCTCTATCCTGTGGAGTAGTCCAACTACAATGGCCTTATTAGGGAATCAAGATGATATCAATCTATCAAAGCTTATGGTGAATCACTATTTTTGATGATCTACTAAAAATATCATAGAAGAAATGAAATGAATACCTCATTCTCGTGGGGCAGTCTAGGTGCCATGGCCTTCTTCTAGATTGAAGTGAAGACATTTCAATTCAACGATGACTAATTTACCCCAAATGGCCTTATGGTAATTTACTCATCTTTCCAGATTGCATGGATCACAAGTCGCTAAAACCACAAAGTGTATAGAGTAAATAACTGAAAACAAGGCTCAATTGAGATTTTGATGTTATTGGATTTTTTTTGTTATTTTGATGATTTTTGATGACTTGTCTCAATTGACATTATGGTAATTTACTCATCTTGTCAGATTTCATGAAGCGCAAGTTACTTCAACCACCAAGTGTATAGGGTAAATTTTGGATAAGAGGTGTATTTGAACTTTTGATAGTATTTGATGATGAATAATTTTGTCCAAATGGCCTTATGGTAATTTACTCATCTTTTAGGATTGCATGGAGTGCATGTCACTACAAGCCAAGTGTATGGGGAAAATAATTGGATACGAGGTGCATTTAAATTTTTTATTTTATTTTATTTTATTGTTAATTTTGCAATTTTAAGATTTTTGGACCGGTAGATATGCATTGATATCCATTATGAAACTCCTTATGGTGAGCAAATGTGTGCACTTATGGGGTTGACCAAAGAACTAAGGAATATTTGGAGCCTTTTAGGAGAACTAGGGCATCTTTAGAACCTTTTTGGGAGGTATGATATTGATAATGCCCCAGTCGATGCTTGAAAATATTTTTGTTTTGATTTTATGTTATGGATGCAATGATGAATGCAATGCCTAGATAATTATTTGATTATGCTATATGGATGCAATGTACTAATGACATGCACTAGCTAGATGATAAATATTTGTTGAATGCTATGATCTAGATATATAGATGCACTATGGTGATGTATGCATACATGGATGAAATGCTTTGTGTTAAATGCATGTTTAATTTGTTTCAATTTTTGATGCATTTAATCTATGTGCTATAATATGATAGATGATGTATGTAATGTGATGCATTAATTACATGAGGAATGAGCTAATGCAAATTAACATGTATGCTTTAATCACTTAAAACATAAGAAATGAATCTAATGTGTTTAAAAACTAGTGGGTGACACCATAGAATGTATAAAAATTATGAATGTAAATAATAAATCTTATCATAAGAATTAATCATTTAAGCATCCAGATGTGAGATGAGATGATGTGATATGTATATGCTTTCTTTATAAGCTTCTATAAAATTTAAATGATATGCACAAAATAGTCAGTGGCCATCTAAGTATCATTGCTGATATTTATCCGGTATCTATCTTATTTCATGAACACCCTTTAATGAACAAAAACTTATAAATAAATTTTATTATTTGATTGATGAAATGATTTGTTGCTATGAGGAGATTTTTGAGGTTTTGAAGAACACAAGCTTATACTGAGAGGGGGGTGAACAGTATAGCGCCCACTTTTTACTTTCTTTCCAAACCAATATCAATTAATGTCCTTAATTGCAATAACCAAATATAGCAGTGTGCATTAATAACTCAGATAGCAATAGTAAGCAAGAGCACAAGTCACCACACACAATTTGAGACACAAGATTTAACGTGGTTCCCCCAATGTGGGGTACTCCACAAGATAATATCCTTATAATATTTCACACAAAAATAAGGATCCTTATCCAATACAATGATTACTTTGATCTGCTCAAAGCTAGGCAATACACTGATCTGCTCAGGTAGGCAATCCATTGATCTACTCAGCTAGGCAACACACTGCTCGGTAGGCAATCCACTATTCTCAGCTAGGCAACACACTGATCTACTCAGGTAGGCAATCCACTGATTCTAACTAGGCACACACTTGATCTCTAGTAGGCAATCCCATTGATCTGCTCACAAAATCCAATCAATATCCAATTCTCAACAAGCTCACAAAATTTTTCCAAATCTACTCAACAAGCTCACACAGAACTTGTCCAAATCTGCTCAACAAGCTCACACAGAACTTGTCCAAATCTGCTCAACAAGCTCACACAGAACTTGTCCAAATCTGCTCAACAAGCTCACACAGAACTTGTCCAAATATGCTCAACAAGCTCACACAGAACTTGTCCAAATCTGCTCAACAAGCTCACACAGAACTTGTCCAAATCTGCTCAACAAGCTCACACAGAACTTGTCCAAATCTTCCAAAAACTATCCACAAAGCTATCCAGAAATCTATCCCAAAAGCCTTCTCAAAGGCTCAATCAATCATACTCAAGTAGTACTCAAATCTCATCCACAAATCTTATGAAGGCAAGGCTCAAAGATGAACTCAACAATGAATGGTAATACACTCTTCAAAGGATGACAACTATGATCCACAATGATCTCAACTCAAATCAATCTCATAGAAGCATAAAGAGAATTGTTAGAGACTCAATATGTTCTATACTCAAATCCAATATCTTTCTCAACTCAAGGCAATCTCATAGAAGCATAAAGAGAATTGTTAGAGACTCAATATGTTCTATCCTCAAATCTCAATCTCAACTCAAATCCAGAATATAGAATAGTTTGTTTCATGGAACTTGAACAACCACTTCACACAATCACTTGACTAGGCTCAAACAACTCTTCTCAACCAACTACCACAAGGAACAACTCTTTCTTACAAACCCTAGTCCAAGCATGTATCAACCAACTCAAATATTTCCAACAATGCTCAACCACAAATCTCACATAACAATGATACTCATGTTCTTCTCAAGTTCAAGTTCTTTGCATAACCAATGGGCTTCAACAACAATGCTAATAAAACATTCTTCACATAACAATGATACTCATGTTATTTTCAAGTTCTTTGCATAACCAATGGGCTTCAACAACTATGCTTATAAAACAAGGTTTAACCACAACTCTCAAACTAGAAAACCTTGAAGCATTCAACCAACCACTTTCGAAAAGGAAACCACAATCAATCCTTTTCTCTCCAATGATATTTCAGAAATCAACCACCATAATCAATCAATAGGAGAATGTGCCCATACCTTTTATGAAGATGAAGAAACCCCTTTGGAAATCTGCCACACTCAACACACTTTGAAAAAGAACAAAACAACCTTCACTTTGAACCCCTTTACAAAAATAGAAATATCTCTTTACATACACCTTATTTCTCCATCTAATCAAGTTAATCAAATAGCCCTCGAAATAAGATTTCCAACGATATATAATATGGTATACTTCTAAAAGAGGAAAACACCAAAAATTTCTCTTTTTCTAAAAGTGCATTTCAACCCTTATATCTTGCCTTCCAAGTAAATAAAAATTTAATCAAACATTATTCCCTTAGCATCACCTTATTCCTCCAACATTAGGCAATAATAAAAAATATTCAATAAAATGTTTACTTACCTCTTAGAGGGAATCGAACCCTCATCACTGCCCACTCAACACCACAACCGCGGCGCCAAAGACCACGTGAGCTATCTGCTCACATAGGACAGAGAGAAAAAATGCTCCCTATATTTTGTTGCCCTTGCTCATGCCAAAAACGTGCGCCAAATGCTCTTCTTCCACACTCTACGAAAATCGAACCCGGTGGGAATCGAACGCATGCCCTATCGCAACCAAAAACTCCACGCTTCCCAAGCTCACCATTGGACCACGCTGTCACATCGAAGGATTTCGGGGCTTCCACTTTTTGTTCTCTTCGTTCGATGCTTAGACTTTTGAATCGAAAGCCTTTGCATATATATATGCAACCTTCCTTTAATTTCACATACGTCAACACCTTTAATTATTAATTTCCTTTTGATGGCGCATGGTTTTTATGACGTCGATGATGACTTTAATTTTAATTTTAAAATTAAAATTAAATTTTAAATAATTAAAATTTAAACTAAATATTTAAAATTAAATATCTCCATCACCGGGGCACATTTTTCGATGAAACGAAAAGCCAACCTAGGTTTTAAGAAAAACCCATTTCAAATCTGCCATCCATGGTTTTAAATAAAACCTTTTATTTTGCCTACCTTGGTTTTCACAAAAACCCTGTATATATCCATGCTTTCCAAAATATCATAAATGCTTATTTATGAAATACTTTGGCCACCAAAACTCAATGTGATCCATGTGACATCAATGATCCATGTGACATCAATGACAACATAAAATACCTCAAATTTCCAACAATCTCCCCCTTTGTCATTGATGGCAACACCTCTAATGCAAATCACCACAATCACTGCAAAAACCATTTTTGAGAATCAAAGTTGCTCCCCCTGACTCAATACTCTCTTTGGAGGCTGCTCCCCCTAACTCAATGCTCTCTTTGGAGGCTGCTCCCCTAACTCAAATATCTCTTTGGAGGCTGCTCCCCCTAACTCAAATCTCTCCCCCTTACTCAAATCTCTCTCCCTTTGACATCAATGGCAAAAGGGACACCTATGGGGCTAAAATATATGACTCTTAAGCTTAGCCCCCTTACCACCTTCTCTCTTGAGGTGATTAATTTTGGGGTGGGAGTACTTTTACTCCCATATTACATTGTTTCTTTCCTCTATCAACTTCCTTCCATGTTTTCTTGATATCCTTCTCTTGATGAATTACTTGATCTTCTTGTCTAGAACTTGTTTGACCTTCTTGCCTTGAACCTGTTTGGAATTGAGTCCTACACCATTTTGCAATATGTCCAAAGTTATTGCAATTAAAACACTTGATATTGTAGCCTTTGGATGGTGCCCAAATCCTGAATTCTTTCTTGAAATAATTTCCATATCCATTCCTTTCTTGAACCCTGTATTGTGAAGCTCTATTTTCATGACCATTATGACCATGAATTCTGAATTGTGTAGCTCTAAAACCAAAACCATTTTGCTCATTTTATTTGCACTGAGAAGCTCTATGACCAATCCTATTGCATAAGAAGCAATGTCCCTGAAAACCATACCTTCTTCCTTTGAAGTTTCTTCTAGAAAAATCAAACTTCTTTGATCCATGGACCCTGCAGTGTATAGCCCTGTGTCCAAATCCATTACAAGAAAAACAATGTCCTTGAAAAGCCCTTTGTTCATGCCTTAGTTCCTCATACCTTTCTTGACCATTTTCCCTATGATCATTTTCAACTTGTGCATTGCATCCTTGAACCTTCTTTGTAGTATCTAAATCCTTTTCCTTAATTTCTTCCTTGCTTTCCTCTTCAAGTATTTCTTTTCCTTTTGAACTTGATTCACCTATCTCAAAACAAGATCCAAACTGAATATTTGGAGCCATAGGAACTTTGGAACTTTCTTCATAAAACTTAGGTGCTTCCTTGCTTTCATATTTTAGAACTTCCTTTCCTTTTGAGTGTGATTCCCCAAACCTAAAATATGAGACCTTTGGTGCTTTGGAATCTTTCTCTTCTTTCTCTTCATTTGTGTCAAGTAGCAAATTGGCATCCATATTTATTGTCTCTGAAATACATGTTTCCTTCTTAGTGAAAATATCTTGACCTTTTGAGTCATGTGATGGATCAAACTTCTCACGTATGGAACATCTCAATTCTTTTAGATTCTCCTTAACCTCTTGTAGTTGCTCATGGATCTCATTGAAATCTTCATTTAGATCAACTGAGACATCTATCTTTCTTACACTATTCTCTTGTTTAACTTCTTCTACTTGGAGTGAATGTTCTTCTTCTACTTCTTTTATCCCATAGAAAAACCCTTCTTCATCTTCATTCATCACTAAGATCATTATAATCTTCTATAGCAAACAAACTCTCAAGATTTCTTTGACCATGCATATTTCCTTGATGTGTCATCTCATCTTCACTATCATTGAATCCATTGCAATATCTTGATCTATGATCTCTTTGACCACACACAAAGCATTGTTCTCTTTCACCTTCTATTCCAAGGAATAGATGTTCTTCCTTTTCATCATCTGACTTGTCTTTATCATTGTGATCTGAGCTATCACTTGCTTCTACAATGTAGTAAGATTTCTTTACCTTACAAAAATTTTTCTTCTTCTCATACCTGTTTTGCTTGTATCTATCATCTTTGTCATGCTTATGCTTTCCATCTTCTTTTCTTCTATGACCCTATTTTTCATCATCACTATTTTCTTCATGTGGACACTTGTGTGCATAGTGACCAAGATCACCACACTTGTAGCATCTGACTTTCCTCATATCCCTGAAATTCCTTGAGTCCTTATTCCTTTTGATGAAGTTAGCTTCCTCATCATTAACTAGATCTCTATCTATCTCTGGAACCTTCCCTTTCTCTTTCTCTGAAGCCTTGAATGCAATCTCTTTTATTGGAACCTGATGCTTACTCACCCTCATCTCATAAGCTGTGAGAGTTCCTTGTAGTTCTTCCATTGTTAGCTTGTTGATATCCATTGTTTCTTCTATTGCTGAAACCTTTGCATCATACTTCATGGGAAGTGATCTCAAAACCTTTTGAGTAACTTCTGATTCTTTCATCTCAAATCCTAGGCCTCTCATGGTGTTAGTAATCTCATCAACTCGAAGTAAAAACTTTGCAATATCTTCAGAATCTTCCATTTTCAATTCCTCAAATATTTTTCTATGAGTTTGTAGTTTTGACAACTTTACCTTGGAATCTCCTTCATAAGTATTCCGCAACTTGGTCCACATTTCATTAGCTGAATTACATACCATGACCTTTGCAAAATCTGTCTCACGTAGCCCACTCAAAATATAATTTATTGCCCTTGCATTGATCTCAACCAATTTCTTGATAGTCTTATCTACCTCGGGATCACCTTCAACCTTATACTCTTTTTCAACCATCTACCATACCTCATATCCCTGTGATATCAAGTAGTTCTTCATTCTCATGCTCCAGAAAGCATAATTGTTACCATCAAATAGTGGTGCCTTATTTGTAGATGATCCATTCTATGAAGCCATCTGTGTTCTTGTAGAATCTACCCTCAAGTTGTTAGCCTTTTCGAAGGAACCCACTCTGATACCAATTGAAGAACACAAGCTTATACTGAGAGGGGGGTGAACAGTATAGCACCCACTTTTTACTTTCTTTCCAAACCAATATCAATTAATGTCCTTAATTGCAATAACCAAATATAGCAGTGTGCATTAATAACTCAGATAGCAATAGTAAGCAAGAGCACAAGTCACCACACACAATTTGAGACACAAGATTTAACGTGGTTCCCCCAATGTGGGGTACTCCACAAGATAATATCCTTATAATATTTCACATAGAAATAAGGATCCTTATCCAATACAATGATTACTTTGATCTGCTCAAAGCTAGGCAATACACTGATCTGCTCAGGTAGGCAATCCATCTATTTGCTCAGCTAGGCAACACACATTGATCTACTCGGTAGGCAATCCACTGATCTACTCAGCTAGGCAACACACTGATCTACTTAGGTAGGCAATCCACTATCAACTAGGACAACTATATTCAGTAGGCAATCCACTATTCTTACTAGGCAACAATCTCTCTAGGCAATCCACTGATCTACTCACTAGGCACACATATACCAGGAACAACTTGTCCAAATCTGCTCAACAAGCTCACACAGAACTTGTCCAAATCTGCTCAACAAGCTCACATAGAACTTGTCCAAATCTGCTCAACAAGCTCACACAGAACTTGTCCAAATCTGCTCAACAAGCTCACACAGAACTTGTCCAAATCTCTCAACAAGCTCACACAGAACTTGTCCAAATCTGCTCAACAAGCTCACACAGAACTTGTCCAAATATGCTCAACAAGCTCACACAAAACTTGTCCAAATCTCTCAACAAGCTCACACATAACTTGTCCAAATTTGCCCAAAAATCCACAAAGCTATCCAAAATCTATCCCAAAAGCCTTCTCAAAGGCTCAATCAATCATACTCAAGTAGTACTCAAATATCATCCACAAATCTTATGAAGGCAAGGCTCAAATATGAACTCAACAATGAATGGTAATACACTCTTCAAAGGATGACAACTATGATCCACAATGATCTCAACTCAAATCAATCTCATAGAAGCATAAAGAGAATTGTTAGAGACTCAATATGTTCTATACTCAAATCCAATATCTTTCTCAACTCAAGGCAATCTCATAGAAGCATAAAGAGAATTGTTAGAGACTCAATATGTTCTATCCTCAAATCTCAATCTCAACTCAAATCCAGAATATAGAATAGTTTGTTTCATGGAACTTGAACAACCACTTCACACAATCACTTGACTAGGCTCAAACAACTCTTCTCAACCAACTACCACAAGGAACAACTCTTTCTTACAAACCCTAGTCCAAGCATGTATCAACCAACTCAAATATTTCCAACAATGCTCAACCACAAATCTCACATAACAATGATACTCATGTTCTTCTCAAGTTCAAGTTCTTTGCATAACCAATGGGCTTCAACAACAATGCTAATAAAACATTCTTCACATAACAATGATACTCATGTTCTTTTCAAGTTCTTTGCATAACCAATGGGCTTCAACAACTATGCTTATAAAACAAGGTTTAACCACAACTCTCAAACTAGAAAACCTTGAAGCATTCAACCAACCACTTTCGAAAAGGAAACCACAATCAATCCTTTTCTCTCCAATGATATTTCAGAAATCAACCACCATAATCAATCAATAGGAGAATGTGCCCATACCTTTTATGAAGATGAAGAAACCCCTTTGGAAATCTGCCACACTCAACACACTTTGAAAAAGAACAAAACAACCTTCACTTTGAACCCCTTTACAAAAATAGAAATATCTCTTTACATACACCTTATTTCTCCATCTAATCAAGTTAATCAAATAGCCCTCGAAATAAGCTTTCCAACGATATATAATATGGTATACTTCTAAAAGAGGAAAACACCAAAAATTTCTCTTTTTCTAAAAGTGCATTTCAACCCTTATATCTTGCCTTCCAAGTAAATAAAAATTTAATCAAACATTATTCCCTTAGCATCACCTTATTCCTCCAACATTAGGCAATAATAAAAAAATATTCAATAAAATGTTTACTTGCCTCTTAGAGGGAATCGAACCCTCGTCACTGCCCACTCAACACCACAACCACGGTGCCAAAGACCACGTGAGCTATCTGCTCACATAGGACAGAGAGCAAAAATGCTCCCTATATTTCGCTGCCCTTGCTCATGCCAAAAACGTGCGCCAAATGCTCTTCTTCCACACTCTACGAAAATTGAACCCGGTGGGAATCGAACGCATGCCCTGTCGCAACCAAAAACTCCATGCTTCCCAAGCTCACCGTTGGACCACGTTGTCACATCGAAGGATTTCGGGGCTTCCACTTTTTGTTCTCTTCGTTCGATGCTTAGACTTTTGAATCGAAAGCCTTTGCATATATATATGCAACCTTCCTTTAATTTCACATACGTCGGCACCTTTAATTATTAATTTCCTTTTGATGGCGCATGGTTTTTATGACGTCGGCGATGACTTTAATTTTAATTTTAAAATTAAAATTTAAATTTTAAATAATTAAAATTTAAACTAAATATTTAAAATTAAATATCTCCATCACCGGGGCACCTTTTTCGATGAAACGAAAGGCCAACCTGGGTTTTAAGAAAAACCCATTTCAAATCTGCCATCCATGGTTTTAAATAAAACCTTTTATTTTGCCTACCTTGGTTTTCACAAAAACCCTGTATATATCCATGCTTTCCAAAATATCATAAATGCTTATTTATGAAATACTTTGGCCACCAAAACTCAATGTGATCCATGTGACATCAATGACAACATAAAATACCTCAAATTTCCAACAAGTTTTACATGAGACTCAAACACCCTAGTTGATTAATCAAAAGTTGTATAATGACCATACAGGACTTCTGAAAAATAAAATTTTTGTTATGAATACCAAGATATTTACTATCCCTATGTGTGTGAATGAATATATTAGATATACATAAGCCTACCCCAATTCTAGGTGGGATTTATTCAGCCCATTTTTGTATTAGGGGTCACCAAATGTTCATCATGATCCTAAGTTAGACTCTGTTGGATTAGACCATTAGGCGATACAAGACACCTAAAGCTTGTGATGGTAGGTGTGTCAGATTCACATGATACTGACACTTAACACACTTAATGACATACTCACAATAATATTTTTCCATGGTGGGCCAATAATAACCCATTCTAAGGATGTGCTTTACAATGGCTATGTTGCTAAAATGGACACCACATGTACCATCATGAGCTTGTGAAATAATCCAAGATAATTCTTAGGGCTCAACAAAATAGAGGAGGACTCCATCATAGTTTTAATGATACAATATATCTCCTAGTAAGACATATATTATCATTTTTTTTTGAATTTTTATTTTGTAGCCTGCAAAAATCCCTGCAGGATGATTCCAATATTAAGGAAATCTTATAACTAGAATAGCCAATCCTAATAAGCTACAACATCAATAGATAAGACGACTTGTTCTCTCTACACTTCAATGTACACAAATGTCAATTGAGAGATAAACTTGTGGTGAATGGTGTTACCATTCCTTGTAGGACCCTGCGAGATCAATGACCCCCAAGGTGCTTTCTTTAGAAAGTCTCTGGCTTTATAGAAACACTCATGGTTTGGTTCTATATGAATCATGTTGACTAATTCTTTGTTGTCAAAAGTCTCACACTGCATCACTTTTTTTGAGAGTGTCTTCACATGAATGATAGTGAAATCAGTAGATAGATTCTAAGTGATCAAGGATCCTAGAGATACCATAGTATCTAAAAATATGTTGGACATGCGAGGGATTACCTCAATGTTGTACCATTCTAATTAGGCTAGATAAATGTCAACAAGATATTTGTAAGCTTTTAGGATTGGAAACTTGCATTAAAATAGTCCCTTAACTTGGTTAACAATGAGAAGGGAGTCACCAAAGATATTTAGCCTTTTAATCTTCATATTGGTTTCTATTTTGAGACCCAAGATTAGGGCTTCGTATTTAGTGTTGTTATTTATGCAAGGGAAGTCTATATTGAAAGATAAGAGCATTGGAGCACCTTGTGGCATGAAAAGCACAATCCCTGAACCACCCCCTTGCTCACACTTTGAACCATAAAATAACAAAGACATGTCAACTTTATTTTTAGGTTCTTCAGGTTCGGGTGCTTTTGATAATGTAAATACTGCATCATCGAGAAGTTCTATGTTGAGAGGTGTACTTTTCTAAAGAGGTGCCTCTACCAGTTTATCAGCTATGACTTGTCCCTTGATGGAATTTTGGCTTATGAATTCCAAATTGAATTCTATCAATAACTTTGCAGTACATGTATTATGATATGTCTTTCTCATCATATACTACAAGGGATTTTGTTTGGATATTACATACGTTGTATGGCTTAGCATATAGTGACCTACATTCTTAGTCACGAAGACCACTAGTAAGAACATATTCTCTATGTATGCGTACCCTATCTCATAACTTACCAAGGTGTAGCTAATATAATATATCACTTGTTATTTGTCTTGCATGTTCTTTTGAGCCAACATGGTGCCCAAACCAAAATTGGTTGCCGATATATAAATCAAAATTGGCATGTCTGGACTTGGTGGATCTAGCACTTGTAGCGTTGCTAGGTATTTATTGATCTCAGAGAAGGCAACTAACATTATTTGTCCCACTAGAATGGGATCCCCTTATGTAGTAGTCAATTCATGGGTCCATATTTATCTGATAGTTGTATGATGAAACACTTTATGGATGCTACTTTGCCCTGTAAGCTTCTCAGCTCTTTGATATTAGTGGGCGGGACCATTTATAGGATAGCCTTTACTTTTGCTAGGTCAAATTTGATTTCTTTTTTAGAAATTATGAATCCCAAGAGTTTTCTAGAAGTTACACCAAAGATGTATTTCTTGGGATTCAACTTGATGTTGTGCTCTATCAGGCGGTTGAAGACTTTTCTTAGGATCTCGGCATGCTCTTCATGCAGTAATGACTTGGCTAGTAAGTCATCGATATAATATTCTAGTATCTTATGCATGTATTCATGGAAAATATATGTCATGGCCTGTTGATATGTGGAACAAATATTTTTAATACCAAATGGCATTTCTTTGTAACAAAATTTCCCCCATGGAGTGGTGAATACGATTTTGTGCTAGTCTTCAGGTATAATCTAAATATGATTATAACTAGAAAAACATCCATGAGGGAGAGCATATAATGACCTATAGTTACATCTACAAGGGCATCTATGTTGGGCAACGGGAACGAATCCTTCGATGTTTCCTTATTAAGATCACTAAAATCCATACAAATATGGATCCTTCGATTAGTTTTTCTATGAGGACCATGTTTGACACCCATTCTAGATAGTTGATGGATACAATAAATACTACATCTAATAACTTCTACAACTCATTATTTACCATCAAGGTGATGGTTGGATGCATCTCCCTGAGTTTCTGCTTGATAAATTTCTTTGTGGGATCCAGTGAAATGTTATGGACAACCAATTTTAGATCGAGTCTCGACATATCCTTGTAGGTCCAAGAAAATAGATTATGTCTCTATTTCAATAGAGGTATGATGATGACTTGTTATTCTGGAGATAATATTTTCCTAAACTTTACTTTCTTTGGATTAGAAGGATCATCGTTGATGTCCACTTCAAAAGTATCCTCTATTGCCATATGTGATCCCTCATCGAGTTGATGAGGAGTGGGGATCAAGTGGATGTCATCCACTAGGTTTAAAGGTTTAACTGAATCATGGTCAAAACCAGTGTGATAAACATCATGTGTGCAACCTGGTGCAAAATAAAATGGTTGGAGCATTTATTCATTGGGGAAGAAATCCTTAGGCTCTAAGGGTGAATCAACGTGATACCAATTAATAGTGTCTAAGTTAAGACACAATGGTTTAGAGGTATCAGCTGGGTTGTGAAGTGGAGTGGTCAAATCAATGGATATCATGTTGATGGATGAAATGGAATCTCTAGGACCACATGGGTGTAGATTTGCATTGATGATTTACCTTCCATACCCAAAATGAGGCTTTGAGGGTATGGGGATATCATGATACAGTCTATGGATAGATGAGAACATGGGATCATTTGGCTAAAGCAGCTCTCTAAATGTAGGAGGATTGTGAAAGACTATGTGATAGATCATATCTAAATTGGGCATTCTTCCCTTGAGACGAGGGCCAGGATATACTCTGTGGTAAATTTCATCTATGTCAAAAGGATCATTGCGATGACGTAAGTGTTGAAGCCCAAGATAGACCATTTTGATCTCATATTCATAATAACTATAATTTATGAAGAACCTATTATCTATTTCAACTAGCCCTATGATGTGACGTGAGTGTCAAGGCCCAAGGTAGGTCATCTTAGTTAAAAATTCTAACTCATAGCCACTATCATATATTATATATCCACCCTCAGTGTTAATTGACTATGTGAGGTGATGTAAATATTGAGGCCCATGATAGGCCAATCTGGTTTCATCCTTGAACTCACTTGTGATGTACTCATTCTCTTCTTGCTCAAAACCATAACCTGGTTCATACTCCTATAGGATAATTCATGACGAGCTTACCTCAAAAGAGAAATTTAGATGATACTTAGTGGAAATATTCTATATTGATGATATCCACCCATATGTCACTAAAGTGGCTTATGTTTGGTTTATAGGGATTCCATTCGATGTCTTCTCCGAATCCTAAGCTAAACCTATATAGGGATGCAACCAATGAGTCATCGTAACTTCGAATATGATATCCTAGGCCAGATATATCACTAGGTAAATGATATATTGGTTCAATTGGGTTTCCTCACCCTTGCTCATATAGACCCAAACCATAGCCATGCCAATGGTTCCATTCAGAGTATCTTAGAGAAAACTCGAGATTGGACAAGTAATAAAAATTTGTGGTGAATGGATCATCCTCATCCTCTTCAATGTCTGAAGTATCATGGGTGCAATCCAAAATAGCATAGATGAAGTTGGTTTGGTTAGGGGGGATCCCTAATGGTACCACCACCCCTATTGGCAAGTTTGGGACTCTTGGTTGCTCCATGCCTTGTGCAAACTTGATAATTGGAGTGAAAGTCATATTATGTACAAGATATTCACCTAATCCTATGTTAGCTTGGTGAACTATCACCTGGGGTGCAGTTGATGTTGATGATGATGTAGGTGAGGTAGGTTGAGGTACCTCCTCAACTATATATTGGGAATATTCCTCCTCCATGGGATTTGGATTTTTTGTTGTTGCTATGGTTGGTAATTATTTAGGTCTTTCATCCACCAAGGGTGATTTTAGCTTATAAGAGTTCTTTGCCTTAGACGTTGTGGGTTTTATAGAAGTGCTAGTAGATTTAGAATTTGTAGATGGTGCCAATGTGGATGGGTCACCTCACACGAAATTGGATTTGCTTTCTGGCCATGTGTTCAGGGATGACAACATAATGTACAGATGCATGGAAAAAATGACAAAATCCCTCATAAGTCAACTTGATGCACATATTTGAATGGCTCTTCATCTGATGGAACCACATGTACTTGTCCCTCGTGCACATATTTAATGCATTGGTGCAAGATCAAGGGAATGCACTACATATACCTTATCTAGGGATGCCCTAAGAGGATATTGTACTGCATGACCCCCTCCAATACATGATACATCATATAAATGGTCTTATACCCTACCTTTATAGGTAGGATTATTGTACCCACTATGGAGCATAGTGCATCATTGAAAGCTCTCAATGTGTAGGAGGTAGGGATGATGTTTGACCTAGGAATTTTCAAGTGCCCTATAGCTTTTGTTGTGATTATGTTAATATATGAGCCTGTGTTGATTAAAACTTACTTGAAAGGTATGTTCATTGATAGAAGTGATGATGTGCAGAGGTGGGTCTTCTACAGTAGTAGGGACTACCTTTATTTTGTGATCATAAAAATGAATCATATGATCTTGAAACTATTGTACTTGCCCCAAAAAGTTTGTAAATGCATCAAGGTTTTGGGGTTGTAGCTTAATTGATATCAATATTTCAATTAGAGTCTCCCTATATTTGGGAGACTATTGAATGAGCTCATATATTGATAACTTAGTTGGTGTCATTTGGAGATTCTGCACAAGTTTACTTTGAAAATTTATCAAACATTGTGTTGTTGGACTTGGAGGATTATTCTGAACTTGCATTTGTTGAGGTGTACCCGAGATACGAATAGGAGCCACTGGAGGCTCTAGTTGGTTGTATCACTGACTTCTTATTGCCACATTGATTATTTCAACCATTTTTATGAATCCTTGAGTGGTAGGGTCAAATTGGACTTGGTTTACTTGAGCGCCCTGATTTCTAAGGGCTTAATAGTTTGAAAACAGGTTTTTGAATATACCCATGTCTCTGTTGTTGGTTGCTAGTGGATTATCCACCTTTAGTTCACCCTTATCGATCATGTTTTATACAATATTCTTAAAACTGATGCATGCTTCAATATCATGTCCCTGTTTTCTATGGTATGGGAAATACTGATCTTCCCTATATCCCCTAGGCTTGGGTTTGTTAGGGTCAAGAAGTTGTACCTTAGGTAACCAAAGTCTTTGTGCCTTGCTTAGTTGATTGAATATCGATTGCATCGATTCTGAAAAAGGTGTGTAGTAGCGAGGTGGCCGATGTTGCTTGTTTTGACCTTGGTTGTTATTCTAGTTGTAATTGGCTGATGGTGGCTGAGTCTGATAATTCTATAGTTGTTGGTTATTTCCTCCCTTTGGCGTATTTAATACAACTTGATTGAATGGAGTAGGCTTGGCCTACTTTTGCTGATTTATGTTGTTGCGGTTGTTTTTTTAGTCCTTTTTGTTTTGGAGCTTAAGATCTCCTTCGTCAACCTTGATGTCTTCTATTAGCTTGGCTTGAGCCAAGGCTTCCTTGAATTTTTTATACTATTGTAGTTTCAATAGTAACGAGATGTGATTAACACAACTCTTAGTAAACATTCAGGTGAGCTCAATAGTGGGAACAAAAAATGGTAATTTTACCATTATTTTTCTCCATCTATTTCCATAGTCCATGATTGGCTCTTTATTGTATTGCTTTAGGTTTGCCAAGTCAGACAAGTTTATTTTCTTCTTGATGCAAAAATAAAAGTATTCAAGAAATACATTCACCAGCTACTCAAACCTGATTATGTTGTGCTTAAGTAGTTGATTGAACCATTCAATTGTTACATCCGATAATGTCATGATAAATGTTCTTAGCATTAGGATGTCATTATGTTCGAGCTAAAATCATGCTTTCATAAAATTGGTGATATGTTATTTCACATCTTCCTCTCCTTTGAATTTGTCTAAACTAGGCATATCGAAGTGCCTAAGATAATCAGGACTCGGTATCGAAGGGTACAAATACTGAGTGTGTATCTTTATTAGGGTTGGATTTTACCCATACACAACCTATTTCTTGAGAGATTTGACTTTCTTAGCAAGTATTTTGTATGCCTTAAAATAAATAATCTCTTTTTCTTTAAGTTTTACTCATGGTATTCAGGGAGGTAACCCTGTATCTGCTCAATTTGGGTGTCTATATTCATCTCCCATGACTACAAATGAAGGTTCAATATATGTTTGCTCCTGATCCTCCATATCTACCTGTACTTGATCATGTTGTGCATGTTCTAGATCTAGGCATTGTTGATGCTTTGAAGCATGATGTGATGTGTGGTGAGTGCGCTCATATCCTTATTTAGTGTGTCTCTCATGCTAAGAAATGGTACATCTATTAGATTGGTGATGTTCATTGCCCATATGTAAGTTAGCTCAAGCCAACATATTTGCTTGTTCTTCATGCTCTATTTGTTTCTCTCTCAAGTGCTACTCATTTAGGTGCAAATGCATTTTTATCTATGCTTCCCCCTATTTGAGAATGTCTAAGCGCTCTTTCTCTATGCATAGTACTTCATATAACCTATGTGCACAGTTAGATTGATCTACCACTAAATATCCATGAATTAG
Organism: Wollemia nobilis; assembly: GCA_028583015.1. Taxonomy (NCBI): domain Eukaryota; kingdom Viridiplantae; phylum Streptophyta; class Pinopsida; order Araucariales; family Araucariaceae; genus Wollemia; species Wollemia nobilis. The sequence continues at coordinate 829,583 of JAQPPZ010017088.1, forward strand.
TAACTCCGTACAAGGATTCCTAATGGAGAGGCCCCTTAGAGAGGCTCCTACTATGCTTTTGCCCTTGTCTATTAGGGTGACCTGGTCTATGTACAATGACCTATGTTCCATACCCCCATGATCGGAGGTAGTGTGCATGCTATGGGGGCACTTTGAAGCTTCCCCCAACTCATTAGTGTGCCTAGTTATTTTATGGCTACGTGAAATTCCTAAAATGGAATGTATAGTAGCATTGCTTCTCTGAGTTGGTATTGATAAAACCTGATCCAACTTATCAAGTTTTCTAGATCTCCATGGTTGATCTTTTGGGGTTCCATTGGCACCAATGAGATTATGATCTATGGCTATCCTCCCATATTTAGGGAGGCTAGGAGTTGTTGTGGATCTATGATTAGACATAGCCCTTGTGTCTTACCCCTTAGTGGGATTATCTGACCTAAGTCTATCATGTGAATATTAGGGCCTTGAAGCCCCATCATGCCTATCGTGAGAGGAACCTGGATATGGTTCTCTAGCTAGGGTTTCTCGAGGAGTACCCCCATGGGTTGAGTTATCACCCCTAAGGCTTGCTGAACTTCATTTAGTGGCATTGTTTATGGGAAACTCAACATCATTGTGATTGTGATTGTGATTTTTTGGAGCATCATTTTCCACCTCAGTGTTGGACCGAGGGTAGTTGCTCTATGTGAAGACCATGAAAATTCTGAATTATCTTTTATGTAGATTTTAGAACACACAAAAAAGTAGACAAGTTTTCATCTCTTTTAAATCTTCTTGGTGTTCCTAAAATTGGTCTTGTGTGTTTCAATTTTATTGATAACTTAAAATACTCTCATCATGTTTTGATATTTGTTGATATAATGCTTGAATAGCTTAAGGGATTTCACTTGTATTCTCATAGCTTGACAACTGACAGTGAAATTCCAGTCATGTAAACCCATAAAAGTGTGGTTATGAATTACACACTCGATTAGGGAGCACAGGTCCTACCATATCCTCACCCAGTCTCACATGGTCAGTGACATACCATCTGAAGAGAAGTACATGTAAATTTTCTAGGCTACATCAGTTCTTGGATCTGGTATTGGCCAAATAAAATGGGTTTATGGGATCTGAGCTAATGGGTGGAGATGAAAGCCACCATTTTTTGACTCTACTAGTGGTTGGGTGTGAATTACAACTCACTAATGTTTATATAAAGCATGGTGTGTGATTGTTCTTTTTAAAAAAATTCATAGAGAAAAATAATGCATCATGAAGCACTCATGCTCTTTCCTATATACCTAAAAAGAAACGTTTCATTTTTAAAAAAATGCACATATAAATGTTTACATGATTTTTAGAGAATGAATTGTTACTTTATGAAACAATGGACTCTATTTGGGCTCAATGCATGCAATATCTATAAACAAACCTAGACTGTTGGAGACTAGGGAAAATTTGAAATCAAAAGTCTACTATTCCTAGCAACGACTAGCAAAAAATCTAAGAGAATTATACATTTTCCCTTTAAAATTCTCTATGTTTTCTGATTAAAATAAATGTCTCTATACATTCTAGAAATTAAACATAGAAAAAGAGATAAAAACTTACAGAGAATCCCACCAACCCAAAATCCAAGTCTGTTGTAGATCTGGCTGCCTACTGTTGCACTTTTTCTATCGACCGCTATCACTCAGGGTGACTGTGACAGACCATTATCCTCAAAAGTGGCTAATATTTTCTAGCTTTTGTAAACCAGAGTGGCTAAGCCTACACATAGAAAATATGCAAATATCAACAAATCAGCTTAAAATAAAACAAACTGGGTGGGTGTCCCACTGTGATCGCAATTTGTATGATCCCAAGAAGCATACACCTAATATTTTTGTAGCATAATATAAAGTGTAAAACCATGAAAACATAAAGATAAATAATTAAAAATAGCATAAGATATATTTTATTAATTCATGGTGCGATCCAGTTACAAATAGGTCCCTCGTAGGGATACTGAATGCTTGACACAATGATTACAAATATGAAAATCCCGTAAATTGGGATGGTATACTTTGTAGGCTTCTTAGATTCGACATGAATTTTCTCAAGGGCTTACTGATGCTTTCTTATCACTTGGTCAAAGGGATATAATGCCAAATATGCTTTGAACTGGGCTAGGAACCTATGATCTAAAGTTAGGAAACAACATAGAAAGATGAGAAGCATATGCGGCCTCTCATGATGAGGCTATTTATGAAGGTCTGCATGAAATTACATAGAAGCATGATACATGTATAAAGGTGCAAATATAAGAATAATTGCATAAATAACTAGGAAATAACCATACAAATGCAATGGGAAATACATATCTATGCTAATATAATATGATAAAGCAAAAATAATAGGAATTCTATGCTAAAAACATAGGGAACCCTAGCTACTATTTCTCAGGGTGGTCATGACTGCAAACCGCTATCGAAGACAATGACCGTGAACCTATGAATTTCTACTTCACAAACCAGGGTTTGAGACACTCAATTCTCCATTCAAATTGATTTTCAAGGGTCACCTTCATGTTCAAAGACTAATTGATGGTGAAAATGTGTTGAACTAAATGCTTAAATGGTGCGTTGTCATTTCTCAATTAGATAACACTTCGTTACTCCTCAATGGGATGTAGAATCACTCTCTAATTTTATAGGGCTTCACTGCATAAAAAATCATATCCTTTCTTATTCTTTGGAGGATTCATATGTAGGCCTCCCAAATTTTACATCTTGGCTTCTTGGAGAAGCCAAGATCTAGATTTACATGTAATTAACCATTGGAGAGAAAGGTCTAGTTACAAATTTGCATGGAATTGGTAGTCAGGAGGAACTCTAGGATATCCATGCCAAAAACCACTTGAATCCAATGCAAGTGCAGTAATCCTACATGATTCGAACCATAATTCATGACCAATTTGTGTTTTAGTGCTAACCACTGTCTAGAGTAATGACTAGCCATGGCCGCTTTGAGCTTCAATGGCTTGTGTTGGCAGCCACTCTGGTCAATAGTGGATGTGATTGAATAGGTCAAAACTACCCCTAGTGAGTTGTTAGAACCATTAATAGCTCTTGGAAAGGTCCAATATCAGTCATATGGTATGTTAATGTGCCCATATGAGTAGTCTCCTAAACATGACGTGTTTTAGGTGTCTATAAAATTGAAAGGGGTAACCATATTCTCCAAAATTAACTTAAAGTTAGGATATCATCAGTTGAGAATTCATGAGGAAGACTCTCACAAAAATACCTTCAAGACTTGATATGGGAACTGTGAATTTTCAGTGTTACCATTGGGGTTGTGTAATACACCAGAAGCCTTTATGAATTTAATTAATAGTGTGTTCAGAAGATATATCAAATTTTCTTGATCTTCATAGATGATATTCTAATATATTCCAAGAATAAGGAAGAACATGATAAGCACATAAGGAGAGTGCTTGAGCTGTTAAGAGAGAATTGGCTTTATGGTAACCTCTCGAAATGTGACATTTATGTCCCTAAAGTACAGTATCTTGGGCATATTATTTTTTCTAACAGAATAAAAGTAGATCCAAAGAATATAGAAGCCATTGTGAATTAGCCATGACCACCAATGTGATTGAAGTACATATTTTTATGGGTATTACAAGATACTATAGACATTTTGTGAAATATTACTCCAAGATTGCCTACCCAATCACCAATATTTAGAGAAAAGGAAAAGATTTTAAATGAATAAAAAAGTGCAAAGTAGCCTTTGAGTTATTAAAATAGAAGCTCATTACCGCACCCATTCTAAAAATTATAGATCCATAGGGAATATTTTTATTATGCACATATGCATCGATGGAAGGATTTAGAGTCCTATCCTAAGAGGAATTAGTGGTAGCATACGATTCAAGGAAACTCAATAGATATGAAGTATATTATGCAACACATGACTTAGAACTTGTAGTAGTGGTGCATGCCCTTAATATGTGGCAACACTATCTACTAGGAAAACCATTTAAGATTAGAATCGATCATTAGAGTTTGAAGTATATCTTCACTCAACCATTGTTGAATGCAATATAGAGGTGATGGATCAAGTTTCTAGTAGAATATGATTTTGGTATAGAATATATCAAAGGTAAATAAAATAAATTAGTAGATGCCTTGAGTAGACAAAGATATTTAGCTACCATAACTCATAGCCATGTAAACTTGTTGGATCGAGTCAGACAAATGAAAACCTAGGATCAATTTTGCAATGATATTAAGGGAAAACTAGAAAGAAATCCCAACAAAAATAAAGACTATAGCAATAAGGATGGACTCTTATATTTTAGATATAGGGTTATCATACCAAAAAATGGTGATTTAAGGAGAATTATTATGCAAGAGGTACATAAATCTCCTTACTCTACTCATATTAGAGGGGCTAAAATAAGAGAAAATATGAAAAAGACTTTCTATTGGACAAGAATGAAGAAGGACATAAATGAATTTACTGCTAGATGTATGGAATGTTAGAATGTGAAGGCTGAACACCAATATCCACCAGGATTTTTATACTCACATGATATACCTATTAAAAAAATATAGGTAAAATCTATGGACTTTATTGTGAGATTACCTAAGAATAGATTCCAACATGATGTAATCCTTGTTGTAGTGTAAAAATTGACCAAGGTTGCACATTTCATACCAGGGAGTACAAAGGATGATGTAGTTGTAGTGGCTAACATATTTTCCAAGGAAATCTTGAGACTACATGGATTTCTTGAAGTAATTATATCTGATAGAGATTTCATATTCACATTTGCATTCTAGAAAGCCCTAGATCAGGATATAGGTATAAAATTGAATATCAATTTTGCTTACCATCCAAATACTGATGGTCAAACTAAGAAATTCAACTAGGTTTTGGAAGACATGCTATGCATGTATTGTATAAATAAAAAATATAAATGGGAAGATGATCTGCACGTAGTTAAATTTACCTATAACAATGGGCATCATTCTTCTTTGGGAATAGCTCCATTTAAAGCAATATATGGGAGAAAATGCTAAATACCCCTCTCATGGGATAATACAAAATATGGTATTGCCATCGAAATGAACACAATTTGAGAGATGAAGGAACAACTAAATATGATTTGATCAAGACTAAAATAAGCTCTTGTTCATAAAAAAATATATACCAATAGAAAACACACACTTAGAGAGTTCTCTATAGTAGACAGAGTATTTCTTAGAGTAAATCCCATGAATAGTACCATAAAATAAATCAAATTGGATTCTAGGTATTTTGGACCCTTTGAGATCATTGAGAAGATACGTCTAGTCACCTATCATCTCTCCTTATCATCCAATCTATCCAAGATCCATGATACTTTCCATGTATCCCTGTTTAGAAAGTATGTAGCTGATCTCGACCATGTATGGAATTTATCTAACTTACAGATAAATGACCCAACAATAATTGAATTCCAATCTATGGATATTTTGGAGTTCTACTCCAAACATATGAGGAATCGAACTCCAGAATAATGTAAAGTCCAATGGTATTGATACTAAAAAAATTCTATATGGAAGAAAGTAGCTAATATGCAAATATATTTTCTATATTTATTTGAATAAATAAATATAAATTTTGGTCTTATTGTAGGATATTGATGAAACATAGAGGACTGTGTTTAGTCCAAGGGGGGTAGTATGTCATGACCCTCCCCTAGACAACCTTTTTAAATACAATATTTATGAATTTATGTGTAATCATTAATAGTATATTATGTGGTTTGATGAGGTTTTGATGATAAAAGATATAATACTAATAGACGTGTCCTTTTTGCATGAATAGACATATCCACAAATGGGCTGAGAACCAATGATTATTAAATTCAAAATGATTTGACTAATGATTTATCTATTTTGAAATTGGTCCATGTCATTGCAAATTGTTATATTATTGTTGCACTTACATGATAGGTAGTGTTAAGTTGACATTACTAACATGTTTTATGAATATTCAATATTGCTTGAGTAAAAAAAAGGTATAATGTTTAGTATTGTTTTATTAACATTATTATTAATATACTAAATCATTGGAATAAATAAGAAAAAATATATTTATTAAACGATAATGCAAAGACTTTAAAGTTAAAAGAAAATCCATCTTAATGGGTTGTTATGTTTAATTAGTTTGGAAGTTAGTTCCTTTTGAGCAAACCCCTTGGGGGTGTTCTTTAAACCCTTATGGAAAAAGGAAGGGAAGGGGGATTCATTTATTTTTTGTATTGAGGAGAGTAGCTTTAGATAAAATAATGCACATGTTTGAGATACCACCAAAATACTTAGAGGAATGGAAGCAATAGAAGATCTTTTCCTTTGGTGAGAGTGCAAAACATATCCAAACAAGTACTTTCAAATTCTTAAGGTACCCTCTCTATGATATATTTGGAAAAGAAGATTTTATATCAATGAGTAAGAAGAAATAATGTAGGCTACCAAGTTATATAGATTAGTCTAGTTATGAAAATATAGGGACTCTGTGTTGTGTTTAATAAGGAGTAAAGATACCAAAGGAAAATTGCACCTTTACTCAAACATAGTCAATAGGAAGGGTTATATGTAACCCTACTACCTTAAAATCCTTTCCAAGTGATGAACGTGCATCTCTATGGAGCACATCCATTTGATCTAGTCAAATAGAAAAGACACATTGGAACTATACTCATTTTCTATGTTATATATTTTCTAAAGCCTTTGGAACACCCTTTTTGCTATAAGGATTTTCTATTGGGTGCTTGTCAGAATGTTTGTGTGCCTACTATGCAAATATGAGTTGAGTTGTAGCACCTACATGGATAAAAAGATACATCCTATATTTTTGAACAATGAAAATAGGAATAAATCTCATAGAAATGGCACCTTGAGATATTTAAGTTATAAAATTCACTTCAGACCTTTGTGATTTTATAATAATCAACTAATAAAGTCATCCCTAAGCAAGTATCACCCTAGTAAAATTTGTGAGACTTTATGTAATAGAATTGACTCTATAACCAGAGTTATGATGCACATTTTATAATGTAACATTTTAATTTTTGTTAGGTCAATTAAATTTATAGGAAAATGATAATCTAATTGATGAAAGCAATGAGTTGGAATGTAGAAAATATGTAGGAAACAATGTAGAATATATTGTTGATTGGATAACACTAAATGGTTCTTTGAGTACGCCTTAGGTAGGGTGATAAAATAAATATTAAGTAGGAGAATATATTTGTTAGTTTTAAATTATGGTAAACCAATTGCATATTGCATACTAAATAAAAACACAACCATTAGGAATAAAGACATTATACATAAATATAAGTAGTAAACCATTAATATGAGAATGTCTTATTATGGAGTATAAATAACGCTCCTTATAGTAAAGGTGTTTTATTTTAAAGGTAAAAGAAGGTTGACCGTAGGTAAAGAAATGCTCTTGAAAAATGTTAGTTATAAGAGTTTAAAAGAATAAATAATAATTATTTTTAGATATTGAATTGATATTTAGATTAGATCTATGTTAATATGAAGGAATGCTATTTTGAATGAACATATTATGAAGCAAGTTATATAGTGAAAGAGTTATTATTATTTTAAACTAAAATGGTTCATAAATTATGTTTATACATACTGATTGAAAAAGAATATTGGAAATGCTTTTGAATTAGTAAAGATATTCATGTATAGTTTAAGATGTTTCTTATAGAAATCTTGTTAGCTTTAGATTATTATAGGATGCATCATGCTTTAGAAAAATTTATGTTATGAATTTTGAAAATAGGATCATGTATCATAGTAAATTTGAAGTAATTACATTATTGATATTCATAATGAGAAAAAGGTATCTTTTGAATTATATAAAAGCATAAGGATTGGGCATGGATCCCAATAAATAGAAAAGGACTTATGGGGGTTCCTTATCTAATATTTTGTAAGAAATACTTAAGAGAGGACTTTAGAGAATTTGTATATGAAATGGATTTAGTATGAGGGAATTATGGGATTCCCTCACTTTTGTAATAGAGAATTTAAAAATACTTATAATTAAAAACATATGAGTTATGGAGACAGTTATGCATTAGGTCAAAATTGTAGAAAGGAGGGAATAATGGATTCCTTTTTGTTGTTTGGATAAAGGACTTGCAATGAAAATAAAAATAGACTATTTAAGGTTTGGTTTTCTCTTGAAAATGATTCCCAAGATACACAATATTTCTAATTGTTTATTTTTGTGGTACTTGTTATGGAATTGTTATTTACATTCAATGATTTATTGCTATGAGTATAAATAAAGAAGAAATTAATATGTTTTATTCTAGTTGATGAATAGTACATATTAAAGAAAATCATATGGATATTATCTCTTTTTGTTCTACAATAGAATATGAAACATGCAATGATGAGAGTTATATGTGAATAAAATAAAAAGGATAAATATATTTCTTGGTAACTTGGGTTTTGTGGAAACTTCCTTAGGAAATCCTATCAATAAAATAACAATTTTAAAATTATATTCCTAAGGATATTGCTGGAACTAAGGGAGATGTGATGGGATAATCCCTTAGGGTTGCAATGGGCACTTTAGTTATAGATCACTAAAGTGTGGTTCGAGAGATAGCAACCTTAGAATTTCATTGTAACTAAATCCTTGTGATGGATTCTCCAAAAGAATGAGGGATACCTATGTGAGGCAGAGATGTCATGTAAATATAGTCAGAGGAGACTATGGACGAATTCCTATGTGAGATGTCATTTGGTATGGTAGTAATTGGAAACCCTGAATTATTGATGGGTGACCAAAAGGAAGCTACCATATAAAGTGGCATTCACCTCCATTAAAATATTTGGATTGGTTTAATAGAACATAGTAGTTCTATAATAAATGAGAGTTAACCCTTGCATACTAGTATTTAAGTACAAGCTTCTTGTGTAAAAATACAAGAAGCTTGTACTTAAATACTAGTATGGAATGACAAAAACTAGTGAGTGAATTGGCATCCCTTTTCTCAAAAAAGTGGGATAGTGATGTAGGAGAATCCAGTGGCAACAGAGCAATCTTGCATCAGAAAGAAAATTCTAAGTGTTCCGCCTTGGTGTCGCGATATCGTGATAGAAAAAGTGTCGCGATATCATGACATGTCGCATTATCACGACTCAGGAAGGAGAGAGAAAGGCAAGGTGGAAAATGTCGCGATATCGCGACCAAAATAGGAAAGAGAAGGAATGGATGAAAAATGTCACGATATCACGACATGTCGCGGTATCACGACTCGATGAAGAAAGAAGGCGCAAGTGGGGAAGATGTCGTGATATCACGACAGGTCGCATTATCGCAGCCCAAGGAGGAGAGAGAAATCTAGAAGAGAAAATGTCACGATATCGCGACATGTCGCATTTTCATGACCAGAAGGCGAAGAAGAAGCCAAAGGAGGAAAATGTCGTGATTTCGTGACATGTCACATTTTTGTGACCAGAAGGCGAGCAAAGAAGCTAGAGGAAGAAAATGTCACGATTTCATGACATGTCGCATTTTCGCGACCAGAAAGCGAAGAAGAAGCCAGAGGAGGAAAATGTCACGATTTCGCGACATGTCGCATTTTCGCGACCAGAAGATGAAGAAGAAGCCCGAGGAGGAAAATGTCATGATTTCATGACATGTCGCATTATCGTGACCAGAAGGCAGGATGAAGAGCAGAAGAGGAAGATGTCATGATTTCATGACATGTTGCAGTTTTGTGACCTGCAGAAGAGTGAGAAGGCACAGAGGAGAAGATGTCACAATTTTGTGACATGTCACAGTTTTGTGACCCGCCAAGGAGAGAGAAGGCCAGGAGAAAGAAATGTCACGATTTCACGACAGGTCGTAGTTTCACGACCAGAAGGCAAAGAAGGAGTCAAGGAAGGAAAATGTCGTGATTTCATGACATGTCACATTTTCACGACCAGAAGGCAAGCGAAGGAGCCCGAGGAGGAAAATGTCACGATTTTGCGACATGTCGCATTTTTGTGACCAGAAGGCGAGAGAGGAGCCAGGAAGCTGAAATGTCACGATTTCGCGACATGTCACATTTTTACGACTCGAAGAGGAAAGCGAAGGCAAGGATGAAAGAATGTCGTGATTTCGTGACATGTCATGTTTTTGTGACCCAAAGAGAAAAGAGGAGCCGAGGAAGAAAAATGTCATGATAGCGTGACATGTCACATTTTCATGACAAGAAGGCCAGAGAGGGAGCCAGAAAGAAGAAGTGTCACAATTTCATGACACATCACATTTTCATGATGAAAAGGCAAGAGAAGGTAGGCAGAATGAGAAGATGTCACGATATCATGACATGTCATGATTTCGAGATAGGAAGAAGCAAGAGAAGGTGGAAAGAGAAGATGTCGCAATTTCATGACATGTCATGATTTCATGACAAGGAAAAGAGAGAGCAGGTGGAAAGAAAAGATGTCACAATTTTGTGACATGTCACGATTTTGCAACGCGAAGAAGGGAGAGAAGACAGAATGAGAAGATGTCACGATTTCGTGACATGTCGCAAAATCGTGACCCAAAGAAGCAGAAGGAAGCAAGAAGAGAAGAAGATGACAGAAGTTAGGTGGTAGTTGCAGAGCCATACAGGGATGACACGTGGCACCAAGGTGCAATAAAAGCAGGCAAATACCAAGAGGCTTGGGAAACAAAAATGATGGGTCACGTAGAGTAATCTGACAGGAAGCGACGGTCAAACGGTGGTGACAGGAGCCGTGCGGAGTGGAGCCATGGATTGGGTTTTGTGCTTCAAATTTTGTGATAGATGTTTCAGAGGGTCGGGGCCTCTATAAAAACCCAAGCTTTGTAATGGGAAAGGGGTCGAAAACTACTGTAACAGAGGGTTACAGATTTGAAATCCCAAGGGATGTTGTTTATTTTTCTTCCAGATGGACGAGACCTCTTTAAAAACCCAGGCACTGTAATGAGAGAGGAATGATGAGGCAGAGATTGCTGGAGAGTGAAAGAAAATTGGGCTAGCAGCCAGTTTTGTGTAAAAATGATTTCCAGTTAATGCATGAATTTTTTGGACTTGTGGGTGCACAATTTTTTGTCCCCCATCAGTGGTATCAGAGCCAATGTTCCTGAGTGCGCAAGCAGATTCGTCGAACGTGAGGCAGTTTGTGCCAAGATCTATGGTGAAGGGCCTAAAAAGAGAGAAAGAAGTTCCTGCGTGTGCAGATAGATTCGTCGAACATGAGGCAGTTTGCACCAGGAAAGAGGAAGAATTTGGCACTCTGTGCAGTGCTTGTAGGGGGTTTCATGGATGAAGCCTCAGAGGAAGAATTTGGCACTCTGTGCAGTGCTTGCAGGGGGTTTCATGGATGAAGCCTCAGAGGAAGAATTTGGCACTCTATGTAGTGCTTGCAGGGGGTTTCATGGATGAAGCCTCAGAGGAAGAATTTGGCACTCTATGCAGTGCTTGCAGGGGGTTTCATGGATGAAGCCTCAGAGGAAGATTTTGGCACTTTATGCAGTGCTTGCAGGGGGTTTCATGGATGAAGCCTAAGAGGAATAATTTGGCACTCTGTGCAGTGCTTGCAGGGGGTTTCATGGATGAATCCTTAGAGGAAGAATTTGGCACTCTGTGCAGTGCTTGTAGGAGGTTTCATGGATGAAGCCTCAAAGGAAGAATTTGGCACTCTGTGCAGTGCTTGTAGGGGGTTTCATGGATGAAGCCTCAAAGGAATAATTTGGCACTCTGTGCAGTGCTTTTAGGGGGTTTCATGGATGAAACCTCAGAGGAAGAAAATTGGCACTATCTACAGTGCTTGTAGGAGGTTTCTTGTATGAAGCCTCAGAGGAAGGAAATTGACACTCTTTGCAGTGTTTGTGAAAGGGGTTGGATTAGAAAGAGTTTTGAGTCCCTGTGCAGTACCTGTAGTACTAGCATCGAAGGAGACGACAAACAGTATAGAAGTGAAGGTCACTTCTCCATCAACCCCGAGTGTCTGATGCAAGAGCATCCAGTGGCAACAGAGCAATCTTGCATCAGAAATAAAATGCTGAGTGTTTCGCCTTGGTGTCGCGATATCGCGACAAAAAAAGTGTCATGATATCACGACAGAAAAAGTGTCATGATATCGTGACATGTCGCATTATCGTGACTCAGGAAGGAGAGAGAAAGGCAAGGTGGAAAATGTCGCGATATCATGACCAAAAGAGGAAAGATAAGGAATGGATGAAAAATGTTGTGATATCGTGACATGTCGCGGTATCGTGACTCGAAGAAGAAATAAGGCGCAAGTGGGGAAGATGTCACGATATCACTAAAGGTCGCATTATCGCGGCCCAAGGAGGAGAGAGAAATCTAGAAGAGAAAATGTCACGATATCGCGACATGTCACATTTTCATGACCAGAAGGCGAAGAAGAAGCTAGAGGAGGAAAATGTCGTGATTTCATGACATATCGCATTTTCACGACCAGAAGGCGAGCGAAGAAGCCAGAGGAAGAAAATGTCACAATTTCGTGACATGTCACATTTTCATGACCAGAAAGCGAAGAAGAAGCCAGAGGAGGAAAATGTCGTGATTTCATGACATGTCGCATTTTCGTGACCAGAAGACGAAGAAGAAGCTCGAGGAGGAAAATGTCACAATTTCACGACATGTCACATTATTACGACTAGAAGGCAGGATGAAGAGCAGAAGAGGAAGATGTCACGATTTCATGACATGTCACAGTTTCACGACCCGCAGAAGAGAGAGAAGGCACAGAGGAGAAGATGTCACGATTTTGTGACATGTCGTAGTTTTGCGACCCGCCAAGGAGAGAGAAGGCCAGGAGAAAGAAATGTCGCGATTTCATGATAGGTCACAGTTTCGCGACCAGAAGGCGAAGAAGGAGTCAAGGAAGGAAAATGTCATGATTTTGTGACATGTCACATTTTCACGACCAGAAGGCAAGTGAAGGAGCTCGAGGAGGAAAATGTCATGATTTCGTGACATGTCGCATTTTCACGACCAGAAGGCGAGAGAGGAGCCAGGAAGCTGAAATGTCACGATTTCGTGACATGTGTTTTCATGACTCGAAGAGGAAAGTGAAGGTAAGGATGAAAGAATGTCATGATTTCGTGACATGTCATGTTTTCGCGACCCGAAGAGAAAAGAGGAGCCGAGGAAGAAAAATGTCACGATAGCGCGACATGTCGCATTTTCATGACAAGAAGGCCAGAGAGGGAGCCAGAAAGAAGAAGTGTCATGATTTCATGACACGTCGCATTTTCATGACGAAAAGGCAAGAGAATTTAGGTAGAATGAGAAGATGTCACGATATTGTGACATGTCACTATTTCATGACAGGAAGAAGCAAGAGAAGGTGGAAAGAGAAGATGTCACAATTTCATGACATGTCACGATTTCGTGACAAGGAGAAGAGAGAGAAGGTGGAAAGAAAAGATGTCACGATTTCACGACATGTCATGATTTCACGACGTGAAGAAGGGAGAGAAGACAGAATGAGAAGATGTCACAATTTCGTGACATGTCACGAAATCGTGACCCGAAGGAGCGAAAGGAAGCAGGAAGAAAAGAAGATGACAGAAGTCAGGCAGTAGTTGCAGAGCCGTATAGGGATGACACATGGCACCAAGGTGCAATAAAAGTGGGCGAATACCAAGAGGCTCGAGAAATAAAAATGATGGGTCGCATAGAGTAATCTGACAGGAAGCGGCGGTCAGACGACGGTGATAGGAGCCGTGTGGAGTGGAGCCATGGATCAAGTTTTGTGCTCTGAATTTCATGACAGATGTTTCAAAGGGTTAGGGCCTCTATAAAAACCCAAGATTTGTAATGGGAAAGGGGTCAAAAAACTACTGTAACAGAGGGTTATAGATTTGAAAGCCCGAGGGCTGTTGTTTGTTTTTCTTCCAGAGGGACGGGACCTCTTTAAAAACCCAGGCATGTAATGAGAGAGGAATGGTGAGGCAGAGATTGCTGGAGAGTGAAATAAAACTGGGCCTGTGGCCAGTTCTGTGTAAAAATTATTTCCAGTTAATGCATGAATTTTTTGGACTTATGGGTGTGCAATTTTTTGTCCCCCATCAGATAGAGTTAACCCTTGCATCATCATCAAAAAGTCCTTCAAAAGAGAAAGGAAATTTAGTGTGACTATACAAGGTGTCTTTTAATATGTATGGTCAGTGTATAGGTTTAACCCTAGAATGAATATGGGATATTGGCCACTCTTGACCACCCAAGGATGCATCATCTAAAACTTAAAAGTGGGTAAAAGCTTATGTGGAATTTATCCAAAATAATTGGGTAGATTTTAGGGTTGTTACAACACTAAATCTGAGCACCAGGAAGTAGCCATTGGTTCTTAGAAGTGTAGCCACCTAGTTAAGGGGTGAAGTTATCTGGTAGATAAGTAAAACCACTTAATGTGCCAAGGAGGAGATGCAGTTAGCGACCAAAGGTTAAAGGAGTAATAAAAAGACTCCATTTTGAGCAGAAGAGGTATCACCAACATACACAAAAGAGTGAGAAATCGAACAAATATTTTTTAGACATTGAAAGGACACATAAGATATAACCAAACCATTCAAAAATATAATATTCAAAAGGAAGCAAACATTGGCTTCCATAACCATCAGCAAGTTGAAGACCACGTGCTATTTGGTGGATGATAAAGTAGAAGACTGCCAGGTGAGCATTGCAAAGGAGGTAAAGAGTGATTTGAAAAGGTAGTTGAAAATATTCTCTCCACTTGGCATGATGAATGAGGAATGCCAAGAGTCAATGGTGGAATAAATAATGCCTTAAAAACTATATTAAATTCATTAAAGGAGGTTATGTTGAGTAAGGCAAGGAAAGAGAGATGAAGTCAAAGTTGTTACTAAGCTTGAAGAAGCTATCTAAAGCTCATATGGAGGAAAATGAAAGTTTAAAATCCCACACTTGGAGGAAATATCATGGAAGGATGAAGGAATTGAAAGCTTTGTGAAGAGTGAAGATTTCATGGAGAGTGCAAGTATACATAAAATATAGCCTACATTATAGTGCACCAGTTTGGAGGAATTAATTTGGTTGTTAGAGAAACCAACAAGCATGCAAAGGAAGGTTAAATAATTGGAGATGAAATTAGTGTGTCTCATTCACAAGGAGGTACATAACATTTGAATTAATTTGATTTTTTCAAAGGTTAAGGAGCCATAAGGGATATTATTTTTAATTATTCTAAGGTTGAGATTAATTAATCTAATACATCATAGATTAATTGAATTAATGGAGGGATAAGACAACTAGTTGAATAATTAAAACCTTAGAAGCTATATTAATTAGTTTTGAAGTATTTTGGGAAATACAATTTAAAGTTTTTAGAAATTATTTTATTCTATTTGAAATTCAAGATACATTGAAATATTTGCAAATAGTTTAACTTGGAGGAATAAGGATTTCTACATAAATTAGAAATACTAAATTTGCAAATATATTTGTTTTCTAAATTTCTTATTTTGGAGTTATAAGGACTTCAACATCAAAATAGTTTTTTGAAATTTAGAAACTATATTATTGAAATTTGGGAATTCAACCTAGAAGATTGAAATCTTTATCAAAACTAATATTTGATCTTTTATAACTAGGGAGTCATAAGGTAGTCAACCTCATAAAGACTAGAGAATTGAAAGATTCATTTAAAGACAAAAGAATTATGGATTATTGGTACATATATTTAGGAGCAAGTAAACATATGACTGGAAACAAACAATGGTTTAATTCCCTACAAGAAAAAAATGAGAAACTAGTTGCTATAGTAGATAGTAAGACTTATGAAGTAAAAGGGATAGAAAATATTCTAGTCAATATAATAAATGGAAAAGGAATAATTAAAAATGTGCTATATATTCCTGGATTGACTACCAATCTTCTTTTAGTTTCTCAACTCATGGGTCAAGACATAATAGTAGAATTTAAAGTCATCAATGGAAGAAAATAATGTCATATTATCAAACAAGGAAAAATGATAGCTTTAGGTTTCTATAAAGGTAGTCTATTTTTTTTAGATACTACTACACATTCAGCTCTTTCAGTTAAAACATCAGGAATAAAATATCTATGGCATAAACTTTTGGGACATACCAGTGCATCATCCATAAATAAAATGGTCAAATATCAAATGGTTGAAGGGATACCAAATCTATCTTGGGAATCTACTATTTATCCAGAATTTTTGGTAGGAAATCAACATAGAATCCCTTTTGAACTTCATCATCACAAGTATCAAAAACCATTAGAATTAATATATACATATGCATATGGTCCAACGAATGTTACTAGTATTGTAGAAAAGGAATCAAGAAAGACTATCAAAATTCTTCATTCAGATAGAGGAGGTGAATTTGTATCAAAATAATTTTATCTATTTCTAAATGAAAATGGAATTAATAGACAACTCACTACAACATATTCACCTCAGAAAAATGGAATTGTACAAAGAAGAAATAGGTCTATAGTGGAAATGGTGAGATCCATGATAAAATAAGCTCATATTGATCATCAATATTGGGTAGAAGTAGTCAAAATAACAGTGTACTTACAAAATAGATTACCTAAAATAATACTTAAGAATGTTACACCAGAAGAAGCATGGTTAGGATAAAGATAAAATATTGAAAAATTAAGAATTTTTGGATGCAAAGCTTATATGCATATTCCAAAAAAAAAAATGAAAAAAATTATATGAAAAACTATGTACAGTATATTTGTTGGCTATGATGATGAATCTGCACGGTATAGTTTAATTGATCCAAGTATAAAGAAGGTATATATAAGTAGAGAGTTTTTGATGAAAAATCAAGGTTGAAACTAAAAAAATATAATGATGCAGAAGTTCTTTTAAATTTCTTAGAGGAAGACTTGGCAAATGAAGAGACAAAGTCAAAATCCCAAGATGAACAAAGTGAATACACAAAATTCCATAATTCCTCGATGGAAGGAATCAATATGGCTTAGAAAATCACTCAAGGAATCAAATTTGGAATAAATACTTAATTTTATTTCTACAAGACCTCAAACTCATTGTTAGAGTAGAATGAACAGAGGATTACTACTCACCATAGTAGAGTCAACGTCAACATTTCAAGACCTAAATCACTCACATTGGAAGGCATCTATGGAATATGAATATTCATCACTATAAAATAATAAAACATGGAATCTAATAGAATTACCTCTAGGAAAGAAAGTTGTGGGTTGCAAATGGGTTTACAATATTAACTATAAAGTAGATTGGACACTTGACAAGCATAAAACTCAGTTAGTAGCCAAAAGATATACTTATGTAGAGGGAATTGACTATAAATAAATATATACACCAATAGCTAGAATGATTACTATAAAAATAATATGTGCTCTAGCAACTCATCGAGGTTGGAAACTTCATCAAATGTATGTAAAAGGTGATTTTCTTAATGGTGACATAGAAGAGAAAATCTACATGTCACAATCAAAAGGATTTATCGTTAAATATCAAGAACATAAGGTTTGCAAGTTAAAAAAATCCTTATATGGTCTGAAACAAGCCCCCAAAACATGGAACATAAAAAATAATAATCATTTACTGCAGCATAGTTTCAAATGAAGTACATCTGATCCAAGTATATATCCAAAAAAAGTTGAAAATGTTATATTAATTCTTATAGTGTATGCTAATGATATAGCGATTACTAGAAGCTCTAGAAAACTAATAAGTGAACTAAAAAAGGATCTTGCGAAGGCTTTTGAAATGATAGGTTTATGATTGATGAATTATTGTCTTTGTCTTGGTCTAGAAATTCATCAAATTGAAGGTAATATTATAATTACACAATAAAAATATGCAAAATATCTACTTGTGAAATATAAAATGAATGATTGTAATCCTAAAGATACACCTATGGAACAAAGGATTCAATTATCCAAAATTAATGGAATACCTTTAGTTTCAGCTACAAGGTACTACCAATTAATTGAAAGTCTTCTATACTTAATAAATACTCAACCTAATCTAGTTTTTGTTGTAAATTATATTTCAAGATTGAAGCAAGAGCCAAGAGAGAGTCACCAAAAATATACAAAAAGAATACTACAATATGTTAAGAAAACTACAAATTATGGACTAACTTATATGAAGAATGTTAAATATTTTTGTCTATAGGGTTATTCAGATTCTTATTATGTTGGTTCTATTGATTATATAAAATCTACTTCAGGGTGCATTTTTTTCTTGGGTTAGGACATTTTTCTTGGCACAGTATAAAACAACATACAATAGCACACTCATCTACTGAAGCAGAATATCGTATGGTAAGAGATACAACTTGTGGAGATTTTTGGTTAAAATATATATTATTTGACATGGGAATCAAATGAACTCCAACTCTAATACATTATGATAATAAAGGAGTACTCAATATGATCAAAAATATAAATTTTCATAAATGAACTAAGCATATTGAAGAACAATGTCATTTTATTAGAGATCATTTTAAAATTTTCATATCAGTTTGAAGCATATTCCTATAAAAGAATAGCTAGAAGATATATTTACAAAATATCTAGTTCAGAACAAGTTTCAAACATTCAAAGATCATCTATGCATATCATGATAATTTCATCCCAAATAGTGCAATACAGGGGGTTGTTAGAATATATTACATTATTTTTTATGTATGTCAAAGGTCATTTGAGGTAGACCAAAGGCCATTTGTAAAATCTATATTATGGACTCTTAGTTCCATATTTCATTGTACAAGTTCATACAAGGAGTATCAAGCTATGTGCATTTATTCTCATGTAGTTCATGTATTTTATTGTTCTTTCCTTTATCTCATTAGTTTACAAAATTAGTAATTGTGTTTTCTTGATTAGATTGAATGCTCCAAATCCCATCAAAAATTAGGTTTCCCACGGTTAAGATGAAGTCTTCAAGAAGGGTGACGTGTGTTGTAAGAGCAAAAATTTATCTTCAAGAAATACCTTTTGGAATAATGCAAGATTGAAGGAGCTTACATTGAAAGGAGGTGAAGAATATGACTTATATTATTTATTTTAAGTCCTAGAAGAAATGTTTTTGGATGTGTGTGGGAGTGTCTAATAGTTCCAATGGTGACTATGGTCCAACCTAAATAAATATTTTTAAAGCAGTAAATTTTAGATGATGAGGGGGTCCAAAGGAGTCTAACTTAAAATATGAAATCCCATTAGAGAATCCACTATGAGGAAGATGCTATTGTTAAGAATGTCTTCTTTCCTTTGCCCATCAATTTAAATTATGGAGGGATGCTGAAATTGCAATCTAATTCATGGACAAGATCAATATTATATGATTTATTGGACAACCCTAATGGATTTTTTTTTTGGGTAATATTAAGAAAGAGGGTTTTGAAAGGAATCCCACAACTTTATACAAAAAATACCAAAGGGAGAGAACCAAACACAATCCAAAAAATTAGCTCCAAAAGGATACCAACAACCATCCATCCCAAAGGGTATAAACAACCAACAACATCGATCGAGAAAATACAACAATCACAACCAAGGCATCGAAAAAACCAAGAGGAGGCAAAAAATATGAAAATATGGAATTTGAAAACCCGTACGGACCTCTATTCCTTGATGTGAATGAAAATTTAAATTTTAAAATTTAAAAATCCCACCCGTACCACAAAGTAATAGGTAGACCCCTTCAACGGTAGCATAAAAAACACTGCCCAATCAACTGGAAAGAGCCTCACACCACCCGAGGAGTACCAAAGAAAATAAAAGCATTAAAATCCATAGGCAGATAACCGTAAAAATCCTGCACAAAATATTTAAAACCAAAAACCACTCCAGGCTCCAAAACCATCCAATGACAACCAACAACTAAAAAATAATCTCATCCTTGCATCTCCAAAGAAAATAACATAGATCAACACACCATGAAATCATATCACTACCCACAACAACTCATACTACCCTAGGAGAAGGAGAGATTTTAAACGTGTCCATATTGAGTTGTCTACTACGACACATCAAGCTCATTATTCTTGGCAAACTTAAATCGAGAAGACTACCAAAGGCAGCTACAAAAATGTAGTCACTCTTTTTTGGTCTGCACACTTTTCTTTTGATTCCTTTGGACATACAAGATTTCTGAAATATTTCAAATAAAGCACCAGGGGATCCCTTCTCTAGCCTTGAAGAAGATAAGGAATGATCAGCGACCATCCCAGCCCTACACTTTGGGGAGGAATTAACATCCACCGATCCATCACTACAAGCATTCTTAGAAGGAGCAAGCAACAAATCCTTACCCACCTAAAAGCTCTTCTCTAAGAAATCCAAAGGAAAAGACCCCATATTAGGAGAAGAAACTGGGATCTTCCTTGACACAACAGGGGATAATGGAGGAAACTCCACTAATTGTTTTTTTTTTTTGAATTTACATGGTGGAATCGGTAGCCGCCATGAATCCGGGTAGGCTGTCCAGATTTTTATGGCTGCCACAGTATTCTACACTATCCACCCTAGAAGCTACCACACAAATCTTCGTGCAGTCCACCCCTATAACCACCATGCCACAATCATTTTAAACCTTTTACACCGCTAAAAGCACCAGGAAAGGGATAAGCATTCAGTCCGACGAGGCCCAAGATTTGAACCTTGGACCTTCGCCCCCCTTATGGGGTTTGGATGAACCAATTGGTCTACACCTCGGACCTAAACTCCAATAATTGTTTAATAACATACTCTTTATTTTCTAGGAAACCAAAGGAATTAAGGACCAGAGGAGAATTAGAAAAAGGTTATCCAAATTTTTAGGCTTCTCATTCATGACCAAACATGGTGCTTCAACCTATTTAGGTTCAAAAATACCCACCAAAGGCCCATCCTTACAAGATGGAAGCTCACCATTCTCCATATCAATAGCATTCCCTATAGTATTCTTTTTTGGGACCCAAATTTTATTCTTTTTGGGAACCCAATTTTTTTTTCAAGGTTACATACTTGGGGATGAGCCTTAAAGGGCAAGCACTTGGGACATTTCCACTTCTACCATAAAACTAATAGGCCCCTGGTCTATTCTCATATTCAATATATTGGACCCACAAGCCTAAATGAGAAACAAGTTCCACCGAAGAAGGTATGGACTTTCCCCTATCCACCAACACACACATCCGAATATAATGCATTCAGGATCTGCTCAAGGAGGTATGATCCAAGGAGATAAAGTCTCCAATGATACTAGCCACCACTCGAAAAACACCTTGATCCCATAAATATAGAGGGAAATCAGGGAGTTTTATCCACATAGGAATAGATCTAATTTGCTGAGTAGCCGGATTGAAGTCAGGGACCCACCTCTAAAGAAATAAACCTTACTTCCTAAAGAACCAGGGGTCTCCTTCCAGAATTTGAGTGGAATCCTCCACATAATTCAACTTGATAAGAAAAAAGTTTCTCGAAATATCCACAATATCCAAAGAACCAAGGGGTTTCCATCTGGCCAGGGCCCACCTTTTCAACACATCAATATCTAGCTTGAAATTTTCCAACCATATTCCAAGCCCCTTTACCAAGGATGTTGTTTACAACACAGTTTGGAACAAAAATCTGCTTGGAAACAGGATTGATTTCACACCTAGAAGAAACAACCTCGCTAGCCAATCCAAACACCACTTGAGCAAAAGAAGTGGTGCCCTTCTAGAGGGAAGGCTAAAAATCACAAAAAACCTTACCTGGATCCCACAAAGGAGGGACCATATCCGCAAACATAGCCTTCGTGTGGCACCCACCATCAGCACCAGAGTCCTGAACCAGGGTTGATTCCAGCGACACAGTATCGAACCCGCCCGAGTACCACATCGCCCCTCTTCATAGCTTCCTTCAAATTTCATTGTAAAATATATTAACTAATTGTAATATTTTATTATGCAAGACCTATAGGCCATGGTTAACCTTGTTATGATTAAAATCTATTTATAACTTATAACTAACCTAAAAATCTCCTGCTATATCATCTTAAGTTAAAGATTATTATTTATTTAGGATTTGTTATTGGTATAAATATACTCTTCCCATTTATTTGATTATTAGAGTGTTACAAATGTAATGTATGGATTGTATAGTGATTATTTATGGTGCCTATGGGCACCCCCAAATCTCTAGATCTATTTTTTCTTATTTTTATCCCTTTACATTTTTTATATAATATTTTTGAATGGATGGATTGCTTCTATTCTTTTCTAGAAAATATTATGAATTCCAACAAATTTATTATATTTCAATAAAAGGTTAATTAATCATGTATTTAAAGTTTATTATATATTAATTAGTAAAACAAGGCCATGTACTAGTAATTATTAAGTTTTATGATTTTTAAATGAAAAATATTAATATGTAAGTTTCATGGCTACAAGTTAGAAATATTGAATATTTAAAATTGGATTATGTGGAAGTGGAAGATTGAATTCAAATTACTCTATGAATTTTCTTCTAAAAGTATTTTTCCTCACCATCTTCTCTAGTTCAAAATCAAGGATTAAATAATGGATAGTGGCATTTCGTTTAGAGGTAAAAATACATTATATTTAAGACCATGGATGGGAATTTTTATGTGGAGATAAAAACTATTAAAAGTATTCTAGTGTAAATTAGGATTTTTAAACTTCCTTATCATATTATCAATAAGGAGATTTTAGAGAATATTGTCAATACTCTAGGAAAGTTCATCCAAGAGGGACCAATCTCTAAGGAGATAAGGCACGTTGTCTACAATTGAATATGTGTTGCCATGGATATTTAACAACCTTTACCAAAGTACATTAGGATTAAATCTAAATCAAGATAATGAGATCAAAAAATAGATTATAAAAATATTGCATTCCTCTATCATAAATTTTACAAGACTAGACACATGGCAAGAGTTTACAAGATAAAAAAAAATAGAGAAATAGATGGAAACTTGTGGACATGAGAAAAACATCAATATGAACTAAGGGGATAATTTCTTAGTATACATTAGACCAAATAAAGTATTTTTCACTCCTAAGAAACTCGTAAAAAAAAATTGTACATCATCAAATGGTGAATGCCATTACAATTTACTTGATAAAAAACTAGAAGGAAAAATGATACAAAGTATGAGGAAGTACAATGCACAATTTCAAATTAAAATAACATTAAAAGTACAAATGAGGATGGGTAGGTAAAGTTTAAAGCAAATGAAGAGAAAGAGGTCAATGTTTATCTAGGTAAATCATATTCATTTTCTATAAGTAGCATAAAATCTTCTCTTTGCAATAAAAGTGTAAGCAGTACATAGTGAATTCATTGAGCTTTAGGGTTTTAAGTGTAGCATAATAAATCAATGCAAATGGAGGATATCCATGAAAATTTAGGGTTTCTAAGGAAGCATAAGAAATTAATTACCATGTTTCTAGGGAAACATAATATATATATATATATATATATATATATATATATATATATATATATGAGGTTATTCCTTGCATTTCTAATTCTCTAGGGAAGCTTAAGTCTCTACAAGTTAAGTCTCATTATGAATAGTATGAAAAAATAAAAGAGATCGATCAAGATTAAAATTTTTGTGGGAATAAAAAAATGAGAGGACGTTTATATAAATAAGAACATAAAGAAAAGGAAACTCAAAGGGATAAAAATTTGGTAAGTCAAAAACAAATATCAAAGGTATCAATAAGAAGCGGGGCTAAGCCCACTAATGAAAAAAAGTGATGTTGTAAATGGTATTGTGGATTATTAGGGGTATGAATAAGACACCTACAAAGAGTTATTAAGAAATTAATAGGTTGTTGAGTTTATTTTTATAAAAAAAATAAAATTAAGTAATGAGGTACATAAGGATGCATTCAAAATGATTTAGAATATGGAGGGTTTCCTAGTATTTTCTTATGTAGGATATTCTAGGTATATTGTGATAATATGTAATAAACATAAATGGAGTTGCTATAAGAAAAAATTATTTGGGTAATTGGACTATTTTACAAGAAATGAAAAAGCATAATCATTGGATTTGTAAATGTATATGCTCCAACTATAGTTGGAATATGTCGAAATGGCCTTAGTATATTTTTGTCAAAAAAAATGATGATTCGTAATTGTAATATTTGGTATCTTGGGTGTGACTTCAACATAATATTTTCTTTAGTAGAAAATAATAGTGGTACTCGTGGATGGTATAAACCAATGTAATATTTTGCTTTATTTAAGTAAAATGGTACTCTTTCAACTTCTCAATATATGTGGAGTAACAAATGCATCAAAAAAATTCACACCAAAAAAATTGGATAGACTTTTGTGATTCAACACATGGTTATAAACAAAGTATACAATATTTTTACACATTTTATCATAAGCATATTATATCACAAACACATTTTTTTCACTTGTAATTTACTCAATAATAATCATCCAAATCCATATTGCTTCCACTATATATGGCTCCAAGAACTTGATTTCTGTCAAATGTCTATGTTATGATGGAATGTAGCAAACTTTGAAGGATCGTGTATGTACAAGTTTATTCAAAATATAAAAATAAAAATATGGAATGCCAAATTATTTAAGATATATTTAAAAAAATATATAAAAAATAAATCCAAGCTCAAAAATTTATAAAAGAGTAGAAATCAATGAAATGGACTAGCATAATAACCTCACCCATATTACATCATGACCACTTGGTGGTATTACAACAAGTTTCACAATTATGTATGTATCACTTTGCAAGATTCAAACCTTAGCCTTCTTCTTGAAAATTGAGGAATCCTAATCAGTTCAATTAATACCATTTTATATTATTTTATATTATTATATTCTAAGTTCCCAGTATTTTGATAAACATAGATCAATCCAAATAAGATTTATTACAAATTTTAAGTAAAATTAATTTTTAATGATATGTTATGAATTTTAGTTAAGAATAAAGTCAACACAATTCACTTAAGAATCAAACACCTACTACTTATATATATTAAAACTCTATATCAAGGTTTTATGTAAAAGATAACCTATTTTAATAGCTTGAAATCAAATTGATGATTTATTTTTTGATATATATTATTATGCTTAAGATAATATATATATATATATATATATATATATATATATATATATATATATATATATATATATATATATATATATTATATGAATTAATTAAAACATTAATAAATAATCAAACTATCAAATATATGAATTAAAAATTAGATGGACTTTTAAGGTAAAAGACATAGGTTGGTCTCTCTAAGACATTGAAAACTAAAAAATTAAATAGACAACTTTCATATTTTTATCATCATACCAAATAAGACAGTGTGCACTATACCTTGATTTGAGGAAGTTTAATCATATCCTATGGCCTTCAAACTAAATTCTAAGATAGTTTGAGTGACACATTACACATTATGCATATAAGTATATGCATAATATGACATATAATATTTCTAAAAGACTTGGCGCTCGTGGAAAGGTGATTGCTCCAGTCCGGAGCATATGTAGAATACTGCAGTCCGCTCTAGGTTACACTGAAACACTAGCAGAATGGAGTTTGAAGGAGGTCAGCGAGCCATAGAAAATAATGACTCGCTTCACTTAATCACAAATGACAAAGTAGAATAGGAAATATGCAAATGATAGCAGATTGGAAATATGCTCAACTTAATTGATGGCACGCACACCTAGGCTGAGAAAGAGAAGAATGAGGCATGCTTATCACAAAATAACAAAGCCAACAAATAGCAGCCAAAAGGAATTTGTCACAGACTTAAATGTATTATAAATCCATAGGCTTGGAGCAAAGGTAAAGTTGCAGACCGCACCAAATATTAGGGCAATAATTAAATCACACAAATTTATAATATAATGAAATATATTCTATTCTACTCAAAAACATAAAGGAATTGAGCGGGATGGATGATAATCTACTATCACGAGATTTATAAAGGATTTCAAGCAGAATGGAACATAAGGTAACTTTTCTAAGCAATTTTATATTCAACCAAAAAACATAGAAGGCAAAATACAAGCAAGTATTATTTATTGCTCGAAAATACATCCACATATGTTATATTGGAAATACATCCACACTCATCTACAACAAAACCATTTTACAAGATAAACACTATGCTTCTGCTATGCTACTATGCTTTGATGCTCCTTCTACTCCACTATACGTTGTTGTGTTCTTATCTGATATCCTCTATATTTCTCTCGGGATCTCATCAACTTACATAGCTAGGTAAGGAGGGAAAACCTTACCAGCATTTTGACATACATTAAATTTAAAACTAGGGTTTCTATCCAATCGTTGAACAACCTAACAATTGCAACTATCGATAATAACTACGCCTACTACAAAATGTGGTGATCTAATTTTGTAGATAAGATCTATTGGAGATCTATCAAATGTGAAATCGAGTTTAATTTCTAACATCCTCCTTTAAACGATATTTCACAAAGACTTTGACACCTATATTTTCCCTTAATCTGTTAAAATACTCCTTATTCAAAGGTTTTGTGAAGATATCCGCAACTTGGTCTTTGGACCTGCAAAACAATAACATAATTTCATTAAAATTTACCAGCTCCCTAATGAAGTGGTAGCGGATATCGATGTGCTTGTTTTGGCCATGGAACACCAGATCCTTTGACAGTGCTATATTGAAATCTTTATCATAAAATATCATTGTTGCCCCTTCCTAATGATAATTGATATCACCCAATATTATTCATAGCCATACTGCCTGGCATGCGACTGAGGTGGTGGTAACATACTTTGTCTTCACAATAGATAAAGCAACAATTAGTTGTTTCTTTTATGACCATAAAATTACACCTGAAATAAGATTAAATGCAGAACTGAAAGTGCTCTTTCTATCATGTATGTTGCTAGCCCAATCGCTATCTATGTAGACAATAAGCTCATGCTGGTCTTTCCTTACATAAAAAATTGTATGGTTCCTGGTCCCATTGATATAACGTGGAATCCTCTTCCCTGCTTGCAAGTGAGTGTTCTTCAGTCCTTCCATTAATTTGCTAATCATAATTACTACAAACACCAGGTCTGGTCTGGTTGTTGTCGAGTACATAAAAATTCCAACTAATATCTTGTAGAAAGTTGGATCAATATTGTTGTTTCAATCTATCTTACTTAATTTTAGGCCTGTGGTAACTGGCATGATTGCTAGTTTGTTTTCCTATATTATGAACCTATTTGAGACATCAACTGCATACTTGCTTTGAGAAATGAAGATGCCATCCGCAAATTGGTCAACTTCAATGCAAAGAAAATATTTCATTAGGCCCAAATCTATCATTTCAAACTCTTTCATAATGGTTGTTTTGAACTACTCAAACATCATGCTGCTATTGCCAATATATATCAGATCATCTACATACAAGAAGACAATTATCATCTTCCTATCTGCATTTGTCTTCATATACAGAGTGTGCTCATATGGGCATTTTATGAACCCATTATCCTGAAAGTAAGCATCAATTCTGCTATACCAAGCTCTGGGTGCTTTCTTCAACCCATATAGAGCTTTCTTCAATTTTGAGACCTTGCCTTCTTGCCATTCTAGCTCATAGCCAGGTGGTTTGTCTATGTATACCTCTTATTCCAACACTCCATTAAGGAAGGCCAACTTGAAATCCATCTGGTATACTTTCCAACCCTTTTGAGTTGCCATTGCTAGTATCATTCTGACTGTGTCAAGTCTTGCTACTAGTACATAAACTTTATGATAGTCAATCCCTGACTTTTTCTTATAGACTTTTACCACCAGTCTGGCCTTATGCTTATCAACTTCACCTTGGGCATTAAACTTAGTTTTATATACCCATTTTACTCCAATGGACTTCTTTCCTACTGGAAGATCCATTAACTGCCAAGTCTGATTCTTCTCTATGGATTCTATCTCATCATCCATAGCTTTTACCCACTTTCTATTCTTAATAGCATATTCAAATGAAATTGGATCACATTAAGAAAATAAAGCAAAATCAGAATGTTCTGCTTCAATTTCATTTCTGGTTACCTCATATATGTTTTACAATCTCCTTATCTTTTATGGTGTCTTCAAGTTGGATATCCTTGTTGTAAGTGGAGGTGATTGTGATGATGAGGTTGTGTTGTTGTTGGTACCACTGTTACTGCTTGAAGCTACAGGTTGATGCACTTTATTTTCCTCCAAGTCCGTAGACTCAATAACTATTGGCTCTTGTTGAACAATCTTTGATTTCCAGTTCTATGCTTCATCCTCTTGGAACTTCACATCTCATATGATTATCAACTTCTTGATTATAGGATTATACAGTCTATAAGCCTTCAATTATTCACTATAGCCAATGAAGATACACTTCTCTACTTTGTCATCCATCTTCTTTCTCTTCTCATCTTGGATGTGTGCATATGCTATGCACCCAAAAACTCTTAAGTGAGCAACACTTGGTTCTGGTTGCTCCATGCTTCTTGAGGAATATTGTCCTTCACACTCTTTGTGGGACATCTATTTAGCAGATAAACTATACAAACTATAGTTTTTACCCATAACTCATGTGACAATCCCTTTACCTTCAGAATACTTCATGCCATATCCATTATTGTTTAGTTATTCCTCTCTGCAACACCATTCCATTATGGTGTGTATCTGATAATGAACTGGCTTTGAATTCCATTTATTTTGTAAAAATTTTAGAATTCATTGGAGATGTATTCACCTACTCTATCTGCTCTGAAAGTCTTCACGTGATAGCCATTTTTTTTATCAACCAGAGCCTTGAACTCCTAGAATTTGCTGGAAGCTTCTAAATTTTGCTTAATGGAATATACCCATGTCTTCCGACTGAAGTCATCAATGAAAGTCAAGAAGTATTTGTTACCAGTAAATTTTTTGGTCTACATAGGACCACAAATATCTAAATGCACCAGCTCCAATGGTTGTGAATCTCTCCATGAATTTCTTGTAGGAAATGCATCCCTATCCTGCTTTTTGACTAAAAAACCTTCACAAACTTGATTTGGTTGCCCTATGAGGGGTAAACCCTTAACCATTTGCTTCTTGTGCACTAATTTCAGGCCATTGAAACTTAGGTCACCGAATATAATATGCCATAGCCAGGTAGCATCTTTCACAACTACACTTAATGATATCAGTAATTCGTTCTGAATATGCAGGGGAAACATCTTATTATTTGGCATGGATACTGTTACAATTTGCCCATGCTATTTTTCTCTGATGGTACAGGCTCCATATTTAAATTGAACAGTGTGCCCCTTCTGCACAAGCTATCCAACACTCAGCAAATTATGCTTCAACCTAGGAACATAATAGACATCTTATATTTGCTTCCTTTTACCTTGCTTGGTTTAGATTATTATTTTACCTTTCCCCATGATAGGTACCTTGCTATTGTTCCCGATATTCACTTTGGACTTGATTGTTTCATCAAGGTGTGAGAATATTTCTCTGTTTCTAGACATATGGCTATTGCACCCACTTTCGAGATACTAGATATTCTTTTGGCTCTCCTCCTCAATAGTACAAGTTAACATCACATTTCCACAATCATATCTACACTCACCATTTTCATTTTTGTTTGTGTAGTGGGCTTGTTGTTTATTATCCTTAGCCATCTTATTTCTACACTCAAAAATATAATGATCAGATTTCTTGCAGTAATAGCATTGGATCTTTGATTTATCATACCTTTTATTTGATCCTCCTTGTTGATTTTTGACATTGCCTCTTCCTCCTACTTGATGGAATTTGTAGTTGTTCTCTCCTTCATTAGAGTTGGACCTTCCTCCTCGCTTGTTACCTCTTCCATGCTTACCTCTATTACTTTTTCCTTTTCCTCCTTGAGAACTGGAGGCAACTTGGTGGGATTTATCTCTTATATTATTGTCTCAAAATGAGACCTATGTTTTGAATGCTTTCTCCAATGAGGACTAAAATTATTTGCTCAGCCTCTTCTCATGTATTTTTAGAGAACCCATGAGCTCATCCATAGAGAGGGTTATCAAATCCCTCGATTCTTCAATTGCAATCACAACTGAGTCAAACCTTGCTAGTGGGCTCCTCATTATTTTCTCCACAATTCTTTGGTTCTTCACATTCTCTCCATTCAACTGCATTTGGTTGATGACATCCATTATCTGGGTGAAGAAGTCACTCATGAACTCTGACTCACTCATTTGTAGATTTTCAAACTCCCTTCTCAGCATCTGCAACCTCATCAATTTCACCTTGTTGGTACCTTGGAAGGAACAGGAAAGGATTTACCATACATTCTTTGCTTTGGTTGTTGCTACAATTCTCAAAAAAATAGTTTTCTTGATTGCCTACATTATGTAAAATAATGCCTTCTGCTCCTTCTTCCAATTTTCCTTCAACAAGTCTGACTCCACTTGGGAGAGAGCACTCAATGCTACTACATCTGCTGGTTATACATAACCATTCTCAACCAAGTTCCATAGTTCCTGGGACCCAAACAAAATCTTCATTTGAATGATCTAGTAATCGTAGTTCTTGCCATTGAAATGTGGGATCTGCAACTACAAGGTGCTACTACAAGCCATTGCTTCGTAACTTCCATGAAATTGGTGCTAGCTCTAATACCAATTTGAAAGACTTAGCACTTGCAAAAAGGTAATTGCTCTGATCCAAAGCATATACAAAATACTGCAGTCCACTCTAGGTTACACTGAAACACTAGCGAAATGGAGTTTGAAGGAGGTCAGTGGGTCATAGAAAATAATGACTCACTTCACTTAATCCTAAATGACGAAGCATAATAGAAATCCACTAGATTCTACAAGAAAGGAGAGTGGATTGACACAAAGTTGAATCTCGCTGTATTTAACACCCAGTGAGGAGGAGATTGGAGAGGATTCTAGTCCGCTGGACTTAATATGTAAATGATAGCGGATTGAAAATCTGTTGAACTTAATTGATGGCACACACACCTAAGCTGAGAAAGAGTGGAATGGGGCATGCTTCTCACAAAATGACAAAGCCAGCGGATAGGAGCCAAAAGGAATTTATCGCGGACTTAAATGCATTATAAATCCATGAATTTAGAGCAAATGCAAAGTTGTGGACTGCACCAAATATTAGGGCAGTAATTAAATCATACAACTTTAGAATATAATGAAATATATTCTATTCCACTCAAAAATATAAAGCAATTGAGCAGTATAAAGGATAATCTACTATCGTGAGATTTATAAAGGATTTCAAGTAGAATGGAACATAAGGTAACTTTTCTAAGCTATTTTATATTCAACCAAAAAAACACAAAAGGCAAAATACAAGCAAGTGTTATTTATTGCTCGAAAATACATCCACATATGTTAGATTGGAAATACATCCACACTCATCTGCAACTGAACCAATTTGTAAGATAAACACTGCGCTTATGTTGCGCTACTCTGCTCTCCTGCTCCTTATTCTACTCTGCTCTACGTTGCTGCATTCTTCTCTGATATCCTCTATATTGTTCTCAAGATCTCATCAATTTATATAGCTAGATAAGGAAGGAAAAGCTTACCAACATTCTGATATACATTAAATTTAAAACTAGGGTTTCTATCCAATCGCGGAACAACCTAACAATTACAACTGCCGATAATAACTGCGCCTACTACCAAATACGGCAATAAGATCTATCAGAAATCTATCTGATGTGAAATCAAATTTAATTTCTAACAATTTCATATCATATACGGCTTGATAATTTTGGCTTTCTTTTATAATATTGCCTTCAAATATTAGGTTTTGTGATCACAAATCTCTAGTAACTAAACACGTTTCTTGTAAGCCAAGGGCTGGATTATTTGTGTCCCATTGGCTAAATCAATTCATTGTGGATGATGTTTATTCTTACAAGGGCTGGATTATTTGTGTCCCATTGGCTAAATCAATTCATTGTGGATGATGTTTATTAGAGTATAATCGACGAAACTTTGGTTGACGAATACAATTTTATTAAAATCTTTAAAATAAAAAAAATTTCATGTGAATCTTGGGCTACCCTATAACCTCTACAATATTTCATCTCGTTTACATTAACCCGTAAGATGGCGTGAGACTACAAGCTACAAATTTAGAAGTGGGATTATATCTCGTGGGGGATTATATCTCGTGGGAGGACCTGGAAGGTAATAACATCGAGAGCTCAGCTATTTTAGCGTGCTACGTCATTGTACTCGGTTCAATTTTTCAATGCAGATGGGGATTGGATGCAGTGCAGACACCAACCAAACAATTTGGGAAAATGCAAGATTGGTGTGAACAAAGCTGTGTGTTAAACTTGTGCATGTTTGGATGAACCAGTTGTCCTCCCTGTCCGGTGAATATGAGTTCTTTTCTGCGCAAAGTTACCTTTCACTCAACAACATGATATCCTTTAATTAACTGTAACAAATGGATGGGTTTTATAAATCTGTGTGGCTTCAATCATTAATTCCTCGGAAATGTTTTGGTGCGAGTAGGTCAATTACTCTACGAGCGCGTTGAAAAACAAATGATTATAATACAGATCGTCCTTTTAATAGTGTTTGTAACTTTTTGGTGGCACCTCAGCGCTGTTTTCTTCCATTCCTATTTATATTCGTTTGGTATACCGTTAAATCAGAGCTACAAAGGAAAGCCTGTCCGAATTTATTTAAACATTGAAATATCTGGTACGTTGTCTGGAGTCAAAATAATAAGTAGCTAATTCCACTGAAACGTGTCTTCACATACGTCAACATTGTTTAATCAATATCAATCACGTAAGTAACAGATAATGGAGGTGTCAATCCAAAAACGGATGACGTTGCCACACTTCCGAGCTATGTAGTAATCTGCCTTTTTAGAGGTTGAAGTGTCCACTTGATGTGAAATACGCTGAAACATTTAAATGGATTCATTACAATCTTTGTACTAAAATAGCGATTGTCTGTCGTTTTATAAATGGGTGGGATATATACTTCAAATTCGACGGTTGAAATTTCATCACGGTGCCTTTTGTCTTTCATACTACACAGATTCATAAATTTCAACACACAATTAATGCAATGTAAGCATGTCATACTTCATGAGCCAAACGACCTTTGTTCGAGCCACTCATAAATATAGAAAATGCAACGCACGTTGGATTAGATTTCTAATTATGCAAAACATGGTTTGATTGTGAGGTTTGAAATTTTATTCCGAACCTAAACATTTGCAGAAGGTTAGACAGACATGAGATTTTCATTTATCTCGTTCCTAGTGGGTTGCTCTCGTCTTGTTTTGAAACAAAGTATTTGGTTGATGTCAACGTTATATACATTATTGTCAACGTTATACATTATTTTGTTTAGATACGTGTTGAGGAAGGAAATCCCCATTAGTGGAAGTGCAAGAATTTCATTGGAGTTATACCTAAATTCTGCCGACGGTTTGGAGTGTGGGATTGTCCGGCATTTTCCCCTAACGACGAGTCAACTGCATGCTTTAACTAACCCCTCAGTCTATTTTTACCTGCTACTCAAAGACACACTCAACTACGCTTCTTTGTATAGTGGATAAGCCCATATTATCCACCCATAAAAAAATCATGTCGTAATCACCTAAAAAAAAAATCCACCCCTCACCCGGAACTCGATTAAATTCGACTTAGGCGGAGAGCTCATGGAAGTTAGGGTTTGCAGGCTCTTGGAGACTTTCTTGGAAGGAGCAGCCGTGTAACTTCACTGGTAAGTTTATAAAACCATCTGTCATATATGCATTCCATTTTGGAATTACTAGGAAAAGAATTGTGCAATTCAGAGTCTGTATATCTTGGTAATATATGGCATGTTGAATTCAAAACAGATGATATCAGTTGAGGGCGTCAAGTAATGATTTATTGGCACAAATGAATATTGCAATTTTTCTTTAATTCGTTGTCTGTTCGACCTCAAAAAACTGCTGTAGGACTTCTCCAACATCGGTCTATTAAATTGTATATGAGGGTAAAAACAGATTTGTTTAGGAAGCAATCAATAGAATAACACAAATATCTATATCATTGGTAACTATCAAATAATGTGAGACTTTGCTCAGATAAGTGTGGGCATACACATGCACTGATGTATGATCCTGCTTATTCTGTGAAGAAGGACCACATAAATATCTTTAACTTCTTATTCTTATATAACGACTTCCTTGGATGATAGTGCACCGTTAGGAAGGATCACTTCTCTTTAATGTCAAACCCAATCAAACTCTCAATCAATCACACTTGCCGTGTCGAAACTTGAATGGCAATATGATTATTTGACGTTCAAAAGCTTGGAATAGAAGTTTGTGCAAATGAGAAATACATCTTTCTGTAGTGACGATTCATGAGTTGATATCCTCCATCGTTAGGAAAAATATATGCAAGTCCATTCAGTGACATGTTGAATGGATTTCCTATGAAAAGGGATTGCGCTAAATTTTAAAATTAACAAAATAGAGGACAGAGGTAACATCTATATGGATCTACTTTTGTCGGTCAACCTATTAACATGATCATTGTTAGTTTTCGCAAACCTCCACAACAATTTCTACTTGCCATGTTAGTTTTAGCAAACCTCTACAACAATTTCTACTTGAAAATTTTTAGTAAAATGTTTATTTAGAGGAATTAAATTTATGTACTTTTAAACAAAGAATATTTACATATAAAAATATTTTTATTTAATAAATAATATTTTAATAATTATACATTTATTTTATAGTTGTAATTAAATTTTGGTTTAAAAAATTATAAAATTGATATAAATATTTAATTATATGCAGACAAACTTTATCAGTAAAGCATTATAATCAATAATAAACAAAATAAAATCTTAAATAAATATAAATTTATTTAAATATTAATTAATTTAATATAATTTTTATTGTTCAAACATTAATAATATAAAAATAACAACATCCATGATAATTAAGAATAAGACCAGAAAAACACTTGATTTTTGTAAATTACTTAATCAAGGCTAAAATCATAACACTGTATGCTCATACGAATTGCAAAGCAATTTTTAAAAACAAAAACTCTTGAGTTTCTTTTCGTAATGAAGAAGCTTTATATTAAAGAGGCTTAATCATACAAAAAGGGTGGGTGGAATTGAGCACACCCCGAGTCCCCGAGTCCAAAACCACACTAACTGCTGACCATACAGTTAGGAAGACAACAACAAAACAACTTAAGCTATTACATCGTAGACATCAAAAGAAAGTAGGCCTGCAAGAATTTAAGCATTGTTCGGATGGCCCCAACCATCATCAACAACACCATTGCCCTCTTGAATATTCATTTTCCCATGACGCGCGGTAGCCTGCAGAGGAGGAGAAGAAGAACCATCTCCCCAACTCATCGCCTAGTCAAAGGCACAGAACAAGCATCCAAATCCCATGCATTGGTATGAACACAAAAATTGGGAAGAAGAAGCACCACCTATAGAGTTGTGTTTAGCAGCAGGAGGAGGTTGGCTGCTTTCTTGAGACCCAACACCAACAGATCAAGGATGCCTCCAGGTGGGAGGAGCGGGAGGCAAGCGACTCACCGTGCATGGTGCATTTTTCCAGTGGTCCATCAAAGGGCATAAATACTACAAATCCACATTTACCTTCTCCACTTGGATATGAATATGGAACCAGCAATCATAAAAAACCATATATCTGTCAGCAAAATAAAAATGCAAAGGTTCTTGCTGATGAAAAACAACTTTATTCCAAGTTTTCCATAGGTGAAACAAAATGTCCACTCTAAAAATTTGTCAAAATGCACCAAGTTTATTGTTAAATCTGATAGAGTCACCAAGTAAAACATGCACCCAAGAACAAGTATCAAGCATGTAGGGACTGAAGAAATAAATAATCCAATAAAGTCTTCTATCTTTTAATTATATAGATTAAGTTGAAATAATAATTCTTAATAAATACTTTAAAATAAAAAAAATAAGTGTTCTCAACATTTTGATAAAGGGCACAAGCAAAACATTTAATTATAATATCTTTCAAAAGTTTAAAAAAACTTTTGAAAGATAATTTTGTGATTTTTAATAATATTAAAAATCACAAAAATATCTTTCATTTTTTTTTTTAGTATTATTGAAGAATAATGAATAATTTAATATTAAAAGTCAAACAAAAGAATTACGTTATATTTTTTTATTAGTTAAAAATGGGTTTTAAGGATCTCATTATATTTACTAAATCAATCAAGTTTAATAATTGATAAGTTATTAATAACATGACATAATTTTGATAAGAAAAAATACATCAAATGAATTAGTCTTATTAATTTTTTTAATGTATTAGAAAGTTGAACTCTTTAAAATTTTAAACATAAAATAGATGGTAAATTGTTCTTATTTATTATTGTTTTTATATATGATTCATATGGTAGTTTTGGATAAGGTTTGTATCGTATTTGATACTTTAATAAATAGATAAACATTTGAAATATATATATATATATATATTATTTTAGATTATAATTTTGAATTTATAGAAAACAATTTTAAAAAGGTATAAAATTAAGATTCATAGTTGTGAACATGATATTATTTTGCTTAATTGATATTGTAACAATTATTTGAATTTGAATGATTATTTTAAATAAAATCAATGTAAGTTGTTATATTAAGTATAACATGTACATTTATGTATGTTTATTTGTTTTAGCATAAATTAATTTTTTTTTAAATTATATATGATATAAATATCATATATATACTAAGTTATTATTATAAATTATTTTTGTTTATATTAAAATGCATGGTGTATAAGAAGTATTACTCAAATAAATAAATAAATAAATATATTTATTTATTTATTTATTTCATGTCAAAAGAAACATTTATTTTATTGGTTTATTTATAATTGATTAGTGAAAAGAAATGAGAAACTAGATACTATTAATTATAATAGCATCTGTCTAGGACACATAGTAGTAAGAGAATACAAGAGAAACACCCCTATCAGTATTCTATTATTTAAACATATTTATTTTTATACATATAAAATAATCCAAGTAGTGCTCCCATATGGAGAAGAATGCAACTTTATACTGATCTACTTGAATATTTTTGTAAAGATATAATAAAAAAAATATGATTAAGAACTATTCTATAAATTCGAATAGCTATTTTTTAAAAGAAAATATTACATAATTAGATAACTTTTAAGACATTCCTTAATTTAATAAGAATTTTACAAGACATCCTGAATCAAGAAAAGGATAATCTAGATTATAAAATTTATAAAGAATATGGATCATACCACACTCACTTTTCAACCCTTGCACCAAATAAATAAGAATAATAATTAAAATAGGATTAAAAAAATATCTTATCCATATACAACACAACACAAACAAAAAAAATGCTATTGTTGAGCATTCTTGTAACATAAGCTATCATGTTTACTTAGAAGATGCTAAGATTTTAATGAGAGAGGATATTTTTATGAAACAAAAGAGTTGAGAAGCTATTGAGATTAATAATATGATGAAAATCTAAAGAGGTCCAAAGGCCTCAAGCTTACTATGACTTAGAAATCGATGATTCACCATATCAAACAACATACAAACCTTTCTAAATCTTAAATAAAATAAAAGTTTAAATAAGAGAGTATATTTATCTTCTTATATGTCTATAGATCAATATAACTATCTCTTAGAATATTGTATAGACAATAATATAAACATAGATATATGTGTGTAGGAATTATCGACCTTTCATCCTTGGGTAAACATACCTAAACCCTTAAGGATGGATCCAACCAAAATTTTAAATATCAAAACATTTATAACATATGGTGAGTCTAGATAGTCTTTCCAACCATATATCATATCATAGAAGCCTTAAACAATATAAAATAATAGTTATCTATTACTTTTTAGAAATAAATAAATATAACATTTTGTAGTTTCTTGGAAAATATGATCTTAATAACAATAAAATTTAAGTGGATTTTAAAATGTTTCTATATGTTATAGGTTGATAGTAGCATAGCATAATATGAAGTTTTTTAAATACAATAAATCTTTAGCCTAATAGAAAATTTAAAATATATATACTAAGAATTACCCTGTATATAACTCAGAAAAACAATAAAACCAAATAGAATGTCTAACACTGTAAATTTTCCAAAAATTAATAACATGAGTGTCTTGAATCCTTGTAAGATTTGTAACAAATATGTAAGATATTAATTCCTATTAATATTTGAGGAAATACATATAGGACCCTAAAATATATAATCCAAATAATTTTAAAATTTATGAGTACAAATTTTATGGAAAACACAACAAGCTTATAGTTAAAAAGTAAATTCAACATATATTCCTAATATTTTTTCCATGTATACAATAACAATTAATTAAAAAAATAAATAAAATGTTTAGCATAGTAATGTTTTGAAAAACTAACAACAACTATACCTTGAATTCGTATAAGATCCATAGGGAACCTATAATGGTATCCACTTCTATTGATTTTATGATACTTATTTAAATTTAAATTTTTTGTCTACGATCATGAAACATAGAGGTCAAAAGATATCATTGATTGGTCAATTGATCATTTCAATGTCCTATAAAAACATGCATCCCATCAAAATATAGATGAAAAATCATAAATCAAATAAGAATAATGATATTTTGGTTTCCTATTTTATAATTCCTTGGATGTGCTAATATCATTTAATCTCTCCATGAAAAAACATAAGTGAATTTCCTTGTTTGAACATATAATATTTGCTTCATTAACTATTTTTGTTTTAATCTCATCCATATTAGAGACAATTGGGTAAAATAAGGTCTAAAATTTTATAACACTTTTGTGAATATGGATCTCAGCAATTATGAAAATTTTATCTATATTAACCAAAATATCTTTGATAACTTCTCATAATTCCATTTTTTAGCATTAGAAATGTAACCAAAGTTAATATAATCCATAAGAATTTTAAAATTTGATTAGATGATAGCATTAGCTAGATTCCTAAGATTAGATTTAGACAAAGCATAGAAGATAGCCATGGATTGTATATAGGAACACTTTGTTTCTCTAATGAGATTGCCAAATTAACAAAATAATTTTACCATTTTGACCCCATTAGATGAATTCTATTTTTGCATTACTTGGAATTTATCTAAAAGCATCACCAACCTTTATTCCAATGTTACTTGGTTTAGGATTTTTCTTGAGATTTATCTAATTATTTACTTTGTCATCTCCTAAATTAAGGAAAGTTTACACTATTACTAAAAATTAAATCAAATATATGCTTAACTAAATTAATTTTGATATTAAATAGGTGTGTATTTAATTTGTTCAATTTAGGAGGGTGTATAGATTTCTATGAATGAAATATTTATAAATAAATACTTATATTATTATTTTTTTACATATTCAATTTTAATTTTATCCATATTTAAACACATAAAAATTAAGAATGATACCTTCAAATTACAAATTCACATTGGAGATTTAAATGTTTTAAAAATTCTAAGGTTAAAATTTTGTGTTGGAAGAAAGTATTATTATCTTTTGGAAGTACCTAATTTTCTTTAACATTGCTAGTGAAGAGAAAACATACACCGAAAAAATATTTTTAATATATATTTTATTTTTTAATTAATGATTTAAACTATATTTTATTTAAAGATAAATATGTGGAGATAATGTACAAATAGTTAAAAAAAAATATTTGTTCACTTTGATTCTATGAAAATATTATATATGAAATCTAAGTATTCTTCAATTTTTATGACTACAATATTTTATTTTTTATCTTAAAGAAAACAAGACTTTGAACTTGTTATTTTTTTTAAATTTTAATAAAAATGCATGCAAATTTTCAAATCTAATTGAAAATGTTTATTCACTAGTATTTTCGTATGAATAAGTTTTTGACAAAGGATATTTGTGTTTGGTTAGGGATATGAATTCTTGATACTTATTTAATATTTTATGTTTATTCTAATGAAAATAAATATTTTAAACTAGATGTATTTTTATTTTATGATAATGTACTCTCATTTTCAAACTTAATGAAAATATTTCTTCACTTTTATTTCTGTATGAAAAAAATTCTCATAATGTAAATTTGGTTTTGGTTAGGGCAATGAATTATTAATATTATATGAGAATAGATTAATCTAAATTCAAGAATAAAATACCATGAAAATTATATAAATAATTTTTTTTAATAATCCCTCATTTTATGTCAAATAAGAGATATATTCTAAGTGTTTTTTTTTATTGATAGTATAAGGGGTTTTAAAAGGGTCCCCAAACCTATTACAAGTAGGATTTTGAAAGGCACCCCCAAACCTTAGATCTAACAATAAGACATCAAGAAATACTGAGTTGGATTCCACGAATCAAACCCAAAAATCCAATGAAACAACCTCCTAGAAAATAAGTCATAAATTTTTATCAAGAAAATACAAAATATTTTCCCATGGTAAAACCATTGTGTGATCTAAATCTAAAGCAACAATGAAAATACTATTGGTTAAAAATAAATTTACAAATAAAAACTTCACAAACCGAAGCATTTTCCACCTAACATGAAAGGAGAACAGAGGAATTCTATCATCATAAACAAAAAATCTATCCAAAAAAGCACATAATAGGAGAACCCCTCATGAGAATAACCAGTTTGATAAAATAACACTAGAAATACCAACCAATAGAATCAACAATATAAAAACCATCCAGGAGATCTACACAAGAAATTCCATGAAACCCGCAAATCCTACTGGAGGCAACCAAAAAAGTTTCAAGAACACCCACTCTTAGCTATAAGAAAAAGGATATGGCAACATTATGCACTGCACCTGAGAGGGAGAAGGGTAAGATCCCAAAAAATAAGCCTTAGAACCCTAGGATCAAACACACAACCACTTCTAAAACTATAGAAAGATATCTTTGTAGACCATCGAAGCTAGGAAACCCACCAGATACATGGGACCAAAAGTCAAAAACCACCACAATATAACAACCCACTTTCACCCCAACTAGTTTGGTTTGGTATTTGACCTTGTCTCCCTGAAACAACCAGACATAGAAATAAATTACCTAACCAAAATAAAGTTGCACAAACCAACCATGAACCCACTACTAGTAGAGAACCCTAGCAACAGATCCATCCAAGCATAATACAACTAGAGTAGCCAAGACATTAAAGTCAAATACATCCAAGGAAACACCATCAAATTTCTATAGCCAAACACTATACCAAGCTCACCCCAATGAGTTTGGGTCAGTAGATGACCCTTTCCTCTCCTTGGAAAGCTAGAAAAAATATGAAACTATCGAAACCAGAAGAAATGTTGCATAATCCAACCAAGTCCTTGAAACTAGAAAAAAATTCAAGAAAAGTAGCCACCCAACACACCCACCAACCAGAGCAAGAGCCAACCAAGGGGTCAACATCCAAAATTTTCCACTACATTATAACGACCCAAGATCATCCCTACAAGTTTAGGTCAATATTCGACCCTATGTCCCAAATAAGATTGATAATGTCAAATCCATAAGAGATAAGAACATACCAACAAGACCCCCAACAAGTAAAACATCCTAGTCACAAACCACAATAGATAAACTAAGCATGACTAGAATCCAGATCTAGAGCAATGAAGAAAAATAGTAGAATAATGAAAATACTATCGGTTAAAAATAAATTTACAAATAAAAACATTCCAAAATGAAGTATTTTTTGCCTAACATGAAAGGAGAATAGAGGAATCCTGTCATCATAATCAAAAAATCTATCCAACAAAGCACATAGTAGGAGAACCCCTCATGAGAATAACCAGTTTAAGAAAACAACACTAGAAATATCGACCAATAAAATAAACAGTATAAAAACCATCCAGGAGATCTACATAAGAAATTC
The DNA here is from genome assembly GCA_028583015.1 of Wollemia nobilis. Classification (NCBI taxonomy): domain Eukaryota; kingdom Viridiplantae; phylum Streptophyta; class Pinopsida; order Araucariales; family Araucariaceae; genus Wollemia; species Wollemia nobilis. The sequence continues at coordinate 871,574 of JAQPPZ010017088.1, forward strand.
CATGAAACCCGCAAATCCCACTAGATCCAACCAAACACGTTTCAAGAACACCCACTCTCAGGTATAATAAAAAGGATATGGTTCAACATTTTGCATTGCACCTAAGAGGGAAAAGGGTAAGATACCAAAAAATAAGCCTTAGAACCCACAGATCAAACACACCACCACTTCTAGAACTGGAGAAAGAGATCTTTGTAGACCACCGAAGCTAGGAAACCCACCAAATACATGGGACCAAAATTCAAAAACCACCACAACATAACAACCCACTTTCACCCCAACTAGTTTGGGTTGGTATTTGGCCCTGTCTCCCTAAAACAACCAGATATAGTAAAAAATTACTGAACCCAAAAAAAAGTAGCACAAACCAACCATGAACCCACTACTGGTAGATAACCCTAGCAATAGAGCCATCCAAGCACCATCCAACTAGAGTAGCCAAGCCATCAAAGTTGAAGCCATCCAAGGGAACACCATCAAATTTTTATAGCCAAACACTATACCAAGCTCACCCCAGTGAGTTTGGATTAGTAGATGACCCTTTCCTCTCCTTGGAAAGCTAGAAAAAATATGAAAATACCAAAACTAGAAGAAATGTTGCATAATCCAACCAAGTCCTTGAAACTAGAAAAAAATTCAAGAAACGTAGCCACCCAACACACCCACCAACCAGAGCAAGAGCCAACCAAGGGGTCAATAGCCAAAATTTTCCACTGCATTATAACGATCCAATATCACCCCTACAAGTTTAAGTCAATATTTGACCCTCTGCCGTAGATAGGAGTGATAATCCCAAATCCATAAGAGACCAGAACATACCAACAAGACCCCCAACAAGTAAAACATCCTGGTCACAAACCACAATAGAGAAACTAAGCATGACTAGAATCCAGATCTAGAGCAATGAAGAAAAATAGTAGAATAATGAAAATACTATCGGTTAAAAATAAATTTACAAATAAAAACTTTCCAAAATGAAGTATTTTTCACCTAACATGAAAGGAGAATAGAGGAATCCTGTCATCATAATCAAAAAATCTATCCAAAAAAGCACATAATAGTAGAACCCCTCATGACAATAACTATTTTAAGAAAACAACCCTAGAAATACCGACCAACAGAATCCACAACATAAAAATCATTTAGGAGATCTACACAAGAAATTCCATGAAACTTGCAAATCCCATTGGAGCTGACCAAAAACATTTCAAGAACACCCACTCTTAGGTAAATGAAAAAGGATATAGCAACATTCTGCACTGCACCTAAGAGGAAGAAGGGTAAGATCCCGAAAAAATAAGCCCATATTTTTTTCTATAGTTTTTTTAAATTTTATAAATGATAAAAATCAACTTTATTGAGATTTGAGAAATATTATCATGAAATTGAATATGTACAATAATATAATTTTTTTTTATGTTGGTAAAAATTTATTGAATCAATAAAACCATATAATAAATAGAGAATCCCAAAATAATAACCCTTACAAGGGCCAGAAGAAAGAGACCCCCAAAACCATCAAGCACCCAACCAAAAGACACCTAATAAAAAACAACCTCAACCTATCATATCCTCAGCAAGAAAATTAGCAAGACAAAGAGAAAAATCCAATGGAAGCTGATCCCATTCCCTAACATTCCAATATTCCTGAAATTTAGAAGCCCATTTTTCCAAGCAATAAGCCACACTATTCTATTCCCTAGGAATATGAACAAAGAAAATAAACTCCAAATGCTAACAAATTTGAATGATCTTCCAAGCCACTAACGTCAGATGCCAATGAACATTAGAAATATTATGATTCTTCAACAAATTAATAATAATTTGAGAGTTTGACTCATAGATTATCTTATGCCATCCTAGAACATATCCTTTTTCCAAATAAAAATGAATAGCGAGGGCCTCCATATAATTATTAGTTTGCTTCTCCTTATAATAGGAGAAAATGAAAATAGTTGCACCACTACTAGCTCTTCCAACACCACCAATACTTGCATACCTAGGATTCCCTCTAGAAGAGCCATCAGTATTAATATTAAACACCCCCCGAGGTAGAGGATAACATCTGCTATCTCTCTACACTTTTTTATTGAGGCCTCTCCTCCGAACCGATAAAGAAGGACAAGGATCATTCTCCACTAAACCCAGATCCTGCATCATCAAAATCTTAGACTGCTCCAAAGGAAGACTAATCTAACATTTAGAAGAAATAATTTCTTGGATCATACTAATAATCCTTTGCCAAATATGATAAACAATAAACTTTCGACCTTGAAAAATTATTTGATTTATTTCAACCCAAATTTATCATATAATGCATGAGGGTCCAATACTCCACGTAACTTCAAGAAAAAAGCCTTAGCAGGAGGTCTTCCTAAACTCCTTCATAACTCAAAAAGAGAAGAGGCATAAGAACAATACTATTTCCACACCCTCCACCAAAGATGCCAAATTTCCCACATAAACGAATATTATAAGAGAAAATGCCCTAAATATTTATCACTATTATCACAAAGGAAACAAAATTAAGGGCCTTAAAAATCTCTCTTTTGGATACTATCCCAGGTAATACATCTATTCCTAGTAGCCAACCACAAATAGAAATTGCTTTTGGGCTAGGAAAACTTATTCTAAACCTATTTCTACCAAGGAACCTCTTCATCCCCAAAATGTTGTCTATCTAAAACATGGTAACCATAAGCCACAAAGAAAACCCCTCTAGGATCTAGACTTCAAGCTAAAACATCATCATCCTATAAATAAGAGCACTCCATAGTAGCCAAAATATGAGTTAACTCTTCTCTATCCTAAACAGAACCACCTGTTGGCCAATCTATAGGATATTTTGACTGAACTACCTCCACTTGCACAACTCTTTTGGTAACTTTATAGTCCATCACCCTATACCATCAAGCAACCAAGAAATAATTACATAGCTCCTAAATATGAGGAAACATACATAAAATTGTAGGGAAACCATCCCAAGAATCATACCAAAAAATAGCCTTTGAGATAAATCTAGAAAAATCCTTTCTTAACAAGAGTCACCCCCTTCTTAAGGGTGTTCCATATTAAAGAGCCTTTACTAGACAAATTGTATCTAGGTATCTCAAATTCCTCAATCCCATTAAGATACTTAAAGGAAATAATTTTATCCCAAGCATGGTCTTGATAAATGCACCATATCCAATAAAGCTTGGCCACCAATGCCTGACCAGAAAGAGAAGTCAAACAAATATGCAAACCACATTTCTATTTTGGTCTACAAATATTTTCCCACTTAACTAGAATCTATTTTGAATACTCCAAATTTCTAGCCCATAAAAATCTTTTGGATAGACATTCAAGCTCATGAACAAAACTAGCAGGAGCGACTTGAATTATGCATCGATAAATACATAAATCTTGAACCATTGACTTAAGAAGCAACACCCTCCCAGAAAAATAAAACCACTTAAAATTCCAATGATATACTTTAGCCCAAAATTTATCCAAAATATTATTCCATATGCCTCAAGGTAGAGGGCCCATAGAAAGAGGAATTCCCAAATAAGTTAAAGGAAGAGCTCCAATTTGAAACTGAAGAATTTGAATAATTTTGGACTGTATAAGAGGATTAGTATTGAAAAATAAGATCGAGGATTTTCCCTCATTTATCTTCTGCCCTAAAGAAGCCAAATAAATATCTAGAGATCTTCTAAAATTATTTTCTTCCTTAATAGAGGCAAGACCCATTAGAGCAGTATCATACGTATGTAAAATATTACCCCACCTCCAACCATAAATCAACCCCTGACTGACATATAATTTGATAAGTCTACCCAAATCCTCAGCCATAATAATAAACAAATAAGGATACAAAGGATATCCCTAATGGAGACCTCTCGAAGCCTGCAACAAAGTAGAAGGCTCACCATTGATAAGGATAGAATATGATAGAGATGTAATACAGCTCATCACCCAACTAACCCAGCTGGAGTCCAAACCAAAAGCAAGGAGAATAATATAAGTTATTATCCTAGATGAGAATAATAAAAAAAGATATCATGAAGTAGGATTACATAAGTTATGAGTATAAAAATATACTTTGCATAGCATAATACCAATGGTACTAAAATAATAACTCTACAAGATAGTCAAATGAGTATACAAGTTTAGAGTAAATAAATTCAAAGATGAGTAGAACATATCCAATAATTAATAGGTCATGGTGATCATACATTAATTTTTATCTATGTATAACATGACTATCACTAATCCTAAGAAGAGGTAAGTTACTTAACCACTAAATAACGCTTGACCAATATAATGAGTTAATATATTAAACACATAAAATACATCAATTTTAATATTGAATATTGATTTTAATGGTAGGTATCAATATTACTAATAGTTGGTATTAGTGGAAACAATAGCAAAAACTAGTGTTAGAACCCATTATTACTAGTATCACTCATGGATAGAGAGAATGGTTCCCACTAGAGGTAGTGGGAATAGTGTTTGTATCCACAAATAGCTAGACATAGTACTTACATGCATTCATTTTTAACTTAGAAGTGTCACCATAATGGCTAGTTGGAACCTTTAATTTTTATTTCCAAGGGTTCTACTTGCTTTGTTGGATTAGCATCAAATATATAAATTATTCTTTATACATGAGAGATCTATGCTTATTTTTTTTTAAATACAAATATAGAAATAAACTTGTATGGAAAAAATAGTATTTTAAAAGTAAACTAAATGCATCTAGGTTTCCATATAAAGTGGGTTATATAGATAAAGCCAGGGTTTTTATGGATACAAAACATAACTATACAACATCACATAAGAGTTTCATGGTTTAAAATAATGAAATTCTTCTATTTGTAGTCATTGAATTTTAAATAAGCACTTCTTCATTTTCTTTCAGTTAAATATCTATCTCAGTGTGGCGGTCATAGAATCTTATATGATTTTTTTAGAATATTAGATGCATGATATAGATCAAATATATTCTTAAATACAATACAATTCATGAGATATGATTGGATAGGCATGGATTTATCATTGCGGTTCAAAATGAAGGTTTTTAACTAATAAAAAAATAATACAAACATATTGCTTTATTTTAAGTGGATAAAGGGTTGATTTTAATAATAGGTATTAAGTATTAAAGAAAAATTCTAATTCCATGTATTTTTTACTAGTATTTAATAGTTGTATAATTTTTATGGATTCTAAATATGTCCATTAGAGTTGCTATGTATATTTGGAATGATATAAGCATATTTCATTAATAGTTTTACTATATTAAAATTAATCTTGAGTCAACAATATGTATTTTTTAATGTTGTAAACATGATATATGAAATAGATCACTAAATAACATGTTTCAAATAACATGCAATACAAATAAATAAGAAGAGGCATGAAAAATATTGCATCAAAATGAATGGCTAGTGAAAATTAAGAACAAGAGATTTATATTGTGAGTATATTAACAATGGAATATTAAGAGGTAGTAATTAAATATCATATAACTCTCTAATGTTCCACTAGTAAAGGTTTTATACCATACATTTACATAAAAGTTAATTAACTAAATCTAACTTTTCATTGATAATTCTTTTAATTATAATCCATGAGCCTATCTTCCTAGATTCCATAATATATGCATTGTTAAATAATAAATTTATATTATTTTGATAAATCAAATGATTACAATTTATTACATATGATATATATATAATTTAATATTTATGGAATATCTAATGGTTATAGGATGATAATGTTAGTTAAATAATTAATAGTAGAATTCCACTCATTTTTAGATCTAAATAACATTTAATTTACTACACATACAAAACTAATGACATCATAACTATGTAACTTAAATTTTATTATACGAAATGATTAATTTATGAAATTAAAAAAATCATATTTTCCATTCACACGAAGTAATATATTACAAGTATTTTGTTTAATTTTATGATAAAAATGGCTAGAGCCTAAAGGTTCATTAATTTGATTCATATCTCAAATCAGCATGAGTTCCTAAAAAAATTTAAAAATTTACTTTCATTGAAATATGTAGCTCAGGCTGCCCCGCAAGGGGTTTTTATCTAAATTTAAAAAAATATAGATACCCCTACCTCTTTGAGTCTTACCTAAAAATGACACCCTTTTGAAATGTTTTTCCAAACAAAAAATATATATGTAGCTAAGCTGCCCGGCAAAGAGTTTTTAACTAAATTTAAAAAAAGATAGATATCTTACCTCCTTGAATCTTTCCTTAAAATAACATACCTTCTAAAATGTTTTCCACAAACAAAAAAAAATATAACTCACGATATATCTTCACACTCCTATACCCTCCTACCCTATGATCCAATAAGATGATCTATAGCTCAAATTAGCATGAGCTTCTATATATATACTTTCATGTAACTCAAGATATATCTACGTGATAGGTTACCCTCTTCCTCTCCTTGCATCTAATAAGATGATTAATAATTCATATTACTATGATATTTAAAAAAAAAAAAAACATTCTTTCATTAAAAAAATTGTAACTCATATCTCCATAAAGATGGCCCACGCCATTATATGCCAAACATTGTATTAAAATCATACCTTATATTCTGTGAGCCATTATCATAAAACAAATAAACAATAGTTCCAAACATTGTTTTAAACATTGTTTTAAATCATGTCTTAAGTTTTTTAACCATTATCACAAGAAAACTAAATAAAACATTAGTTGTGTAGTCATATAAGATTTAAAAATATTATTTTAACTAATTAAATATATGTTAATTTATTATAAATTTTCAATTTTAAATTTATTTTATATTTATAAATTTTTAAAACTACTAAGAAAATTATGCCTTTGAATAGAGAATAAATTATTTGATAATTGCAATAATTATTTATGATGAACTTGGATAAAAAAAAACTTGACTTGAGATACAAGTGCATTTACATATATATTAATTTATTTTTATATTTTAAATTTAGCCAAAAATTTCTAGTTGATCGTTTTGGTCAGTGTATTCTACACCGTAAAAATCACCCGGCAGTCGTGTCTGACTTTGATTACGTTTGGTAGGGTGGAGATTCGAACCAAGTATCTCCCTTGGAAGATTGCCCTACCTTCTTCAACTCACCTACAATACCTGGATATATATTAATTTATTATCATTTTTAAATTTTATTTTATATTTATAACATTTTAAAACTATTAAGAAAATTGTGCTAATTAAATAGATGACAAATTATTTGATTATTACAATAATTATTTGTGATGAACTTGGATAAAAAAACACTTGAGATAAAAATGCATTTACATATACTCTATTCATAGTGAACTTATAAAATCATCTAATGAAAATGATATCTTATTTACCTCATATATTATCAAGTGTTATACTTTCAAGTTATTAAATGAACATGATCTTTGAAGATAAAGAAAATTAAGAGAAAGTGTAACTCAAGATATATCTCTAGTAATATGGCCCGCCCATACCACTAGTTGCTAAACATTGTATTAAATCGTACCTTATGTTTTGTGACCAATTACTAGAAAACAAATAAATAAAGCAAGAGTGCAAAACGTTGTTCTAAAATCATATCTTAAGTTATGTGAATAAGACAAATAAATAAAGCAATACTTGCTTAGTTATATAAGAACCAAAACATTTTTATTAATTAAATATTTATTAGTTTTATTGTATTGAAAAATATTTATTAATTTATTTTTGAGTAAAAATTTTTATATAATGTAAAATTTGAATTTTATTTTATATTTATAATGTTTTGAAATTGTTAAGAAAATTATGTTCATGAGGTCGAAAATTCAATGAATTATTTGATAATTGCAATGGTTATTTGTGTGATCAACTTGGATCAAAAACACTTGCTTTGGGATGCAAGTGCCTTTAGATGAACGTTACTGACAATGAAGTTTTCAAATGAAAATAAAAATGGTATTTTCTTTAATTTATATTTTATTAACTATTACACTTGAAAATTGTGATTTATATACATTATTAGGTAAAGAATTATTAAGGTATATTATGGTATTTGGTATATTTTAAAGAAAATTATTTATCAAAATTTTTAATTTTTTAAACATTAAAATTTATTTTATATTTATAATGTTTTGAAATTATTAAGGGAATTGTGCCCATAAGGTTTAGAATACAATGCATTATTTGATTAATGTAGTGGTTATTTGTGTGATAAACATGAATAAAAAACACTGCAAGTGCCTTTAGATACACTCTATTGACAATAAAGTTATCAAATGAAAATGGTATTTTCTTTAACTTATTTTTTACCAAATAATATGTTTGCAAGTCATATTATATGTTAGTATGTGTTGCATGTGTGTGTACACACATACATTTTGTAAAGAAATATCAAGAGTTATTAGGGTACTTGAGATATTATATTTTTATTCTATTCTATTGTAGTCTGGTTTTTCATCAAGCCAACGCTAGAACTATGATCATTATCTAAAATATTTAAAGATGAGCACCCGCTAATCACAGCCCAGACTAAACATTGGAAGAACCAAATTGTTTTGATTCAACCTCCAAAAAAAGTTGGTATACCTTGTTAACTTAATAGGTGTTGACTTTATTTAGCTCAAAATAGTAAAATTTTAAGGGTATAAATGGTAGGGTTAGAAATGTATGAACAAAGAATGTACGTGTGAATCTAAAAAAATAGAAATCCACAAAGAATTCCATGATGAATTGAAATTTAGAAATAGTTTTCGGGACTAACAACATTCAAAACTCTATAATTATTGTATTGATAACCTCTTGCATACTTACAAAATTATTCCAAACATCTAAAGCACTAATTATTCAAATTAACAGAATAAGATCAATACCTTGACTATAAAATTACTGAAAGCATGTATGCAATAACGATACATAGTTGTCCAAATTAACAGAATAGACTAACCATAGCAACAATTATAGAGATAATTTCATAGAATTAAATCTATTTGATCAACACAAGCGCAAGTTTGAGGTAAACATTCATTGTAATGCTTCATTCATTAATTTGTAGAAAATATACATAGTAGTGCAAGCAAACACTTCAGATTTGACCTTTTGAAAGGAGATCAATGCCTTTATTTAAATTTTTACAATGATAATATTTTCTATTAATTATAGATATTCTGATGTTTGTTGATTTTCTTGGCCACTCACCCTCCATGGTGCCTTCCGGCTATACCTTATTGATTTGTTACAACCAACTTTGGCTCAAGTTCATCATTGTCATTGATGGTTCTTGAGATCTTCTTTCACCCATTACTCTATAACAAAAAAAAATTGATTAGAAGGTTTTGGAAGCTTCTAGACTGAGACTAGTGATTCGGTCTCCATGATGCCTAATCTATCCTTCCTCTATTTCCTACATCTAGTGAATGTGTGAAACACACTAAAAATTCATTTTTGAAGAAAAAATGATGATTGCCACTAATTTGCATTTGAATGACCATGATTGATATCTTTGAATCTATTCAGGGTTTGAATTTTCCTATATTTGACTGTGAAGGCAAAAAATCATGTAAAATAAAAGTTTCACTCATATTTCACCTAGCCTTTTGAGCTCAGTGCATTTATGGTCTGCACGGAAATAATGAAGAGAACAAAAAATCGTTCCTTCATGCCTTTTTATCTACTTTTCTCAACTTGTTACCTTTCCTCGTGAATATTTGTGTCTAGAAATTTTTAGATTTTCGTGTGGCCAACATAATATACAAGAAGTGATACAATATATAAAGGAAGCAAGAAACAACAACTCTTCAGTCTTTCTTTATTTTTATTATTTTAGCACTTTTGTATTTTCCAACGCTTTCTTATTTGCACACGAAATACAAAGATAGAAAGAAATCTTAGCTTGCCCTTTTCAATGATTTTGTGTTTTCTAGCAATTTCTTATTTATTCATGGAATACAAAGACATCAGGAAATCTCGACTCCTTCCTTTTTCTCTGTTTGTGGACCTTTTCAACACTTTTTTGTTTTCCAACACTTTCTTGTTTGCATGCGGAATACAAAGAGAGAGAAAAAATATTGGCTCCTCCCTTTTTCGCCATTTGTGGCTCTTTTTAGCACTTTTGTGTTTTCCAGTGCTTTCTTGTTTGTGCAAAAAATATAAAGAGAGCATAAAATTGTGCAAGGTATCATTTTCCCCCTTTTAGGCCATTTCTCATGCCTTTTCATTTTCTTTAAAAGTAGAATTAGTGGAATTTTGATTAAATTGTAATGCACAAAAAATTTACATTGTCACATAGGTTACAAGTCGTACCCCTTAGTGATTTTTTTGAAAAATCACACATATTCATACCTAAGAAAAATTTCTTGAGCCATCACCCCTAGTCACAACAATTTGATCATTCATAATTCTTGGCTAGTCCCTTTTTTAAGGATTCTTCATATGTAGCTTTTTTTAGCCTACATTATGGTGCCTCTCAAGGAACTTTACTTGGAAAGTAGCAGAACTCAATCAGCCTTATCCTTGAGCACTTGTTTTTTCAAAAATGAAAATTAGTCTTCAACTCATGCATGGGGTAGGAAGGGGACACTTAACATGATGACTATAATACCAGGGATAAAATAGGATAAAGTGACACTAAAGGGCAAGGGATACATAGTGAAAGAGCGTAAAATAAAAAGGAGAAGAACGAAATATAGTATGAAAATTCATAGAAAATAAAATGGGAAACAAAATAAATGATGGAAGATGGCATTTACATGTGGGATGGGAGAAGAAACATTAAAATACTAGAGAAAAATAAAGGAAGGTAAAAACTTAAGGGAACTGGAAGTACACAAAATAATTGGATTGTGAATAACATCATACCTCCATATGTATATTCTATCAGGGTGTAATTTGCATGTGTATACTCCATAGAGGCACAAGGCCACTTCCAAGGTAGATATATTACCATAGTGTAAGCAATCATTTGACTTTTTGTGTCTCTTCCTTCTCTTTACATAATAAAACCATAAAGCTCTCATCCATCTATATACCCTTCTATAGCTTCTTATTTATATATTTTGGCTCATCTTCACTGATATCTTCAAACCTTTCTTTTCTAAGTGATACTTATCCATTTTATAGCTATTTTGAGGGTGGATATTTGCATCAACTGATGACTATGTAATCATGCCTTAAATATCTCAAAGGATAACTGACTTGCTTAATATAATTCTTATGCATTCCCTGAATTCTTTGCTTGTGTTGCTCTTCTTTTTACTGAGCTCATTCCGCATGAGGTATGACATCCTTTATTTGGTTTCACCCATGTGATCTTTCTTTGCTTTAGGATAATTTTAATTTCATCCATTGTGCAATAGATGTTGGAAATTTGAACAAGTTTTGTTGTCATTGATGTCAAGAAGTTTGATGTCCAGTTTTATTGTTATTGATGTCACAAGGTTGATTTTCCAAAAGACAAGGAAGTGGTTAAAATAAAAAGGGTATAATATTTATTTTAAATATTATATACCTAAAGAGGCCTAAAATGTGGAAGACCCAAGGGAAGAGATGCATGTTTAAAAATAAATAATAATATTATAAAACTTTGTGCAAAAGGATGAGGTGAAGAAAAATGAGGTCCAAGGAATCATTAAAATAATATATCCTTGAAAAGACCCATTGAGCAGTTTATAAAGGTTTTTATTTAATTTATTTAAATTAAAATATTTTAACCTATGGTTAAAATTTTAATTTAAATAATCAAAAGGTGCCAAAGTTTAAAATTTAAATTTGAATTCAAAAATTGAATTTTGAATGAGCCGACATGTTGAAGTGCAAAGGACAATGTATAAATAGGGAAATGATTCTCATTTCCAAATCACCTATGCTATTCAAATGCCTAAGTTGAAATATAATTCATGCACTGCATTGTTAAGGGAGAAGAGGATTCGTGTTGTTTTTAATTAAAGGAGGTAGACATTGGTTGAAATCCAAGTGAAGCACCAAATCCATTCCATAGCGTCAAGTAGCACAGATGGTGGTCGGAGTTTAGTTAAGGCACTCGCAAAGGACAAGTCAAGGGTTTGATTCACATCCCCTTAATTTTGACACACAACAAAGATTTTGATTGATTTTCGTAATTTGCAAAAGGCAAGGCTTTAATAGTGGCTTGTGCACCTTGAGTGTTGTGTGGGCATATAGCCCATGTGGTAGCTTAGCCTTGGGCTAAGGTTCTATGGTTGTGGCTAGTCGTGGGTTCAAGTTTATGTGTAGTTGAAGATGTGTACATCAATTTGTGAGACGTGGGCCAAAGTTTATAAGGTATGCATATTTTTTTTTAATCTACCCTGGTTTGGAAGGCATAAATAACATAGAGGCCATGTGATAATTATAAAGTGTATAGATAGAATGAATAGGAAGTCATAAGGATAAATTGAAAAATATTTGTTGTTACTTAGAAAAATATATAAAAGGATTGAAGTTATAAGATGTTAACAAAGGAATTGGTTTTTTATGTTAAATGTTATTTTGATAAGTTTAGAGTTTATAAGGTGTTAATAAAGGAACTAGATTTTTATGTATTGAATATTATTTTGAGAATTTTGGAGATTATAAGGTGTACTTGAGACTTGATATTTTTGTATGGTGAAATAATTTTTGAGGAGAATAATTGTGTGGAAATTTTGAGATAGACTATTGTTATCTAACCTAGAATTGGCAAGAGAATTTTGTTACAAGTAAAATAGGTTTTGAAGAAATATCTCCATCAAAGCAAAAATATTTTAGTAAGCTTTTGTTAAATCTTAAGGATAGGTTTGAGCAAGTTTTTATTAAAGCTTGTGGGCAGATTTGAGACAAGTCTTGGTGAAGACTTGAGAGCAAATTGAGCAAATTCTTGAGGACATATTTGAGCTATGTGTTAAGTCTTGAGGATAGATTTGAGGATAAAGTTTGGTGTAGGTTTGAGAGCAGATTTGTGCTAGACCTGATACAGAGTTAGATCAGATTTATATTATATTGAGGATAGTGTTTGATGCAGATCTAAGATAGAGTTAAGAGCAATCTTTGGAGGTGATAGAGCAGATCACAGTAGTCTCCAGTGGATAGAGATCCATTAGCAATTACAGTGATGATAGATGTATTCTGAGTGAGGATAGAGGTCTTCTATGGAGAGAGATCCACAAGCCAGTGCAGTGGGGGCAGTAGTCTTCTAGAATATCACTAGCCATAGTAGAGAAGAAAGAGTTCTCCTATGGATAGAGTTACATAAATTAGAGCATAGGGGATTGGTGTCTCCTTTGGATAGAGATCCATAAACATTGTAATAGGGAAGTGGTTCCCAAAATATTTGTTTGAGAAAATTTAGTAGAAATATTTTCTCCGTGGAGTAGCCCACATTGGGTGAACCACGTTAAATCATGTCTCTCATGTGTGTGATGATTTATGCAATGTTTACTACTTTGATATGGTTAATGCTATTGATTGGATTAAAAAGTAAAAAGTTTTATCTTATATTATTCACCCCCCTCTCAGTATAAGCATATGTTATTCAATTGGTATCAGAGTAGGTCTCTCCGTGAAAAGACTAACAACTTGTAGGAAGATCCGATAGGAACACACATGACTTCAAAAAATGAAGAAGATGTCACGATCGACATAAAAGAAAAATTCTTTGCTACTCTCAGGAACTTGGAAAATGTTAGAAAGAAGAACTTAAGTTTGAAGGATAAAATTCAAGAGGATGAAGAAGCAAAAATGGAACTTCTACGAAATCTCATAGAACTCAAGATAAATGTGGAAGAGGGAAATAAAATTGAACACAATATGACAGATCTATTAAGGGCAAGAAAATTAGAGTGTGAAAAAATGGAATTAGAAATTGTCTCTCTAAGGAATGAAGTCGAAAAGACTAAGTTACAACAAGATATAAAGTTAGGGAAATAGAAGGATTCGAGCTATCAAGAAACATAGACATAAAAAATAAATAAGCTCATGACTCATACTAATACTTTGGAAGGAAAAGGCATCAGGAAAGAAGAGGGCAAAGAGAAACCATGAACAAGAGTCAATCATAAGAACAACAAAAGAAGAAGAACTCGGCCATATTTTCCAAGATACTCAAACAGATTACAAAATCTCTTCCATGGCTATTGCTTTACATGTAATAAATATGGTCATAGAGTTTCACATTGCACTAGTTATATGAAAAATAATGTTAATATAAATTTTAATTCTTTTACACCTCTTATGAATGATGATGTCATATGTTATAAATGTAATAATTTTGGGTACAAGGCTAGATGGTGCAAAATGATATTTTTCGAGTTAAGTAAAAATAATACAACTTCAAAAATTATGAGAGAGAGAAAAGAGCATGAGAAAGTTAGATTATTGTTAGTACAAACAGATCTTCATGTTCAAGATAAGAGAAAACAATTGTTTCTTGATAGTGGTTGTTCTAGTCATATGACAAGAGATAAAAGTAAATTTCTTGTACTCAAGGAAACTGATGGAGGATCAGTAAAATTTTGTGATAATGGATCAACAAAAATTTGTGGAAAATGAACCTTGAGTTTAGATAATGAAAAATAAATATAGAGAATGTATTGTATGTCAAGGGATTGAGGCACAATCTACTAAGTGTAAGCCAACTTTGTGATCAGGGGCACATGGTTACATTTCATCCAAATAGGTGTGAGATTAGAAAGTCTAAAACTAGAAAAATTATCACAAATTCAAATAGAACTACAAACAACCTCTACATGCTAAGTGATATTAAAGGAGAAAAGTGTTTTCTATCACAAGAAGATGAGATTTGGTTGTGGCATAGAAGAATGGTTCATTTGAACTTTGACAACATAGTGAAAATAAGCAACAAGCAGGCTATTAAGAGATGTAACCATGCTAAAAAGGCCACAAAAAATAGTTTGTTCACAATGTCAGCATGGGAAGCAAACTAAAACAAGTTTCAAGTCAAAAATATTTATGTCATATGAGCCATTGAAACTAGTGCACACTGATCTATGTGGTCCTACAAGGACAAAGAGTCTACAAGGTGAAATTTACTTTATATTATTTATAGATGATTATTTCATAATGATTTGGGTAGCTTTCCTAAAAGAAAAGTCAGAAGTTCTTGAGAAGTTTAAAGCTTTTATATAATTAGTAGAAAATGAAACAGGTAGAAGGATTAAGGGTTTAAGGTCAAATATCTTGGATATTTTGAGTCCCTAAGTAAAATTTGTCATTGATGCCACCATAAGGAGTCATCATTAATTCCAAAAATTCCAGTAGGAAATAAAGGTGACAAATATGGTCATTTGATATTCAGCAAGAAGGCAGAAGTTTGAGTGAAACAATGCAAAATATAGAAGTTAAAAAGGAGTGATAATATTTACTTTATAAATTATTTAAATTCAGGATGAATTTAAATTTTATAAATAAATATTAAAATGAAATTTATCAAAGGTGAAATATTATAATGGTTAGAAGTGCCATGGTGAAAACCCAAATAAAATATTTGTAATTTTCATTACAATATTTTATATTGCAAAAGTGGGTTTACAAAGTCTAAAAATATTTTAATAAACCCAATGGTTCGGTTGAAATTTGAAGACCAAAGCATATTTTAAATAAATCCAAAGGTTGTATTTAAACAAGGCAAAGCATATTTCCATTGACGTCTAGAAGACAAAGGAAGTGCCAACATTTTTAATATAATGGGAATGCATATTAATACCATGCTAAATTTAAATTTTGAATTACCCTTGCTCGATTTGAAAGAGAAGCGCATCGAATTTAATGCAGAGCTTGTGATAGTGTTGTGCAAATTTTGTCATTTGACTTGATGGCAAAAGGGACAAAAGCAAGTGCATTGATTGTTTAGAATCCAACAAGGCACTTTGACCTAGTGGAAAGTGGGCTGTAAGCATACTTTTTGGTGTGCATGGTGGTTAGTGTTTGAATCCTGTGAAAGCTTTTGGTGGACGCGTTGAAGGCACCAATCATAGGTGCATACATTTTTGCAAGGCTAGGAAGGAGCCTTGAATAACGTGGTGCTTCTTCCTTCCCAACGAGCTTGTAAGATCATGTGGTGTTTTCACCATGGGCAAGATGTTGTGAGGGTTGTGTTGAGAGTTCGAAACTCTCCAAAGGCAAAGGTACATTTTTAATGTTTTATTTTTATTAATGCCTAAGTTGGAGGTATAAGGTATTTGGTGGTTGAAGTCTTTGCATTGTGATAAAGGTTGATAGTTGAGAAATATTATTAGGAGGTATAAGGATAATTCTGGTTTTATTTTAAAGTCATAAGTTTTGTTATTGTGGAATATTGAAAGGTTAATACTTTGTGAGTTGTGTGTTATTTCCAATAAAGGGTTTTGTGATTATTGTGAGGATATTGCTTATTGTTTAATTTGTAGTGATAAGGTGTAATTGTGATATAAAAATTATCCTCTAACCCTTATTGATTTTGTGAAATAAGTAATTGTGAGTGTGGCATAATTTATAAGGAAAACTACTCTTAAAGAAAATGTATGGGCAAAATTCTTCTTTGTTGAGTTAGATGGTTGGCTTGATTGAAAATTAAGTTTGGAGTGAAAAGGATTTGATTAGGTTTTCCTTTTCAAAAGTGGTTGAGTTAATGCTTCAAGGTTTTTTGGATTGTGAGTTTTGATTAAACCTTGTTTGATAAGCATTGTTGTTTAGACCATTGGTTGATTGAAGTACTTTCAACTTATGCTTCAAGGTTTTTTGAATTGAGAATTGTGATTAAAACCTTTTCTTATTAACATTGTTGTTGAAGTCAATGGGTGATGCAAAGAACTTGAACTTGAGTTAGAAAAGAACATGAGTATCATTGTTATGTGAGATTTGTTGTTGAGCATTATTGGAAACATTTTGATTTGGTTGATACATGCTTGGACTAGGGTTTGTGAGAAAGGGTTGTTCCTTGATGTGATTGGTTGAGTAGAGTTGATTAAGCCTAGTCAAGTGGATGCATGAAGTGGTTGTTCAATTTCCATGAAATAAAATATTTTATATCCTGATTGAGTTGAAATTGAGCTTTGAGAATAAAACATATTGAATCTCTAACAGTTGTCTTTATGCTTCTATGAGATTGATTTGAGATTGAGCATTGAGTATAGAACATATTGAGTCTCTAACAATTCTCTTAATGCTTCTATGAGATTGATTTGAGTTGAAATTGAGGTTTTTCAACAGATTTAGACAAGTTCTAAGTGATCTTGTTGAGCAGATTTGGACAAGTTCTGAGTGAGATTGTTGAGAAGATTTGAGCAGGTTCTGAGTGGACCTATTGAGCAGATTTGAGCAGGTTCTTAGTGGACATGTTGAGCATATTTGAGCAGGTTTTGAGTGGACCTGTTGATCAGATTTGAGTAGGTTCTAAGTGGACCTATTAAGTAGATTTGAGCAGGTTTTGAGTGGACCTATTGAGAAGATTTGAACAGGTTCTGAGTGGACCTATTGAGTAGATTCGAGTAGGTTCTGAGTGGACCTATTGAGTAGATTTGATCAAGTTTTGAGTGGACCTGTTCAACAGATTTAAGAAGGTTCTGAGTGGACCTATTGAGCAGAGATTTGGAGGTGATAGAGTAGAGATGACAAAGACTCCAGTGGATAGAGATCCATCATCCAAGACATTGAGGATAAGTCTTCTAAGTGAGGACAAGAGTCTTCAAGTGGAGAGAGATACACAGTCAGTGCAGTGGAGGCAGTATTCTAGAGGATCACTAGCCAGAGCATAGGAGAAGGAGTTCTCCTATGGATAGAGATCCATAAACCATATTTAGGGGATCAACGTCTCCTTTGGACAGAGGTCCATAAACATTGTAATTGGGAAGTATTTCTAAAACATTATTTGAGAAAAATTTAGAAGAAATATTTTCTCTATGGAGGTAGCTATCTTTGGGTGAACCACATTAAATCTGTGTCTCTATTGTGTGTGATGATTTATGCATTGCTTTGGTTATTGATATTGATATTGTAATTGATTATATTGATTAATATTATTTGGGAAAGAAAAGTAAAAAGTGATCTTATACTGTTCACCCCCCATATCAGTATAAACTTGTGTTCTTCAATTGGTATCAGAGTTGGTTCCTTCGAGAGAAGTTTAATAGCTTGAATAAATATCCTACAAGAACATAAATGGCAAAGAAAGGCAAGAGTAGAAACATGAGATACAAGAATAAAAGAACATCTATGGTCATGAAAGAAAAAGAATATGAGTTTAATATTGTTGTGTTGGGAGGACAAATAGAAATAGATTCAATAGATGAATCAAGTAATGGAGAAATATCTATACTGATAAAGTTTTGTACCAGATGTGGGAACACAGGTCACCAATCAGATTATTGTCCACAAGAATGTTTTGTTTGTGGTCAACTTGGCCATGATGAAAGATATTGTAATGGGTTTAGTAGCAGTGAAGATGAATATGATATTCTTGGAAATGAAATCCTAGATATTGGTTCAATAAAGGATAATAGGGACAATCAAAACAAGTATGAAGAAGAAACTCTACTTTCAGTAATAGAAGAAAAAGAAGATGCTTCAGATTATAAAAATGGAAACCCACTCTTAAGGAGATTATTGAATTGAAAAGAGAGAATTTAGAATTGAAGGCTCAAATTCAAGAAGAAGATAAATGTAAGACAAAGCTTCTAAAGGATATCTCTGACTTGAGAGATAAGGTTGAAAAAGCAAGAAGAGTTGAAGAAGGTATGATTAAACAGTCAAAGGTAAAAGATATAGAATGTGAAAGGCTTATGATTACTCTTGGGGAATTAAAAAGGGAGAACTCATGATTAAGGGTTAAAGCTCAATAATATGAGAAATAAAAATCAAAGTTTCTATAGGAACTCACTAAATTCAAAATCAAATTTGAAGAGACAATAAAAATTGAAGAAGGTATGGCCAAAAAATTAAAAATAAAAGCTCGAGAGTGTGAAAGATTAGAGCATGAGATAGTTTCACTAAGGATGGAATTAAAAGGTTCTAAGGACAAGCTACAAAAGTTTGATGAAAATTCAAAGATTTTAGAAAGGACTATCAATGCACAAAGGTCATCAGTCACCATAACAGGACTTAGTTCTAAAGAAGAACAGGGAAAATAGGAAGCATAAAAATGAGAGTCAATCTCAAACACCAGAAAAGAAGAAGTGAGTAAAAGAGAGAGTCAAACTTCTAAGGATAAGTTGGAAAATAGAAATTTCAGCAAGGAAAGGAACAATGCATAAGTAAGGAACAAATGGAACAAGAAATAGATTGAAGATACTAGGAGACCAATGAGGTCAAGACAAGGAAGCTTCAATGGAAGATGTTTTTCATGTCACAAGTTTTGGGCACATGGCTACACATGACACATGAAAGATAGGGATATGGGAAAGGATAGCTTTTCCATGGGTATTTCTACTCATGTAATGAGTTTTATCACAAGGCAATGAGTTGCAATATTCATGACAGAAGAGGATATGGATTCACTAGGAGAAATCTTAAGATAGTTGCATCTCCAAGGAATAATAACATTAAGTGTTATAATTGCAATAATGGTGGTCACACAACAATATGGTGTAGAGAAAATATTACAAAAATAGGTATGAATAGAAATAGGGATAGGAACAAGATCAGGAATATGGATGAGAATAGGAATATGAACATAAATGAGAACAATAATAAGAATAGGAACAAGAATTGAAGTGATGATAGGAACATGGATGATGACTTGGAAAGAAATAGTCAGAGGATTTAGAAAACTTAGAAAATAAGGGAAAAAGATAAAGGTAAAGAACAATGCTTTTGGGGAGTAGAAATACTCCCAACCTAGAATTAACCAACTCATGTGGAGGTGGGGGAGGGACTAAGCTAAGAGGCTCATTCTTAACCCCAATCCCCAAATGTGACCCTTTGCCATTGATGTAAAAGGGGGAGATATTTGTGTATATTGGGGAGAGATTTGATATGGGGAGAGATTTGTTATTTGAGATAGCATTGATCTAGGGGAAGCAATGTCCTAGGGAGAGCAGAAGAAAAATAAATGCCAGGTTTTAGTAAAAGGATATAGGTTGCCATCAATGACAAAGGGATATATTGTTGGAAATTTTGAGTCCCTAATTCAAATTTGTCATTGGTGTCACCATTGATGCCACCATAAGGAGTTATCATAAATTTCAAATATTTTAGCAAGAAATAAAGGCAACAAATATGGTCATTTGATATTCAGAAAGAAGGCAGAATTTTGAGTGAAACAGTTCAAAATATAGAAGTTAAAAAGGAGTGATAATATTTATTTTATAAATTATTTAAATTCAGGATGAATTTAAATTTTTATAAATAAATATTAAAAGGAACTTTATCAAAGGTGAAATATTATAATGGTTAGAAGTGCCATGGTGAAAACCCAAATAAAATATTTGTAATTTTCATTACAATATTTTATATTGCAAGGGTTTACAAAGTCTAAAAATATTTTAATAAACCCAAAGGTTGGGTTGAAGGTTGAAGACCAAAGCATATTTTAAATAATTCCAAAGTCTAGATTTAAACAAGGCAAAGCTTATTTTCGTCGACGTCTAGAATACAAGGGAAGCACCAACATTTTTAATATAATGGGAATGCATATTAATACCATGCTAAAGTTAAGTTTTGAATCACCCTTGCTCGATTTGAAAGATAAGCGCATTGAATTTAATGCAAAGCTCGTGATAGTGTTGTACGAATTTCATGGTTTGGCTTGATGGCAAAAGGGAAAAAAGCAAGAACATTGATTGTTTGAAATCCAATAAGGCACTTTGACCTAGTGGCAAGTGGGCTGCAAGCATACATTTTGGTGTGCATGGTGGTTAGTGTTTGAATCCTACATAAGCTTTTGGTGGACGCGTTGAAGGCGCCAATCATAGGTGCATACATTTTTGCAAGGCTAAGGAGTCTTGAAGCATGTGGTGATTCTTCCTTCCCAACGAGCTTGTAAGCTTGTTTGGTGTTTGCACCATGGGCAAGATGTTGTGAGGGCTGCATTGAGAGTTCAAAACTCTCCAAAGGAAAAGGTACATTTTTAGTGTTTTATTTTTATTAATTCCTAAGTTGGAGGTATAAGGTATTTTGTGGTTGAAGTCTTTACATTGTGATAAAATTTGATAGTTGAGAAATATTATTAGTGAAGAACACAAGCTTATACTGAGAGGGGGGGTGAACAGTATAAGACTTCTTTTTACTTTTTCCTTTATATTTCAAAAATAGTAAAGCAATATACCCAAAGCAATATCAAAGCAATGCACAAAATCATCCACAAAGTGACATCAATTTTAACGTGGTTCACCCGAATGGTTGGGCTACGTCCACAAAACTTTTCTCTAAAAGTTATCTCAAAGTTCTTTGGGAATCCTTCCCAATTACAATGTTTATGAGCCTCGGCTCAAAGGAGATACCTTCCCCTCTACTCTGGAAATGATCCCTCAGAAGATCAACTGCCTCTACCTCTTGCCAGCACGTGGAACTCCTTTCCACCGAAGACCTCCTATCCTCAATGCTTAGCCTAAGAGACCTCTGCCTTCTATGATCATGTCCACAACAGCTCAGCAACCTGTACCAAACACAATCAGTCGGTCTAGTACAAGTCTTCCTCTGTCTGTCAGATCTGTCCAACTTTGAACAAATCAATCCTCTGCACACAAGCCTTCTCAAAGACTTGCCAAATCTGTCCTCAAGTTCTTCTCAAAGAACCAATGCACCTCTGTCCTCAAGCAGTAGCACTTCGCATTCGTCTTTGCCCTTTGTGCTCTCTACGCCCTCTGCTCTCTTTGCGCAATCACAACCGCACTTGATCGAACTTCAACCTTTGCACCTCTGCGCAATCACAGCAGCACCGTCTTCGCACTCTCTGCTTCCTTTGCGATCTTTCACACTTAGAATGATTCGACGAAATGCACTCTGCACACTACGATCGAATTTTGCACTCTACTCTCGACGATCGAACTTCTTGCTCTACGCACTATCTGCGAACGTCGCACTTCAACAACACATGATTCACACTTCAACTTCTCCAAACAGCCCTCCTTTTATAACAGAATTTTCATGATGAAAACTTTAATCTTAGTCAGTTGTTATACCAAATGCAAACCCTAATCTTCGTCGGTTGCAAGCCCTAATCTTCATCGGCTAAAATTTGACTTTGTCGGCTTCACTGCCTCTGTAACTCTTCTGTAGCTTCTACCGTGAAACTACAACATGTCACGATATCATGACACTTTTGCAACCGTACACTTTCTTTTGGCTTTTGTCGTGATATCGCGACACTTCAGCCTTTGTCGACTTCAACTAAGCTCTTGTCGCGATATCATGACACTTTTGTCTTTGTCAGCATCAACTTTGCTTTTGTCATGATATCGTGACACTTCTCCCTTCATCGACCTCCTTTTTGCTTTTGTCGTGAAATCATGACACTTCTCCTATAGAAGACCTACTTTCAGTTTCTATCATGAAATCGTGACACTTTCGCTTCCTTGCACTCTTTTCTGCTTGCACTAGCGAAAACAGAACATGTCACAAAATCGTGACACTTTCTCCTTGTGCTTTTCTCTAAAATGAACATGTCACAAAATCATGACACTTTCGCCTTTGAGCTCTTCCTTCTTGAATTTGTCATGAAATCATGACGCTTCTTCTTCCATGCTCTTTCATTTTGCTTCTATCACGAAATCGTGACTCTTCTCTCATTGAAGACACTCTTTCTTTTTATCTGAAATCGTGACACTTTCTCCAACCGTATGCTACCATCTCAATCTGTCATGAAATCATGACACTTTCTGCATCCGTAAGCTTTCTCTTCAATATGTCATGAAATCATGACATTTCTTACTTCAAGACCTTTCCTTTGCTGCATGTCACGAAATCATGATAGTTCTTACTTGGAACATTTTCATCTGCAGCATGTCACGAAATCATGACGGTTCTCACTTCGAACTCTGCAGCATGTCACGAAATCGTGACACTTTTCATGTTACTTTCTCTCTCTTCGAACTTGTCATGAAATCATGACAATTCACACTACGGACTCTCTCTTCTACATTATGTCACGAAATCGTGACACTTTTTCTTTCGGACTCTCTCTCCTACAACATGTCGCGAAATCGTGACACTTTTTCATCCGTACAACCTTCCTTGCAATATGTCACGAAATCGTGACATTTTTGACTCGAACATTCTCTCTCCTCTTTGAGTCACGAAACTGCGACATGTCGCGATATCGTGACACTTTTCTAACTTGCTTTCTCTCTCCTGCTTAAGTCGCGAAAATGCGACATGTCGCGATATCGCGACACTTTTCCAACTTACTTTCTTTCGAACCTGTCAAGTCGTAACCTTCATCAAAACAAATTATTTTACATCAAATCAAATTCCTTCAAAAGCTTCTTGACATCAATGACAACTTATACACTTGAGCAAAGGCAATGTACCCAAAGTACCCAAAATTGCCAACAATCTCCCCCTTTGTCATTGATGGCAAACCTTTACTGAAAACACGTCTCAAGAGCCAAAACCGAAACCAACTATGCTAACAACTGAGAAACTGTGCCCACAATTGAGAATCTTCCTTTGAAGTTTTGCTCCCCCTGACTTGAAGCTTTCCTCTTCACTTGAAGCTCTCCCCCTTACTCATATCTCTCCCCCTTTGTCATCAATGGCAAAGGGTCACCTTTGGGGCTCGGGACTAAGAATGAGCCTCTTAGCTTAGTCCCTCCCCCACCTCCTGATGAGGTGATTAATTTTGGGGTGGGAGTAAAACTCCCATTAGGCATTGATCATCATCAGCGTCTATAATTTCCTTGTCGGGCCTTCTCTTGAACTCTTTGCCCGTATTCCTGTTCTTGTCACTGTTCTTGTTCTTGTTCTCATCCCTGTTCTTGTTCATGCCTTGATCCTTGGACCTGATCATGCCACTGTTCTTGTTCCTGTATTCTGGAATTTCAGCTCTACACTGTCTGATTGTGTGACCTTCATTGTTGCACTTGAAACACTTGATGATGTTGTTTCTCTGAGGTAAACCTGATCTTTGAATCCACCAGTTCTGACCAAACCTGTTCTGGCCAAACCTGTTCTGACCAAACCTGTTCTTGTTATTTGCCTTGCAATAAATTGCCTTGTGCCCAAACTGTTGACAAGAGTAGCAATACCCTTGAAAGTAACTAGCACTTCTGAAATTGTCATTTACCTTCTTCACTTGAGCCATGCAATGTGAAGCCATGTGACCGAACCTGTGACACGCAAAACATCTGCCTTGAAATTTTCTTTTATTTGACCTCTTGGGTCCTGAAAACTTCTTCTTCTCATTCTGAAATCTGTTTTCTATTTCTGCGCATCTATCATTCAAGGACTCATGATCTGAAATACTTTCCTCATCAGAACTCTCTTCCTTTTGGAGTCTCTTACTAGACTCTCCAACTTGTTCCTTGTGTGGCTTAACAAAACCAAGGCCTGTTTTATCTGTTGTCTTTCTTTGACCTTTGATGAGTGACTTAACCTTTTTGGAGCTATCTTGAAACCCTTAAAGCTTATCCTTGTACTCTTTAGTTTCTTCTTTCAAAGAAGCCATTTTCTGTTCTAACTCACTATACTCAAGAACCTTAGATTCTAACTCATCCTTGAGTTCTTGTGTCTTAGCTATAGAGAAATCAAGATTTTCTATAAGATCATCTCTCTCCATACAACATTCATCTAACTTATCCTTGAGTCTATCATTCTTCTTTCTTTCCTTTTTCAAAGCACTAAGAGCATTAATAAGTTCACTTTCAAGATCCTTTATTTGTTTGCTTTCGAATCATCAAAGCCTTTTCCAGATTTCTTATCACTAGAGGTGCTACCTTTTTCAAAAACCATACAAGCATCTTCCTTATAGTTTTCTGAAGCATCCTCATACATACTAGAAACCAAATCATTATTTGTACAATCATCCTCAAGGTGACCAAAATTTCCACATCTAAGACATTTCATGATAATGAATCTATGTTTCGGTTCTTCCTCTTTTTTGATATGAACAACATCTCATTTTCATTATCACTTGAAGAACTTTCACTATCACTACTAGAACACTTACTTGCTTTGTCTAGGTAGAAACTCTTCTTGTGCTTGTGAGAATACCTCTTTCCTTGATTGTTGTGCTCATCTTTGTTCTTCCTGTGATGCTTGTGCTTTTCAGAATCCTTGCTCTTAGAATCCTGTTTATCTTCATCACTTTCATTCTTGAGAATAGTACAGTCAGTAGCATAATGACCAAACTTTCCACAATTGAAACATCTTATATTTTTCATGCTTTTGTGCTTTCTAGAGAACTTGCCTTTCTTGCTGTAATATGCCTCTTCATCACTAGAAGACTCATCACTCTCTTGAAGTTGTTTACCCTTGGATTTCTTGGTAGCCTTGAAAGCTGCCTCTTTCTTGACATCAACCTTCACTTGAGTTCTCAACTCAAATGCTGCAAGTATACTATGTAGCTCATCCTTTTTCAACTTATCCAAATCTTTAGCTTCCTCAATAGCAAAAATATTTTCACTAAATCTATTAGGAAGAGATCTTAAAATCTTATCACAAACATCATTTTCAGCAAGCTCAAGACCTAAGTCTTTCATGGAGTTAACAACCTCATCCATACGAAGCATGTAGTCACTAATATTTTCATCATCATTCATCTTGAGTTGTTCAAACATACCTTTGAAGTGTCTCAACTTGGCCTTTCTGACATTTGTATCACCTGTATGAACCACCTGCAAATGTTTCCACATTTCACTAGCTGTCTTGCAGTGAATCACTTTGGTGAGATCTGCTTTCCGTAAGCCTTTCAGGATTGCATTCATTGCTTTTGAATTGTTGTGATGTAGGAGCCTTTCTTCTTTAGTATTTGGACCATGTACAGGAATAGTGTACTCATCTTCAATTACTTCCCATACCTCATTACCAAGTGCCATTAGATGAACCTTCATCCTTGCACTCCAAAGACCAAAATCTGACCCATCAAGAATAGGTGTTGCATTGCCACTTGAATAATCCATTGTGTTCTTTACTAGCTTTTCCTTCAAGCTGTTAAACTTTTCGAAGGCACCCGCTCTGATACCAATTGAAGAACACAAGCTTATAATGAGAGGGGGGTGAACAGTATAAGACCTCTTTTTACTTTTTCCTTTATATTTCAAAAATAGTAAAGCAATATACCCAAAGCAATATCAAAGCAATGCACAAAATCATCCACAAAGTGACATCAATTTTAACGTGGTTCACCCAGAATGGCTGGGCTACGTCCACAAAACTTTTCTCTAAAAGTTATCTCAAAGTTCTTTGGGAATCCTTCCCAATTACAATGTTTATGAGCCTCGGCTCAAAGGAGATACCTTCCCCTCTGCTCTGGAAATGATCCCTCAGAAGATCAACTGCCTCTACCTCTTGCCAGCACGTGGAACTCCTTTCCACCGAAGACCTCCTATCCTCAATGCTTAGCCTAAGAGACCTCTGCCTTCTATGATCACGTCCACAGCAGCTCAGCAACCTGTACCAAACATAGTCAGTCGGTCTAGTACAAGTCTTCCTCTGTCTGTTAGATCTGTCCAACTTTGAACAAATCAATCCTCTGCACACAAGCCTTCTCAAAGACTTGCCAAATCTATCCTCAGGTTCTTCTCAAAGAACCAATGCACCTCTATCCTCAAGCAGCAGCACTTCACATTCATCTTTGCCCTTTGTGCTCTCTACGCCCTCTGCTCTCTTTGCGCAATCACAGCCGCACTTGATCGAACTTCAACCTTTGCACCTCTACGCAATCACAGTGGCACCGTCTTCACACTCTCTGCTTCCTTTGCGATCTTTCACACTTAGAATGATTCGACGAAATGCACTCTGCACACTACGATCGAATTTCGCACTCTGCTCTCGACGATCGAACTTCTTGCTCTACGCACTATCTGCGAACGTCGCACTTCAACAACACATGATACACACTTCAACTTCTCCAAACAGCCCTCCTTTTATAACAAAATTTTCATAATGAAAACTTTAATCTTAGTCGGTTGTTATACCAAATGCAAACCCTAATCTTCGTCGACTGCAAGCCCTAATCTTCGTCGGCTAAAATTTGACTTTGTCGGCTTCACTGCCTCTGTAACTCTTCTATAGCTTCTGTCGTGAAACTACAACATGTCGCGATATCATGACACTTTTGCAACCGTACACTTTCTTTTGGCTTTTGTCATGATATCGTGACACTTCAGCCTTTGTCGACTTCAACTAAGCTCTTGTCGCGATATCATGACACTTTTGTCTTTGTCAGCATCAACTTTGCTTTTGTCGTGATATCGCGACACTTCTCCCTTCGTCGACCTCCTTTCTACTTTTGTCGTGAAATCATGACACTTCTCCTATAGAAGACCTGCTTTCAGTTTCTGTCATGAAATCGTGACACTTTCGCTTCCTTGCACTCTTCTTTGCTTGCACTAGCGAAAATGAACATGTCACAAAATCGTGACACTTTCCGCCTTGTGCTTTTCTTTGCCTTACGCTCGCAAAAATAGAACATGTCACGAAATCGTGATGCTTTCGCCTTTGAGCTCTTCCTTCTTGAATTTGTCATGAAATCGTGATGCTTCTTCTTCCATGCTCTTTCGTTTTGCTTCTGTCATGAAATCGTGACTCTTCTCCTATTGAAGACCTGCTTTCTATTTCTGTCATGAAATCGTGACACTTTCTCCAACCGTATGCTGCCATCTCAATCTGTCATGAAATCGTGACACTTTCTGCATCCATAAGCTTTCTCTTCAATATGTCATGAAATCATGACATTTCTTACTTCGAGACCTTTCCTTTGCTGCATGTCACGAAATCGTGACAGTTCTTACTTGGAACATTTTCATCTGCAGCATTCTCACTTCGAACTCTGCAACATGTCGCGAAATCATGACACTTTTCATGTTACTTTCTCTCTCTTCGAACTTGTCATGAAATCATGACAATTCACACTACGGACTCTCTCTTCTACATTATGTCGCGAAATCGTGACACTTTTTCTTTCAGACTCTCTCTCCTGCAACATGTCACGAAATCGTGACACTTTTTCGTCCGTACAACCTTCCTTGCAATATGTCATGAAATCATGACATTTCTGACTCGTACATTCTCTCTCCTCTTTGAGTCGCGAAACTGCGACATGTCGCGATATCGTGACACTTTTCTAACTTGCTTTCTCTCTCCTGCTTAAGTCGCGAAAATGCGACATGTCGCGATATCGCGACACTTTTCCAACTTACTTTCTTTCGAACCTGTCAAGTCGTAACCTTCATCAAAACAAATTATTTTACATCAAATCAAATTCCTTCAAAAGCTTCTTGACATCAATGACAACTTATACACTTGAGCAAAGGCAATGTACCCAAAGTACCCAAAATTGCCAACAATTAGGAGGTATAAGGAGAATTCTGGTATTATTTTCAAGTCTTAAGTTTTGTTATTGTGCAATATTGAAAGGTTAAGACTTTGTGAGCTGTGTGTTATTTCCAATAAAGGGTTTTGTGATTATTGTGAGGATATTGCTTATTGTTTAAGTTGGAGTGATAAGGTGTAATTGTGATATTTTTTTTGTTATATAAAAATTATCTTCTAACCCTTATTGATTTTTTCAAAGAAGTAATTATGAGTGTGGCATATTTATAAGGACAACTACTCTTCAAAAAAAGGTATGCACAAAATTCTTCTTTGTTGAGTTAGATAGTTGGCTTGATTGAAAATTAAGTTTGGAGTGAAAAGGATTTGATTAGGGTTTCCTTTTCAAAAGTGGTTGAGTTAATGCTTCAAGGTTTTCTGGATTGTGAGTTGTTATTAAACCTTGTTTGATAAGCATTATTGTTTAGACCATTGGTTGAGTGAAGTACTTTGAGTTTATGCTTCAAGATTTTTTGAACTGAGAATTGTGATTAAAACCTTGTATTATTAGCATTGTTGTTTAAGTCAATGAGTGATGCAAAGAACTTGAACTTGAGTTAGAAAAGAAGATGAGTATCATTGTTATGTGATATTTTCCATTGAGCATTGTTGAAAACATTTTGAGTTGGTTGATACATGATTGGACTAGGATTTGTGAGAAAGGGTTGTTCCTTGAGGTGATTGGTTGAGTAGAGTTGATTAAGGATATTCAAGTGGATGCATGAAGTGGTTTTTCATGTTCCATGAAACAAACTATTATATATACTGATTGAGTTCAAATTGAGCTTTGATAATAGAACATATTGAGTCTCTAACAATTCTCTTTATGCTTCTATGAGATTGAGTTGATATTGAGCATTGAGTATAGAACATATTGAGTCTTTAAGAATTCTCTTTATGCTTCTCTTAGATTTATTTGAGTTAAAATTGAGCTTGTTGAGTAGATTTAGACAAGCTCTGAGTGAGCTTGTTGAGCAAATTTGGACAAGTTCTAAGTGAGCTTGTTGAGAATATTTGAGCAGGTTTTGAGTGGACCTATTAAGAAAATTTGAGCAAGTTCTGAGTGGACCTATTGAGCAGATTTGAGCAGTTTTTGAGTAGACCTGTCGAGCATATTTGAGTAGGTTCTGAGTGGACCTATTGATCATATTTGAGTAGGTTCTGAGTGGACTTGTTGAGAAAATTTGAGTAGGTTCTAAGTGGATCTATTGAGAAGATTTGAAAAGGTTCTAAGTGGACCTATTGAGCATATTTGAGTAGGTTCTGAGTGGATCTATTGAGAAAATTTGATCAGGTTCTGAGTGGACCTGTTGAGAATATTTGAGAAGGTTCTGAGTGAACCTATTGAGCAAACCTTTGGAGATTATAGAGTAGATAGGACAAATACTCTAGTGAATTTAGGATATGTATTATGAGTGAGAAAAAGAGTCTTCAAGTGGAGAGAGATACACAATCAATGTAGTGGAGGCAGTATTCTAGAGGATCACCATCCAGAGCATAGGAGAAGGAGTTCTCCTATGGATAGAGATCCACAAACCATATTTAGGGGATCAGCATCTCCTTTGGACAGAGGTCCATAAACATTGTAATTGGGAAGGATTCCCAAAATATTATTTGAGAAATATTTAGAAGAAATATTTCTTCGTGGAGGTAGCCATATTTGGGTGAACCACGTTAAATTTGTGTCTCTATTGTGTGTGATGATTTGTGCATTTATTTGGTTATTGCTATTGATATTTCCATTGATTATATTGATTAATATTGTTTGGGAAAAAAAGTAAAAAGTGGTCTTATATTGTTCATCTACCCCTCTCAATATAAGCTTTTGTTCTTCAAGATAGAGGAGGAGAATTTACCTCAAATAAATTCATAAAATTTTATGAACAACATGGGATCAAAAGATAATATTCAGCAGCAAGAACTCCCCAAAAAAATGTAGTTGAAAGGAAAAATATGACTATTGAAAATATGGCCAGAGCCATGTTAAATGAGTCTAATATTTTAGATGGTTTTTGGAAAGAGGTAGTACATACAATAGCATATATCATCAATATAGCTCAAGTAAGAATAAACCATCACAAAATTCCATATGAGCTTTGGAAAGGAAGACCAGCCATTGTAAAGTATTTCAGAATTTTTGGAAGTAAATGTTACATAATATGGGAAGAGAAAAATTTGGGTAAGTTTGACTCAAGATGTGATGAGGGTATTTTTATTGGATATTCCACTAAGAGTAAATTCTATAGATGCTATAACAAAGGGATGCATACTATTATAGAAATTATAAATGTAACACTTGATGAGAAGATAGGATCAAGAGAACCAACTCGAGAAATTGTGTATCAAGAAGAAGAAAGTTGTCACGAAGAGTTAGGTGAAGAATCGACAAAAGAAAAAGAAACACAAAGACTACTACCCAAAAATCCATCCAGGTATGTGCAGAAAATCATCCAAGATATCTAATCATTGGAAATCCAAATGAGAGACATACAAGGAGAAGGATAATAGGAACAAGTGAGCATGCAAATTTCTCTTTGCTATCTAAAATTGAACCCAAATATTTCAATGAGGCAAGAGAGGATAAGTTTTGGATCAAGGCAATGAATGAGGAACTAGATAAAATAGAAAAAAGTGAGACTTGGGAACTCGTCCCATAACCAAAAGGTAATAATATGATTGGCACTAAATGGATTTTTAGAAACAAGTTAAATGAATATGGTCAAGTAGTCAGAAACAAAGAAATATTAGTATGCAAAGGTTATGCATAGGTTGAGGGGATTGATTTTTATGAGATATTTTCTTTAGTTGCATGACTTGAAGCTATAAGAATGTTTTTAACCATATCAAGTTTCAAAAATTTTAAAGTATATGAAATGGATGTTAAATCAGCATTTTTAAATGGTGTCCTAGAAGAAGAGGTTTACATTGAGCAACCTGAGGGATTCAACCTAACTGACAAACCATACTATGTTTGCAGATTAAATAAAGCACTTTATGGACTAAAGCAAGCTCTTAGAGCTTGGTATGGAAGATTGGATAAGTACATTAAGGAAAAGGGGTTCAAAAAAGGAATAGTGGACAGTAACTTATACATCAAAAATAAAGGAAATGACTTACTAATTATGGTTGTTTATGTGGATGATATCATTTTTTGAGGCAATACTGATAATATGTGTTATAAATTTGCAAAGAGCATGCAATGTGAACTTGAAATGTCAATTCTTGGTGAGTTTTACTTCTTTATTGAACTCCAGATTTCACAATCATAGAAAGGTGTATTTATCTCACAAACCAAGTATATAAAAGAGATGCTAATGAAATTCAAGTTAGAATATTGCAAACCAGTGAGTACCCCCATGGTTACAGGATGCAAGTTAAGTAAAGATGATGAATCTCCTAAGGCAAACAAAAATTATACAGATCTATGATTGGCAACTTATTGTATGGCACAACTACAAGATCAAATATAATCCAAGCAGTGGGACTAGTGGTAATGTTTCGAGAGGCACCAAAGGAGACACATGTAGTAGTAGTAAAAATGATTCTTGGGTATTTAAAGGAGACTATGGACTTTGGGATTTGGTACCCCAAAAGTGATAATTTCATTCTCATAGCATATACAAATGCAGATTGGGCTAGCAATATTGATGATAGAAAAATCACTAGTGGAGGAGCATTATTTCTTGGAGATTGTTTAGTCTCTTGGATAAGTAAGAAATAGGCATCAATATCCTTATCCATAGCAAAGGCATAGTATATTGCAGTAGTTACTTTTTGTACATAGGTATTATGGATGAAGTGAACTTTAGAGGACTTAAAGGTAAAACATGATCACCATATTCCCATACTATGTGATAATACAAGTGTTATAAATATCTCAAATAATTCGGTGATGCATTCCAGGACCAAGCACATTCTAATCAAATATCATTTTCTGAGAGAACAGGTGATAGATAAGCAATTTAGGTTGAAATATGTTACTATAAAGGAGCATATTACGGATATTTTCACTAAACCACTTCCAAAAGAGACTTTTGAGTATCTTAGAGGAAAATTGAGAGTAGTTCTACTCCCACCCCAGAATTAATAACCTCAAAGAGAGAAGGTGGAGAGGGGGCTAAGGTAAGAGTCTTATCTGTATCCCCAAAGGTGACCATTTTCCATTGATTTCAAAGGGGGAGAGATTTGAGTTAGGGGGAGAGAATTCAATCAGGGGGAGCAGTTTCTTAGGGGGAGTAGAATTGAAAAAGTAAAAGGAATATTTTAAAAAAAGGGGTTTCCATCAATGACAAAGGGGGATATTTTTGAAAATTTGAGCAAGTTTTGTTGTCATTGATGTCAAGAGGTTTGATGTCCAGTTTTATTGTCATTGATGTCACAAGGTTGATTTTCTAAAAGGTAAGGAAGTGGTTAAAATAAAAATGGTATACTATTTATTTTAAATATTATATACCTACAGATGCCTAAAAGGTAGAAGATACAAGGGAAAAGAGGCAGGTTTAAAAAGAAATAATAATATTATAACATTTAATATTATAATATTTTGGGAAAAAGGATGAGGTGAAGAAAAATGAGGTCCAAGGAATCATTAAAATAATATATCCTTGAAAAGACCCATTGAGTAGTTTATAAAGGTTTTTATTTAATTTATTTAAATTAAAATATTTTAACCTATGGTTAAAATTTTAATTTAAATAATCAAAAGGTACCAAAGTTTAAAATTTAAATTTGAATTCGAAAATCAAATTTTGAATGAGTCAACGTGTTGAAGTGCAAAGGACAATGTATAAATAGGGAAATGATTTTCATTTCCAAATCACCTATGCTATTTGAATGCCTAAGTTGAAATATAATTCATGTGCTACATTGTTAAGGGAGAATACGATTCGTGTTGTTTTTTATTAAAGGAGGCAGATATTGGTTGAAATCCAAGTGAAGTGCCAAATTCATTCCATAGTGTAGAGTAGTGCAGATGGTGGTCAGATTTTGGTTAAGGCACTCGCAAAGGGCAAGTCGAGATTTTGATTCATGTCCCATTCATTTTGGGACATAGAAATCATTTTGGTTGATTTTCGCAATTCGTAGAAGGTAAGGCTTTAATAGTGGTGTGTGCACCTTGAGTGTTGTGTCGGCGTGTAGCCCAGGTGAGAGCTTAGCCTTCGGCTAAGGCACTGTGGTGGCAACTGGTCATGGGTTCTATTTTGGGCATAGTCAAAGATGCACACATCAATTTTTGAGACGTGGGCCAAAGTTATAAAGTATGCATATTTTTATTTAAATCTGCCAAGGTTTGGAAGGCACAAATAACATAGAGGTCACATGATAATTATAAAGTGCATAGGTGGAATGAATAAGGAGTCATAAGGTTAAATTGAAAAATATGTTTTGTTAAAAAAATATATAAAAGGTTTGGAGTTATAAGGTGTTAACAAAGGAATTGGTTTTTAATGTTAAATGTTTTTTTGAGAAGTTTGGAGTTTATAAGGTGTTAATAAAGGAACTTGATTTTATGTATTGAATATTATTTTGAAAATTTTGGAGATTATAAGGTGTACTTGAGACTTGATATTTTTGTAGGGTGAAATAATTGTTGAGGAGAATATTTGTGTGGAAATTTTAGGATAGACTGTTGCTATCTAACCTAGAATTGGCAAGAGAGTTTTTTTGCAAGTAAAACAGGTTTAGAAGACATGTCTCCATCAAAGCAAAAATATTTGAGTAAGCTTTTGTTAAAGCTTAAGGACTGGTTTGAGCAAGCTTTTGTTAAAGCTTGTGGGTAGATTTGAGACAAGTATTAGTGAATACTTGATAGAAGATTGAGCAAGTTCTTGAGGATAGATTTGAGCTTTGTTTTAAGGCTTGAGGAAATATTTGAAGATATATTTTGGTGCATATTTGAGAGCAAATTTATGTTAGACTTGATATAGAGTCAGAGCAAATTTTTACTAGATTGAGGATAGTGTTTAGTGTAGATCTAAGATAGATTTAAGAGTAATCTTTGGAGGTGACCGAGCAGAGAACAATAGTCTCCAGTGGATAGAGATCCATTAGCCAGGGCAGTGAGGACAGAGGTCTTCTAGAGATCCACAAGCTAGTGCATTAGGGGTGGTAGTCTTCTAGAAGATCACTAGCTAGAGTAGAGGAGAAAGAGTTCTCCTGTGGATAGAGTTCCATAAATCAGAGCATAGGGGATTGGTGTCTCCTTTGGATAGAGATCCATAAACATTGTAATAGGGAAGTGGTTCCCAAAATATTTGTTTGAGAAAATTTAGTAGAAATATTTTCTTCGTGGAGTAGCCCACATCGGGTGAACCACATTAAATCATGTCTCTCATGTGTGTGATGATTTGTGCAATATTTACTACTTTGATATGGTTAATGCTATTTATTGGATAAAAAAGTAAAAAAAATTATCTTATATTTTTCACCCCCCTCTCAGTATAAGCATATATTCTTCAACATAGTCATAATAGCTCATTCTAAAGTCTACCCTCTTGACCTAACCTGTAATATGTGCAAATTATTACACGACCCATGTTATACCAAGGAGTTATTTTACTTCATGACCACATTCCATCATTTATTTACTTGTCAACTATGTACACAAAACTTGGCATGGGAAATCCCACACCCAGCTTCAAGGATCATTGTATAACACTATCCCCTAAATTTGTAATATCTTGACCATATGGTTCTATATCTATAATTCTCCTCATATCCCTGGTTAGGTATCTCATAGAATTCTCCATTATTTGAGATAAAAAATGATGGCTTGTCTACCTTAGGGACTCCACACACTTGTTTTGAATGTGGTATTTGATCCACTAAATCATTCTAGAGATATTCACCCACATGCAAATTAGGTTATTTAAGCTCCTATTATACTATACTTCATCGATGGCCTATATAAAATAAAAAAGGATGACCACTAGACAACCTTTGGCATGGAATTAGCATCACTTTTGATTGCTCACAATACCAAGAATGGTATAGTACCAAATCTCTTTGGAAAAATGGTTCACCTCTTTTTTAGTACTAGTGATGACATCAAGAGGCATGTGAATGTAATCCTATGTGTATCTTTCTATAATAAATGGGTTAAGCACCTCATGAAATACCTTGAAAGTGTTCTTTTCTCCAAATATTTTAATGAGATTTACCTCATGCTCAAGGTAAAACCCGGATTTGCTAGAGTCACATCCAAAAACACATATGCCAATGAGAGGAGTAACATCCAACCCCATTATGTCATGTACCATAACCAAATCAGGGTGTTTGTATAACAACATTACAAAGTGTCTTAAGATGTCTATGGTCCTTATAGTTCTCCCTTTAAAATTCAACCACCTAGATTATATCTAGTCTATAACTAAATTCAAAGTTTCACAGATCCTCAAGGGTATTATTGACACCTCAGCCTTGGGTTCAATTACACAATTATGCAATGTACCATTTTCTGTAAATAATTACATGTAGCATGTATTCACCTGACTCTCTCAAAAATTCAAGGTATTATTGTTCAAGGATGTGATACACTCTTTAATCCCTAAAGAGAAATTAATTAAATTAACTTATGGATGTGCTATAAATTCCTCCCTCAAACTTTTTTCATGTTTAAAAGAGGTCTGGAATAGGTATTGAAATTGATCCACCTTCTCTTTCCTTTTCTCTAGAGTTAGAGCTAGATAGACATCAAATATTTCCTACCTCAAGGTACTTAATGACAATTCTTTTTCTCATTTATCTAGTTGCCCTTCCATGATGTCTTCCCTATGAACTGAAATGGCTTGGAGGTATTTACCATTGTCTATTGGATGACTGATATTTGTATTATGGCATATATCCCTTCTTCAATCCTTGAGCATTCTATCTAAATGAAATTGATCGTTGAAATTGACACCAAGGATAATATATATTTTTATTTTAGTGAACACAATTCCTTTTGCACAACCCACTCATTATAGCATTATTTCATCAAATCTGATTCTTGATATTTAAGATCATAACCTTTGTGGCAATCAAGGGGGTATTTATCTTTTCTTTCTTGGTAGAATCCTGCCTTGGCCTCTTCCTAAAATCTAGTACAAATTGGATTGAAGTGAATGTTGGATTAAATTCCCTAGGGGAAAGGTTACCAAATATTATAAAAAAAATAGCTCAAAAAACCTCTTAGAAGACCTAAGGAAACTCCCTTTCTTTGGATTGATGGACAAGAAGGCTTAAATCAGGATAGAGGATATGAATATAGTAGAAATAAGCTTAGGGGTGGGAGGGTTGATATTCTTTGGGAATTCTTATCCATATCCTTTTGAAACAGATATTAAATCTGAATATAATTTCCTAAGGAGATTTTTTTGTGAATGAAAATTGAGTGAGAAGTAAAAAAGGATCTCCATGATCATAAAACTCATCAATGAGAGCTTTAGATAAGTCTCTCCAATTATGGATGGTTTTGTATTCTAAATATTTATACCACAACATTGCCTTCCATTTAAAAGACAACACAAGAAACCTTACGATGATATCGTCAATCATAATGTTGTAGACGTATGATAGCTAGGCTATATCTCGATAATTCTCTTTTGTAGATTTGTCTTTTCCTTCATAGCTAGGTAGATTTTTTATAGCAATCCTTGGAATTTCATATAGGGTGGGGATATCCAATGGTCCTGTGTCATACCATGGGGGATAGTATGGATAGTCCATTTAGACCTAATTATGATGGGTATTTTCTAGAAGGTGAGCAGGAACATGATATAACCTCTAGGTTCTCTCACCAGCAAAGTTTCCATGTGAATATAAATTCTCCACTCCATGGATCAAGTTAATTCTCCTAACCTTGACCTTATCAAGTGATAATTATTGAGCTATAAACCACAAATATTTGTAGCCTTAAAGACAATTTATAATTGTATCAGTCCTTCTTCATTGCAGAGTCACTAGGTGAATCAAAATAAGACTTTGATAATGTAGGGGATCACCACTCCTTGAATCATCTAATCCTTATGGATAATGTCCCACCAAGCATGTAAAAAATTATTGTATTCTAGTTTTTCATCAAGCCAATTCTAGAACTGTGATCATTATATAAAATATTTAAATGCGAGCACCCATTAATCATAGCCCAAACTAAACATCGGAAGAACCAAATTGCTTTGATTTAACCTCCAGAAAATGTTGGTATACCTTGTTAACTTAATAGATGTTGACTCTATTTAGCTCGAAATAGTAAAATTTTAAGGGTATAAATGGTAGGGTTAGAAATGAATGAACAAAGAATGATTGGGTGAAGCTAACAACATAGACATCCATAAAGCATTCCTTGATGAATTGAAATTCATAAATAGTGTTCAGGATTAACAACATTCAAAACTTTACAATTATTATATCAAAGGCCTTTTGACTACTCACAAAATTATTCTAAACATCTAAAGCACTAATTATACAAATTAACAGAATAAGATCAATGTCTTGACTAAAAAAAATAGAATTATCAAAAGCATGTATGCAAGAACAAATTATCTCAATTTAATCTAAGTTAGTTGTCCAAATTAATAGAATAGGCTAACCATAGAAGCAACTGTAGAGATAATTTCACATAATTAAATCTAACCAATCAACACAAGTGCAAGTTTGAGGTAAACATCTCTTGTAATTCTTCATTCACTAATTTACAAAAAAATTACACAATAGTGCAAGTAAACACTTCAAATATGACCTTTTGAAATGAGATCATTGCCTTTATTTATAGTTTTACAATGATAATATTTTCTAAGCATTACAGAGATTTTGATGTTTCTTGATTTTCTTGGCCACTCGACCTCTATTGTTCCTGCCATCTAGCTATGCCTTCTTGATCTATTACAACTAAATTCATATCAAGGTCATCATTGTCATTGATGGTTCTTGAGATCTTCTTTCACCCACTAATCTATAACTGAATCTATGTGATTGGAAGGTTCTAGAAGCTTTTAGAGTAAGACTAGTTATTTGGCCTCCATGACACCTGATTTATCCTTCCTCTATTTTCTACATCTAACAAACATGTTAAAATACACCAAAAATTCAGTTTTGATGCAAAAATGATGACTCCCATTGATTTGCATTTGAACAACCATGATTGATCTCTTTGAATCTGTTCAGGGTTTGAACTTCTCTATCTTTGATCGTGAAGGTATAAAATTGCACGAAATGAAAGTTTCACTCATGTTTCACCTAGCCTTTTAATCTTAGTATATTTTTTTTCTATGCGACAATTATGAAGAGAATATAAAATTGTACCTTCATGCCTTTTTATCAACTTTTCTTAACTTCTCACCTTTCCTCATGCATCTTTGTTTTTAGCACTTTTCAAATTTTCATGTAGCCAACACAAGAGACAAGAAATTGCATAGTCTACACAGGAAGCAATAAAGAACAAATATTCAATATTTCTCCTTTTTTTAATTATTTTTAGTGCTTTTGTGTTTTCCAACACTTTCTTGTTTGTGCATGGAATACAAAGATAATAGGAAATATTAGCTCCTTCCTTTTTCTTCGTTTGCATCCCTTTTCAGCACTTTCTTGTTTATGTACGGAATACAAATATAGCAAGAAATCTTGGCTCCTCCATTTTTTTCCATTTGTGGTCCTTTTCAGTGCTTTTGTGTTTTCTAGCACTTTTTTGTTTATGCACAGAATACAAAGAGAGCACTTGGCTCCTCCCTTTTTCTCCATTTGTAGCCTTTTCAATTCTTTTGTGTTTTCCAGCACTTTCTTGTTTGCACATGGAATACAAAGAGAGCATAAAATCGTGCAAGGTATCCTTTACCCCCTTTTAGACCATTTATCATGTTTTTTTTTTATCAACAAAGTTGAATTGGTAGACTTTTGATTCAATTGTATTGAACAAAAATTTCACATTCGTTTCTGGGTTACAAGTTGTACCCCTTAGTGATTTTTTTTGAAAAAATCACACATCTTCATACCTAAGAAAACTTCCTTGAACCACCAACCCTAGTCACAATAATTTGATCATTCATAAGTTCTTGCTAGTCCTATTTTTAAGTATTCTTCACATGTAGCTTTTTTTAGCCTACATATTCATAGTAAGAAATGAAGAAATATTTTTTTTTATTATAACTATTTTTAAACATCTTTTGAGTGGTAAGTTTTTATTTGCCTCTTTATAATTCATATATGTATTTGTATAAGTTGTAAGTTATTTTTAATTCTTATTATATTAAGTTGTAGGGAATTTTACCCTACAATATCTCTTCACTTAGGAAATTTTTTGAATTGGAAGTAGAACAATCGAAAGGTATATTCTGCCTTTATTTGGAAGGATGGTCATCAAATCTATAAATAAATAGATGTGTATGAGCCCCAAAGCCACATCATTATTTGTATATTTCATCAATGATTTATGCCCCTCTTATTTCTAAAGGTAGGTAACTTGAGGGTGCCAAGGCCATTAGGCCACTGATTTTCCATCTAATGGCCCACACTCATTTTTTGAGGGAAAGAAAAATAGAGTTCCAATGTAGTCAAAGATGAACACATAGAAGCTAGTTAGAATAATAAGAAGATGAACATTGAGGTATAGTCAGAAAACACCCACCATTGACCAAAAATATGAAGAAATATCTTAAATCCCTAGTTGCACAACATAAAATATCTTGCACATAAGTCTAAATTATAGATCAAGTTAAACTACATGATTCATTGAAGAAAGAATGTGTGATAGTGGAGAATAAATTCAATGATCATATGGCATATCTATTTAGACCACTTTTTGTTCAATACTATGAAATAGCATCTAGATGGAATTTGCACATTGAAAAAGATTTTAATAGCAAAAATAAAGCCCTCATATTGGAGTCTTGAGTTAACAAATAAACAACCAAGAAAACTGCTATTGCCAAAGCTACTACAGAGCAACATGTGGAATACACAGTTATGGGGGAGGCTTCCACCTCATTCTCTTCCCTGATAAATAAATAATGTGCTCTAATTTATAAATAACTACAAACTTTGACAAAAGTTGTAGCGGATCTTTCAAGTAAAGTTAGATATAAAAACTCTCCTGGTATTTCTTCTTCATGCAACAGATCTAGTAACAAAAATGGTGGTTCTAACTCAAAATATGAGTTCAAAAAAAATAACAATGAACCTCGTGCACAATAAAGGATACCCCAATGAACCTCATGCACAATAAATGATACCCCAAGCCCATGGAATACAAACATGGAGGCCAAAAAATAACTGACACAATATATCACTAAACAGACATCACCCTTGCTCTTAGATCAGAGTTAGATGAGAATATCACATACCCACACCTCATGAGCATTAGGAATCATGTCAGGAGTATGGAATTTCAACCCCAAGATTTGATTTGGAAAATCAAAATCTGAACTCTGTGAGATTTGCAAATAAGCAGCAAGGGCAAGGTTGGCAACATTTTCATGGCCAACCACCAAGAAATTGTACAAACCAAAATTGAACCAGTGGGGTGTCATATTTACACTGATAGACCATTGGTTATAGATTTTTAGTAGAAGCAGTGTGTATGTAATAGATGATATCATAACCAATGCCACCGTGCATAACTTTTCTAAGAAAAAATTGAGTGTAGCAGAAAAATAACTTCAAGGCTTGGGGTTGAAATTTATCCCCAAATATCCTGCAATGACAAAGGATTCTATTTGTATAAAATTTAAATACATGACATGTATTCTCAGAATCAAATGTTTTTTGGATATCAGGATAAAAATCCAACCTCCTGGGTGGACCGACTATCTCCAGTCTTCAGAGTTCCAAATATAAATTGGAATCCACAAAAATAGTATCAACCCCTTTTTGGGATCCTGGAATCTAGTAGAAGACGATTAGAAAAACAACTCATAGCCACTCTGAGGCTATCACTACAACCTATTTCTAGAATACTCTCTCATGCTTTTAGAGACCTTCATGCAGATCGCTCCATTGTCATAAGACCTACAAAAAAAAATAGGCCTCACAGTCCTCTCTAGAGATTGGTATCTATAAAAAAGCCTTAGATAGTTATCATATATTGTAGTTTATTATCAGGTGACATCAATTCTATGGGCTACTCTTTTTAATTCACTTACGCTTTTAGTTAATAGTGAAGTTGCTTTTAAAATCCTAACTAGAGAAGAAAAGTCTTTTTTATTGCAAGCTTTCTAAAATTGCATAGCCTCGCACTTTTTATTTGATTCCAAAAGTGCATAAACAACTTTTGGTGGGTAGGCCAATTTATTCATACAGTGGGTACTTGTTGGAACTTGTGTCTAAGTGGTTACACCATCAATGTTATCCAATTTTTTTGGAGCAATAAAACCACTTGGAAGATTTTGATTCAATCCTAAGTCTCATACAAGAAAATAAATTCCCTCAAGACTGCATTTTTTTCTTTTGATGTTGAAATTTTATACCCAAGTATCCCTATTGCAGCATGTATCTTGGCCATTGAATTTTTTATCAAGGATAGATTTTTTATAGGTAGAATTTGGTTTATTTTGAATATGGTGGACCTAGTGCTAAATCAACATTATTTAAAGTTTTATGGTAAAATATATAGACAATGAAGAGGCACTACAATGGGTAGCAACTTTGTAGTTGTTTATGCTTGTCTTTTCCTCTATCATCTAGAAAATCAAATTCTAGAGATAATACCACATATTGTAGATAATTTGTGTTTATACTAACGGTCTATTGACGATGCTTTCAGAGTGTGGCATGGAGATAGGTCTTTGCTTCTACAATTTTTAGATTTTTATGGACTCATGTATGACAATATTAACATCACTACCATAGTTTCAAAATCCAAGGTAATATTTTAGATATTTTAATTTACAAATCTATCGAGTTAACTGCAATAGGAAAATTATCCATGAGGTTGTTTCAAAAATCCATGAATGTATATCAATGCATTTCATTTACCTTCTTTCACCCACAACATCATAATAAAGTTTTCATCCTCAGAAAACTTTAGAGTATCCTTTCCAAGGAAGAAAAACTAGAGGTATTTAGTGCCATGAAGTATAACTTCTTCCATAGACTTAGAGCTAGAGATTATCCTGTAGCCTTTCTCCTAGATTTATTTGCAAAAGTCATTTTTTCACACAGGCCTATCTTATTGCAAAAAATTATGGATAGGTTGCATAACATATAGAGAACAAGACATCGTAGCACCCCCATTGTGTTGAAGCTAGTCAATTGTGAGTTCACAAGGAAATTAAGAATCAAAGAAATGGTTTTTAATATTTTATTTGATGATTGTGCCATAGATAAAGAACTGTCACATTTTGGTAAAGGAATTATATGTTGGGAAAATAGCAAGACTTTAAGGGACTTACTTTTCAAAATTAAAATATTTTAGTTTTCATCGCATTCAATCTCAGTCGTTCAAGCAAAACAATGCTTGTTGTTGTTGCAACTCTATGCTAGTTTTTGATGGAGTCAAAGGCTTTGTTTAAAGCATGGAAGCCCATGAAAAATTATTATTTTTTAATTATTTTTGCAATTTTAATTTTGGGTTTTTGTGCAAATTTAATTATTGTAATAAATAACAAGTGGCTATCACTATCCACCTTTTGGATATATCCAACTTTGTTATATTTTTTACTCTTAGAAGGATGTGTAGATGTCCATGCAATATTTAATTTTTAGAATTTAGTGTAATTTTAAATTTTAAAATTTTGTGCAATATTAATTATTGTAATTAATAACTAGTGGCTATCACTGTCCAACTTTTGGATATATCCCACTTTGTTATTCTTCGTGACACTTAGAAGAAGGTTTAGTAGCTATTTTAGTAGATCTTGGCTATCACTGCCATTTATTATTGGCATATCCCTAGATCATGCTTCCATAGGTATACTTGATTTCTACCACGTGGCATGACCGTTGGTCTCCACATGTGACCAAAATAATTTTTATACACACAAGTGTGGTTGTAAAA
The DNA here is from genome assembly GCA_028583015.1 of Wollemia nobilis. Taxonomy (NCBI): domain Eukaryota; kingdom Viridiplantae; phylum Streptophyta; class Pinopsida; order Araucariales; family Araucariaceae; genus Wollemia; species Wollemia nobilis. The sequence continues at coordinate 914,999 of JAQPPZ010017088.1, forward strand.
ATATTCATTAGCTGTACTGATGAGCACATAGGTGCAAAATGTATTTATAGAGCATTTCAAGTATTTGCAATCATGCTTGTATAGTTTTTTTTTGTACATGCCATTATGTTAAATTTTCTTTTTGATAATTTTTTTGTGCTACATTTCTGTTCTTTCATATACCAGTGTATTGCTATGATTTTCCTTTTCATTTCTTTTCCTTAAAAGAGTATTCAATGGCCCCACATGCTTCACTGGTTCATTACGATGCTTGCAACAATAATGCACAGATTCCAGATCTGTCAAGAAAACATCCACGAATAGCCATAGGATTTAGAGAGCCTTCTGGAAGTTCCCATGCTGCTAGTTTGGGAAATAATTCACATTTGACATCGTTGCTAGAGGTGCCCCAAAATATCTTAGAAATTACCAATAATTTTTTGGAGACATAAATCCTCTTTTTTGAAAGCAATAAAAACTGAGGAGTTTGTGGAGAAACTTAGAAAAAGATTAAAATAAAGCATCACTCCACATAGTCTTTGGATAAAAAAGCCAAAAATGAATATTGAAAATACCTTTATTCAACAAGTTATGGAGAAAAATCTTGAAGCCCTAGCTACACAAAATTAAATCTCTTGCACAAAATTCTACATTGTAGCTCAAGTTAAACTACATGATTCATTGAAGCAAGAATGCACGACAGTGAAGAATAAATTCAATGATCATATGGCAGATCTATTTAGACCACTTTTTTTTTAGGACTATGAAATAGCATCTGGATGGAAGTTGCACATTGAATGATATTTTAATAGAAAAAATAAAGCCCTCATATTGGAGTGTCGAGTTAACAAAGAAACAACCAAGCAAGCTGCTATTTCCAGAGCTACTACAAAGCAACATATGGAAGACACAATCATAGGGGAGGCTTCCACCTTAATCTCTTCTTTAATATAGAAAGAGTATGCCCCAAGAACTATATACTTTGACAAAATTTGTAGTGGATCTTTCAAGGAAAGTGAGATCTAAAGAATCTCTTGGTCGTTCTTCTCCATGCAATAGATATGATAACAAAAATGGTCATTCTACCTCAAAAAATGGGTTTAGAAAAAACAACGAACATCGTGCACTATCAAGGATACCCTAAGCTCATGAAAGACAATCATGGAGGACAAAAAATGATAGGTACAATAGATCGTTGAGCAGACATCACCCTCGCTCTCAGATCAAAGTCATATGGGAAGATAACATACCCACACCTCATGCACGTCAACAATCGCGTTAGGAGTATGGAAGTTCAAATCCAATATTTGGTTCAAAAAATCAAAATCTGAACTTTGTGAGGTTTGCAAACAAGTAGCAAGGGAAGGGTTGGCATCATTTTGGCAAATGAATTATATGGGAAAAAAGCAAGTCTTTGAGGGACTTACTTTGCAAAAATAAAATATTTTAGTTTTCATCATGTTTAATCTCAACCGTTCAAGCAAGATAATGCTAGTCATTGTTGCAACTATATGCTAGCTATTGATGCAATCAAACACTTTGTTTAAAACATGGTAAACCATACAAAATAATTATTTTTTAATAATTTTTACAGTTTTAATTTTAGGGTTTTGTGCAAATGTAATTATTGTAATAAATAACAAGTGGATATCATTGTCCACCTTTTGGACATATCCCACTTTGTTATATTTTTTACTCTTAGAAAAATGTGTAGCTGCCCATGCAATATTTAATTTTTAGAATTTTGTGTAATTTTAAATTTTAAAATTTTGTGCAATATTAATTATTGTAATTAATAACTAGTGGTTATCACAATCCAACTTTTGGATATATCCCACTTTATTATTCTTCATGACACTTAGAAGAATATTTAACAGCTATTTTAGTGGATCTTGGCTATCACTTCCTTTTATTATTGGCATATACCTAGATCACGCTTCCATAGGTATACTTTATTTCTTCCACATGGCATGATCGTTGGTCTCCACGTGTGACCGAAATAATTTCTATACACACAAGTGTGGTTGTAAAAATTTTCATCAATCGTACTAATGAACAAATAGGTATGAAACACATTTATGAAGCATTTTAACTTTTTGTAATCATGCTTGTAAAGTTGTTTGTGTATGCCATTATGTTAAAATGTATTTTTTGATAATTATTTTTTGTTCTAAGTTTCTCTTCTTTCGTATACCAGTGTGGTGCTATAATTTACCTTTTCATTTCTTTGCCTTAAAGGAGTCTTCAATGACCTCATATGCTACATTGGTTCAATATGATGCTTGCAACAATAATGTGTAGATTCTAGATCTATGGAGGAAATATCCATAAATAGCCATAGGCTCTAGAGAGCCTTCTAGAAGTTAGCATGCTGGTGGTTTAAGAAATAATTCACATTTGATGCCATTGCCAAAGGTGCCACAAAATCTCTTATAAATTACCAATTATTTTTTGGAGACATATAAATCTTTTTTTTTGAAAGCAATAAAAACTAAGGATTTTGTGGAAAAACTTAGAAAAAATGAAAGAAGGCATCACTTCACATAGTCTTCACATGAAAAAGCCAAAATTGAAGATTGAAAATACCTCTATTCAACAAGATATGAATAAATATCTTAAATCCCTAGCTGCACAACATCAAATATCTTGCACAAATTTCTACATTGCAACTCAAGTTAAACTACATGATTCATTGAATCAAGAAAAGAAAGCCCTCATATTGTAGTATCGAGTTAACAAAGAAACAACCAAGCAATTTTATACTACTAGAGCTACTATAGAGCAACATATTGAAGACACAGACATGGGGGAGGCTTCCACCTCATTCTCTTCGCTAATAAATTAAGAGTGTACCCCAATTTATAAAGAACTACATACTTTGACAAAAGTTGTAGCATATATTTCAAGGAAAGTTAGATTTGAAAAATATATTGGTCATTCTTCTCCATGCAATATATCTAGTAACAAAAATGGTCATTCTACCTCAAAATGGGTTCAAAAAAACTAACAATGAACCTCATTCATAGTCAAGGATACCCCAAGCTTGTGGAAGATGATCATGGAGGACAAAAATGATTGGCACAACATATTGTTGAGTAGACATCACTCTCTCTCTAAAAGAATATTCATATGAGAAGATCACATACCCACACCTCATGCGCATTAACAATCACATCAGGAGTATGGAAGTTCAACCCCAATATTTGGTTTAGAAAATAAAAATCTGAACTCTGTGATATTTGCAAACAAGAAACAAGGGTAGGGTTGGCAAAATTTTTACGACCAACCAGCAAGAAATAATGCAAACTAAAATTGAACCAATGGAGTGTCATCTTCACACTGACAGGCTATTGCTTATATATTTTTAGTTGAAGCAACGTGTATATGATAGATGACATCATCACCAATGCCACCATACATAACTTTTCTGAGAAAAATTGATTGTAGTAGAAAAAGAACTTCTAGTATTGGGGTTGAAATTTCTCCCCAAACCTCCTACAATAATAGTGGATTTTGTTTGTATCAAATACAAAGACATGGCTCATATTCTCATAATCAAATAATTTTTTGGATCCTGATATAAAAATCCAACCTTCTGGGTGGACCGGTCACCTTCAGTATTCAAAGTTCCAAATACAACTTGGAATCCACCAGAAGAGTACAACACCTTTTTGGGATAATGGACTCTTGTAGAAAATGGTTGGAAAAACAATTCATAGCCACTCTAAAGCTATCACTACAACAAATTTCTAGAAGACTATCTCATGATCTGAGAGACCTCTAGGCAAATCACTCCATTGTCATAAGACCTATAGATAAAAATTTAGGCCTCACTGTTCTCTCTAGAGATTGGTATCGATCAGAAAGACTTAGACAGTTATAAAATGTTGTAGATTATGATCCGATGATATCAATTCCATAGGATACTCTTTTTAATTCACTTATGCTTTTATTTAATAGTGTAGTTTTTTTTACAATCATAACTACAGAAGAAATGTATTTTTTATTGCAATTCTCTTCTAAAACTACACAACCTTGCTATTTTTATTTGATTCCAAAAGTGCATAAACAACCTTTGGTGGATAGGCTAATTTGTTCATGTTGTGGGTACTTGTTGGAACTTGTGTTTAAGTGGTTGCACCATCAACTTTTTCCAATTTTATTGGAGCAAAAAAAACACTTGAAATATTTTTATTCAATCCTAAATCTCATACAATAAAAAAACATCCCTCAATACTGCATCCTTTTTTCTTTCGATGTTGAAAATTTATACCCAAGTATCCCTATTGCAACAAGTATCTTGGCCATTGAAGTTTTTATCAAGGACATATTTTCTATAGGTAAAATTTGGTTTATTTTGAATATGGTGGTCCTGGTGCTAAATCAACATTATTTAAATTTTGATGGTAAACTCTATAGACAACAAAGAGGTAATGCAATGGGCAGCAAATTTGTAATTTTTTATGCTTTTCTTTTTCTCTGTCATCTGGAAAATCAAATTCTAGAGAGAATATCACATGTTTTAGATAATTTGTGTTTATACAAAAGGTATATTGATGATGCTTTCGGAGTATGGCATGGAGATAGGTATCTGATTCTACAATTTTTATATTATTATGGAGTTATGTATGACAACATTAACATCACTACCACAATTTTAGACTCTGAGGTAAATATTTTGGACATTGTCATTTACAAATCTACTCAGTTAACTGCAATAGGAAAATTATCCACAAGGTTGTTTCAAAAATCCATGAATGTATATCAATACATTTCTTTACTTCCTTTCACCCATGACATCAAAAGAAAGCATTCATCCTCAGCGAACTTTGCAGGATCTTTGCCAGGGAAGAAAATCTAGAGGGTTTTAGTGCCACGAAGTATAACTTCTTCCATAGAATTAGATCCAGAGGTTATCATGTAGCCTTTCTCCTACCTTTATTTGTAGAAGTCAATTTTTGACATAGACCTACCTTATTGTTAAAAATTATGGATAGGTTGCATAATAGACAGATAACCAAACATCGTAGTACCTCCATTGTGCTGAAGTTGGTCAACTAATAGCTTAGATATATAAAATATATATCTATAAAACCCAAGAGTTATCTATCTCGAGATGCCTATTTTGGGCACCATTTTAGTTTAAATAGTTTAAATATTTTAAATCCACCGTAACCCTTAATGTCGGCGGATAATTTTCTTAATGGTGATTTTTTTAATAAAATATTAATATTGTTTACAGTGTGGCTAGCCTTCTTGGCTGCCATTGTAGGACGCCTATCGGCGTAATAAGTTCACTAGAAAATTACCTATCAAATAAATTGTTCTTAATGCTTTGTTTGATGCTTGTGTCATAGATCAAGAATTATCATATTTTGGCAAAGGAATTATATGTTGGGAAAATATCAAGTCTTTGAGGGACTTACTTTGCAAAAATAAAGTCGTTTAGTTTTCATTGCATTCAATATCAGCCATTCAAGAAAAATAATGCTATCCATTGGTGTAACTCTATGCTAGATGTTGATGCAGTCAAACGCTTTGTTTAAAACACAACTTTTGCAATTTTAAATTTTGGTTTTTGTGAAAATTTAATTATTGTAATAAATAAAAAGTGGCTACCACTGTCCACCTTTTGGACATATCCCACTTTGTTATATTTTTTACTCTTAGAAGGATGTGTAGCCACCCATGCAATATTTAATTTTTAGAATTTTGTGTAATTTTAAATTTTAAAATTTTGTGCAATATTAATTATTGTAATTAATAACTAGTGGTTATCACTGTCCAAATTTTGGATATATCCCACTTTGTTATTCTTTGTGACACTTAGAAGAAGGTTTAGCATCTATTTTAGTGAATCTTGGCTATCATTGCCATTTATTATTGGCATATCCCTAGATCACACTTCGCATACTTTATTTTTACCACATGGCATGGTCGTTGGTCTCCATGTGTGACCAAAATTATTTTTATACACACAAGTGTGGTTGTAAAAATTTTCATCAAATGTACTGATGAGCACATAGGTGTGAAACATGTTTACGAAGCATTTGAAGTTTTTGCAATTGTGCTTGTAAGGTTTTTTTGTGTATGCCATTATGTTAAAATTTATTTTGTAATAATATTTTTTGATAAGTTTCTCTCCTTTCATATACCACTATACTGTTGTGATTTACCTTTTCTTTTCTTCACCTTAATAAAATAGACTAACCATTTCAGCAACTGTAGAGATAATTTCACATAATTAAATCTAGCCGATCAACACAAGCGCAAGTTCAAGGTAAACATCCCTTGTAATGCTTCTTTCATTAATTTGTAGAAAATATACACAGTAGTGCAAGAAAACACTTTAGAGCTAACCTTTTGAAATGATATCACTGTTAGAGTAATATTCCATTATTTGAGATATTAACCATATTCCTACATTAGGGTAGAGTTTATTTACCGCATGGTAGATTATTTTTATTATCATTGTAAATATATTTTACTATTTACCTTCTACTACGAATGATTATTCACATTTTTACATGAATAATATTTGTTAATAGGTTAGTAGGTTAGTTGTTAGCTACCTTTAGGGTTAGGCAACTTATAACGTGTTAGTTAGCATTATATTAGGATAATATATTTATATTATTCTAAAGGCTATTCATAGCCTATTTAAACAACATCTAAATATCAATATCAATCTTATAGTTTATGCATTTTTAATTCCTTGTTGCATTTGCCATCATTGGCATTAGAGCTATGGAGGTATTTTTTTGGGGAGGCATTTCTCGACAAGGTGTATTTGGGCAAGGTGGGAGACGATCTCGTTCCAAGCTGGATAAGGCATGAGACTTATCATTCCATGTGTTTCAAGGAGGGTTTTATTTAATTTGTTTTCTTTTAGAATTAATTTTTCCTAATCCTCTAAGGTACAGATTTTTTTTCTCACGTTAGGGCCCGCAGTGTTCCCAAGAAGGTAGGCGGTCGACCACCAAATACAAGCCTCTATTGATAGCACTAGGTGACCACCGACCACAAAGAGAGGGCAAGAATGTCCTCCCTTTTTACGATGACCAGAGACAATTCTTCAATGACCGTACCACCGTGGCCAATGCAAACTACAGGTATCGATAAGCGAGGGTAAGAGTGCTCTCCTTATCCGGTGACCGATGAATACTTGAAATAAGGTAGGCACACCCATAAAATGATGTGATCACCCTCAGATTATAAATTAGGTCTAGATCCTACAACCCCACCCTGACAAACTTTGATAGGGTTGATAGCCCTATTAGTTACCAACTCTAACATGGGTAGGAGTACCCTGACACAACATGGGACCACACAAATTGATGACCTGACACTACTTCCTGATCGAGACACCGAATCTGACTAGACATAAGCTGAAATATGAGCACAGAAACCAATACTACCATGATGGTATATGTCTCATTTTTCAATATGCTGACATGGTAGGATAGTTGGCAGACAACACATTTTTTGAGATGCTGATATGGCAGGATAGCTAGTGGATGGCACACTTATCAAGGAGATTATGTGGTAGGAAGAGATCAATTGGTGATGTGGCATGAATACCGACAAGTGGAATGTCATGATTGTGTGATAATTTTTTTTTGTTTCCATTTTAAGGTTAAGCGATAAAAGGGTGATGCAGGAGCATCCAACGGTGTAAGAGTGTTCTTGCATCACCCAAAATTTGTATTTGCTTTAATTATTTTCTAATTGTATTTAGTTGTCTAGGGGATAGAAAAATAGATCCGATGGTGAAATAATCACCCCAATACCCTGAACGGTTTGGGATTTATGTATGTTTTATGGCAAAACCCTACCAAAAATAGTGAAATCAAGGTACCCGATCTTGCAGGTGGATTTTGAGGGTCTTAGAAGTCAAATTTGACAATTCTAAAATTGGTTGCAAGACTTAGCTAGGTTCCATTTTGTATAGTTCGGATCGTTCCCTTTCCAAAAATGTCTCGTGCGATTCAATCGGAGCTACGAGCTCAAAGTTATGACCCTCGAAAGTTTACCTTCGAAATTCAAATTTCAAATGCATTGTTTTAGGAGGGAAAATGGGAAAACAGGGTATTAGAGAGAAAATTCGAAATTGTAAAAGGGCTTTTTCATTTTGTATCCTCTTCTTGGGGAAAAATTAATGAAAAATTTTGGTTTGTTGACATGATAAAAGGAAAAATACTTGTGCATGATTTGTTTCTTGCTTCTTGATCTTCACCAAAGGGCGTGATTGGTCGACGATTGCCCGTAGGTAATCAAAAAACATCAAATGCATCATTTTTTTTATATCACCAAAAATCCCATATCTGAATCAATGTGGGATAAAATTTTTAAAGAATTTTATTTTTAACTTTGCGCAGTGTTGGTTTAATAAAACTATGGTGTGCCTTCCTCCTCAAGGGCTAGCCTTGCCCGACCAGTTGATCGGGTTGGGCTAAGGCTGTCGAAACCCTGGAGTCATGGTTTTCAACCCTTTCGAAGCTCAAAACCCATTCTTTTGCCTTCTAAAACAATTTCTAAGGTAAAAATTTCATTTTTTTGTATTATTTTAAGTTTTTTTGTATATTTTTATTAATAATTTAATCTTTTTTGGTTAAAATTCATTTTTTTTCCAAATTGATTATATTATTAATTGATTAATGCTTAAAATACATTAAAATTTTATATTACAAGTGAATTCTAAGGCATTTTTGAGGCATTACATGTGAATTTAAATGCTCTTTGAAGAATTTATTTTGCAAAGGTATAAAATTGTTGTTATTTTTGTTTTCTCCACATCAAAAATGGAGATATAAGACAAGAAATGGCACTATTTTTATTTTGCAAATTAGAAAGCCCTAAAATTCTTCTGAAAAGCCTTGTTAATTTTGCAAACAATAAAAGATCAAACTTGAATTCTATTTTGCCAAATTGTAACACAAGGAGACACAAAAATTTGCAAACTTCAAAGTTGAAATTGTGCATTTGTTTTCTCCAAGGGGGGATATAATACATGAAATTGCACATTCTATTTTTTGCAAAATTGAGAAGAAATTGAAGACCTTGGGTCCATAAAAACCAAGTTGTGTATCGACTGGTTCTAGAATCCTTTAAAACATAGGTCGTGTGTCGACTTGACTTGAAAGGAGTGCTATTTTTTTAATTTTGAAAAAAAAAAGGGGGAAGATAAGAAATTGTATTTCTTTTGCAAAATTATAACACAAAATTGAGGAGCACTTAAAACAAAATCAAAACTTGTTAAAATTGTAAAAAAAAAGGAAAGGTAATTGTTTTATGCCACATTCTTTTTAAATTTGAAAAACAAGAGGAGACATAAAAATATCAAATTTTTTGCACAACACAAATCCAAATTTTTGTTGCAAAAATTAAAGGTGCATTTTCTATTTTACTCGACACCTTATTGGCAAATTAGGTGCATTTTCGGCAATGACCGACACCTAAGTGATAATAATTTGTGGGCACTCTTTGATTGATTATTGCATTTAATTTCTTGTTTTATGCAATTATAACTCACAAAATCAAGACTATTAAAAAAAAACCAAATTTCACACTCACTTGTGTAATTCATTGCATAGTTATAAAGATAATTTCTCTTGATATTCTCTCCTAAATAAAAACCCTTAATTCACTCTTATATTTTTGGTTCAAATATCCTCAAACTGATTATTCCTATTTAAAAGGATTTTCAGGTAGGTGTGATTAAATATCTTTTTGAGTGAATTTTTTTTTACTTATTTTTTGTTTGGCTAAAATATCCTCAAAATGATCATCTTTATTCAAAGAGATTTTTTAGGCAGGTGCCATTAAATATCACTTAAGAGTGAAATAAATATCATCTTAGTGCAAATTTTAGAACCTTCATCATGGAAACTATCAACAAATACCTAAATGATACACAATTGCTTAAAGGTCCTAACTATTCAACATGGAAAACTAAGATGAAAGCCATCCTGACTGTAGAGGAAATATGGGATTTAGTATATGGCATTAAATCAAGACCCGCATCAGTAGGAGCATATCAGAAAGCATGGGACAAAAAGAACAATCATCTTCTCATGTTGATCCTCCTAGCTACTATTGATGAGATCCAGCCTCACATAAGTGAAGCTAAAAATGGTAAAGATGCATGGGATGCACTTTGTACCATTTTTGAAGGCAAGAATCAATTGACTTTTCTAATCCTTCAAACACAACTTCATACACTCCATATGAAGTCAGGAGAATTAGTAGAACTATTCCTCTATAGAGTAGCAGAACTAAATTCAAAGCTAAATGCTTTAGGATCCAAAGTAGAAGATACTATTATGAATTTAGTAATATTGAGGGCTCTTCCATAATCCTACAAGATGTTAATCACATCCCTTAATGTATCTCAAAGATCAGTCATCTTTGTGGAGTTAGTCAATTTGCTTCAAACAAAGGAAGCAAATCAACTTCAAAGTAATGAAGTATTGAATAATGCCCTTTACTCTAACAATCAGGGTGAAAAGAAGAAAGGAAACTTTCAAAAGGGAGGATCATCTTCAAAAGGTAAGGGAAAGAAATCTCAAAATAATTTTTGCTCGCATTGTAGAAAGGACAAACATGAAACCAATCGGTGTTGGTTTAAAAATAAGCAAAACAAAAATGGCAAAGGCACATCACAGAAGAAAAACAAAGGTAATGTTGCTAGTGAAGTATCTGATTTTGATTTTGATTTTTGTTCAGAAATAGCACACAAAGTGCTCATGGCTAAGATAGTATTGTAAAGGGGAAACAAATTTGTCACCTTAAGCAAGCACCATTTCCTCTCTTTTTTTTTTAGGCTTCATAAATAGCATAAGTTTTTGTTTGAAGTACTTATAATAAAGGGGTGATTGTACCTCTTTTAGGCTTCATAAATAGCAAACTCTCTTTGTTTGAAGTACTTGTAATAAAAGGGGGAATTTTTTGGTGTAAAATTTGCCTAGGAGGCAATCTTTGTAACACCCCAACACAAGCTTCATGAGTTGCACATCTTTTGCAATTAAGAGGGGATAAATATTTCTTTTTCTAATTCACACAAATTTTTGTAGAAGGGAAGAAGACTTATAAGGGTGCATTTTCAGCAGCGACCGACACCTTAGTCACACTTTTTCCAGAAATTTCATTACAACATGTTTTTGCAACAAGGGGAGAAACTTATAAGGGTGCATTTTCGACAGTGATCGACACCTTAGCTACCTTATCAAAAAATTTGCAAAATCATATTATAACAGAATGAACCTTGTATGAAGTGATCTACTCTACTACACCTAGAGGTTGCAGTGGTTGGTTACCCATGCAATCTGGTTGGATGACAATATTACAATAAGGACATTCGTTGATGTGAAGACAAAATGAGAAATGACCTAGTTTTTGCTTAGGAGCAGCCAGAGCATTGTGACAGAGAAAGAACCAATAGATCAACATCTTTTTCACTGTATTGGGATAGTTATATACATTACCCAAATAATGTAATAAGGGGTATGTTAGAGTAATATTCCATTATTCGGGATATTAACCATATTCCTACATTAGGGTAGAGTTTATTTACCGCATGGTAGATTATTTTTATTACCATTGTAAATGTTTTTTACTATTTACCTTCTACTACGGATGATTATTCACATTGTTATGTGAATAATATTTGTTAATAGGTTAGTAGGTTAGTTGTTAGCTACCTTTAGGGTTAGGAAACTTATAACGTGTTAGTTAGTGTTATATTAGGATAATATATTTATATTATTCTAAAGGCTATTCATAGCCTATTGTTAGCCTATTTAAACACCATCTAATTATCAATATCAATCCTATGGTTTATGCATATTTAATTCCTTGTTGCATTTGCCATCAATCACTACCTTTATTTATAATTTTACAATGATAATATTTTCTAGGAATTTTAGATATTTTGATGTTTTTTTATTTTCTTGGCAACTTGATCTCCATGGTGCCTGCTAGGTACGCCTTATTGATATGTTACAACCAAATTCATCTCAAGATCATCATTGTCATTGATGGTTCTTGAAATCTTATTTCACCCACTAATTTTTAACCAAATCTATTTGATCTAAAGTTCTTGGAATATTCTGGACTAAGACTAGTGATTCAGCCTCCATGACACCTGATCAGTCCTTCCTCTATTTTTTGCATCTAACAAACATGCGAAAACACACTAAAATTTTAGTTTTGGAGAAAAAATTATGACTCCCATTGTTTTGCATTTGAACAGCCATGATTGATATCTTTGAATCTATTTAGGGTTTGAACTTTTCCACCTTTGATCGTGAAGGTATAAAATCGTATGAAATTAAATTTTCGCTAATGTTTCACCTAGACTTTTGAGCTCACTAGATTTTTGATATGTGCAAAAATAATGAAGAGAATAGAAAATTGTGCCTTCATGCCTTTTTATCATCTTTTCTCAACTTCTCGTCTTTCCTCATGCATATTTTTTTCTAGAACTTTTCAAATTTTCATGTAGCCAACACAAGAGACAAGAAATTGCATAGTTTAAAGGAAGCAAGAAACAACAACTCTTCAATATTTCTTCATTTTTTATTATTTTTAGTGCTTTTCTATTTTCTAAAACTTTCTTGTTTGTGCATAGAATACAAAGATAGCAGGAAATATTAGCTCCTTCCTTTTTCTCTATTTGTAGCCCTTTTCAGTGCTTTCTTATTTTTGCACAAAATACAAAGACAACAGGAAATCTTGGCTCCTCCCTTCTTCTCCATTTGTGGCCCTTTTTAGTGCTTTTGTTTTTTCTAGTGCTTTCTTGTTTATGCACATAATACAAATAGAGCAAAAAATCTTAGATCCTTATTTTTTCTCCATTTGTAGCTCTTTTTAGCGCTTTTCTATTTTCTAGCACTTTCTTGTTTGCACATTGAATACAAAGAGAGAAGAAAATTTTGCAACGCATCCTTTACCCCTTTTAGGCCATTTCTCACACTTTTTATTTTCCAGCAAAGAAGAATTGGTGAACTTTTGATTCAATTGTATTGTACAAAAATTTCACATTGGTGCTTGGGTTACAAGTCATACCCCTTAGTGATTATTTTGAAAAAGTCACACATCTTCATATATAAGAAAAATTCCTTGAACCACCAATCCTAGTCACAATAATTTGATCGTTCATAATTTTTGGCTAGTCCCTTTTTAAGGATTCTTCACATGTAGCTTTTTTTAGCCTACATATTCATAGTATGAAATGAAGATATATATTATTTTATTATAACTATTTTTAAACCTCTTTTGAGTGGTAGGTTTTTATTTGTCTATTTATAATTCATAATTGTATTTGTATAAGGAGTAAGTTATTTTTTAATTTTTATTATATTAAGTTGTAGGGAATTTTACCCTACAATATCTCTTCACTTAGGAAATTTTACGAATTGGAAGTAGGATAATTGAAATGTATAGTCGGCCTTTATTTGGAAGTATGGTCATCAAATATATAAAGAAATATAGGTGTATGAACCCTAAATCCACACCATTAATTAGATATTTCATCTATGTTTGATGCCCCTTTTCTTTCTAAATGCATGTGACTTGAGGGTGCCAAGGCCCATGGGCCACTGATTTTCCATATAATGGCCCACACTCATTTTTTGAGGGGAAAAAAATAGAGGCCCAATATAGTCAAGGATGAACACATAGAAGTTAGTTAGAAGAAGAAATTGAACATTGAGGCATAGTCAGAAAACACCCACCATTGGCCAAAAGAAAAATTTATCTCAACCAAGGATATGTGGTAATTTCTCACATATACAAGAAGACAGTCCAAAGAAAAATTTGAGAGACATCCATCATTGACAACCACTCATAACATGGGTAGGCCTACCTTTCCATCCTACACTAGTAAAGGAGGTCATGCCCACTATACTAGAAAAGAAAATACTCTAGAGGTAAACCTAGTGAGATCATAATGGTGCAAACATCCCAAAGTTGTAGAAATAAGATATGGTAGTAGCAATTTTCCATCCAAGGACTAGAAATCCCTCAATATTGATGGTCCCGTATCTAGATATTTCAATATTTCTAAATATAGTTGTAGAAGGATTTTGGTTGTAGAGCAAATAAGAATACATAGGTCTTCTACATAGAGATTTAGAGAGAAATGACCCTCATATTTTCCTATAAATAGGCTTATAGTTGCATTATAGAGGTATTGGAAGATGCCTACTTATACCTCATATCTAGCCTTGTGAGCACTTCCTTTCACTCCTTTATTGTATGATCAAGGCTCAAATCTTGAGCTTCTATCTATGGAGAAAAAAACCTTCTAAGTCCACATGCCTTGTAACTATTTTGACACATGTAAAAAGTTGTGATGGATTTTACTTTTTCCTACTTCTCTAAGTATGCTTTTAATTTTGGGTTATGCATATTGAAGTATGTTCTAATTATAGCTAGTATACTATGGTGAATGTGTTCATTTCTATCTTGTTCATGCAGTTAGAAGGGAAACCTTTTTCCCTATAGCTTAGGTTTTATTTTTCCTACAATTTTCTTTCTTGTTCCTTACCTTTCCTATATTTTAATTAAATTATGTTTCCTTTACCTACACCCCCAAATAAAAGTAGACCTAAGTTTATGAGGTTTTAAAGTGCTCAAATATAAAACCCAATGAGGATATAACCTTGGTTAATAACCCTAGATATTACCCTATAAGTTATCCTTTCACTTGTAAAGTTTCCTATTGTGTTATTCTATGCAATTCATGGGTGTATTAGGTGCATCAAGATTCCACATTTATAGGCCATAACATCCAAATATGCTAATAGTTTATTTGGCATACCTTATGGGACAAGCTTCTATATTCACCCCACAAAGCTAAAATAATACTCTTGAATTTGATCCTAATAAAATTCATAGTCAATACACTTGTAGAAAAGCATCTAAATATTCACTTGGTGACTCCACAAAAAATAATAACTTTGAAAAAATCATACAAAAAAATTTAAAATTGAGGTTCTAGTGAGGGTCTCTATCTCTTAAGATAGTTGAAGAATTATCAACCCACCTAGAAATTATGTTCTCACGCAAAGAGATAATAATTATATGAGAAAAATTCTTATGACCAAACACTTTTCCCAAGCTAATCAACAAGAGATGGTGTGACACCTAAATCAAAAATCAAGGAGAAGAAACCAATGAAGCAACATGATAGTCTTGCTAAATCTTCCTAAAAAATATTTTCATGGAATGACATAGGTGCATTCATCATCCCTACTCCACCTAATGTATAGGTTCAAATTCTATCCTTAATGATCAAGTCCCTATGTAATTTTTCAAGATAATATGTCACCTCGATAGATAATTTACACCACTTGATAAGCTTGTGCATAGTGCATTTCATTAAAATGCAAGATATAATCCTAATGCTACTAGTGACTTCATAGGGAATTATTTTGAATGATATGTCAACCTTAGCCCTTAAGCTACTGGACTTTTTGATAAGTAGATTCATAGAGAACGTAGACAATGCATATTTCCTAGAGTAGATCACAATCATCAAAAGGGTGCTCATAGAAACAATGAATTATTTCAATGTCTAGGTACATAAGGCTTGGAAGAGAATTCCAAAAAAGATCCAACCACACATAGGTATGGCATCTATGTACTACTTTAAAGCTTTTAATTTTGAAATTACCATGATGGTCAAGTCTAGGGAAGGAAAATCATTACCAAAATCCTATAGGATAGTCATCCAATATGAAAAAGATCTAATCCAAATAGGGAGGCTAGCCTCTAGACTACCTCCACCATTGTTTTCATTTGTGAAAACATTACATCACCACACTTCAATCATCCAACCCATAAATAGTTCAAATAATCCTATCACAAGCCAAGGGTAAGCTTAGGCATTTGATCCTTTTATTTCTAAAATTGATGAAATATGAAATATGATGAGGACCTTCTCTAAGGATGTCATAGTCCTAAAAATAAAACATAATGCTTAAGGTTTTCCCTATAAAAACTACCCTAAGCCTCCTTTATAATAGGTAAATTAGAGTTTTCAACCACCACCAAATTGATATCAAAAGCCTTCATTTCTAACCAATAGAAATCCTATTTAGTTATATGATTTGACTATGTAGATAGTACCCATATTAGTCCTATTCCAACAAATATCTACAAACCTAGTTAGGGACTTAGTCACCATGCAAAATATTTATGTTGAGTATCTTATTGGATGGTATTTTCCCACTTTTAACTATAACCATTCAAACTTTTATGTCAAAATTTAGCCTTAGGTAGTTAGAATGGATTCATCCAACCATGATATTTCTTTATTTTCTTATTTTAAAGCCCATATGCTAAGTTCAAAACCTAGATCATATCCTATAACTACACCACCAATTATCAATATCATATTTTTGGAGTTGACCTCGATCACTTGGGGTAAAGAAAAAGTATACACCATACAAAATGTAGCGGGCCTCTCAACTTTGGGAATCCATAAGTCCAATAGGAGTACCTCACTAGAGCTATTAGAAATGCCATTGAAGAATAGGAGACGTATAATTTGTTAGAACCTAGAACCTAAAGAAGGAATGTGGATAATTAGAGTAGCACCCCAATACAAGTTCCACTAGAGAACTAGGCCCATGTAGTTCCAACAATTGCAAGGATAATCTTGGAACCTCCAAAATAGCCTATTATAGATCCGCCTTGTTCTTATCTAATAGTATAAATATCTAGGTCTTCAAAAAAATTAAACATCATACCAAAGGTTTTTTCATCATATCTTTCAATGTGGTAGATCATATAATGAAATCTACCATAGTCAAGTCACTTTTGGATGTCCTCTTGATTCTAGAGTAGATGGATCATTTGGAAGAGACTCGATAGAAAAAAAATGAGATGGCCAAACAAGGGAAACCCACCATGCTAAAATTCTCCAAATAAAAGTCCATATAGCCCAAGTCTATTCCATTCTACTTGAACATGATCTATAGAAATAATTTGATACATAATTGCCTAGTGGAATTAAGGTCAAGCACATCGATCATACCCAAAAGGGTAGTGGATGTGCTCTACTTAGTATATGAACTTACCAAAAATATGGTAGTTCATCTAGATGGTACCCTAGTACTAATATTCATATTGATATAGTACTTCAAGCATACCCTAACCTAAAAGTGTGCCAAGATATAGTAGTGATTGATCTTCAAGCACATTCATAATAAGCCTTTTTAAAAACTTCACCTTTAAGATCAAAGAATACCTTTCCTTGGACTAGACTCACATGCTACTCCAAACTAGGTATGGGACCAAGTTTAATATTTCATCATAATCCCTCCACATACACCACATAAATAAATTCCCCACTATGGATATTAAGGAGGTGAAAGCATACAAAATAGAAGAGGAGCTATCAGAATAAAACTACTCTATGAATGGTATGCATCTATAGATTCCTAATAACCACCTAGAGTAGTGGATATTCAAAATATGGGGATAAATATCTAACCGATAAATTTGACATAGCTAGGATGGGATGATCCATATATAGGTATGGTGTATATATTATAAATATATAAAAAAAATGAGAATGGGCAAAGTCATTTTTCCTTATAAATCAAAAGCTTTTTTTAAATCCTAAAGTGGAACATCTAATATATGAAGGAAAATCTAGAGGAGAGATGATCCTCTGATCAAGATATGAACATAGGACAAGGGTTATAAGGGTTTTTTATATTTACAAATGAGAATAAAATCTCAAACCAAGAACATGGTGAATAGAAACCCAAATCCAAGAGTAAAATATGCTAATGGTAAAATAATATTCATTTTTAGATCAAATATCATCAATGAATGTGATTAAAATAACCCAATTTTAGGAGTAATTCTATAGGTATATGTATTTAATGATGGAACACAAACCAACATCAACTATCAATAGATATACACTCAATCCACTTGTAGATATGTGTGCCTATACATCTACCATAAAGTAGTTCCTCATAAGCCATAATGGTTGACACTTGGCGAGCATGATCTATATCTAAAAGCATGGATAGGAGAAATATGCATGGAAGGTACATGAGTCTAATGATTGGAATTTTTTCATAAGAACTAAGGAGAATTTAATTCCTTTATCATCCATTAATTTTAAGTATGTGATAAGCCTTATTCTTTGGCATGAGGGCCAAATTTCTCAACAAATAAAAAATAGTGTTATATTTCTAGCAAGACTAATGTAGACATCAAAAATTGATCTAGCAAAATGAGTCAATTTTCTCTTAGTTTCTTGAGAAGCCTCTCAAAATTGTCAAATACAATTTTTGATCCCATAAACCCTTAGTTTTGAGTATTTTTCTTTAGTTTTTTCAATTTTTGTGGTCCTTCTAGACATACTACAGAATAGCATAGTTGTCTTCGGTACTCCCATCAACTGAGGTGACCCCCAATGATCACTTTTTATGATTATATGGTCAATCCTTATGGACCACATAATCATGTTTCTAGGATTTCTCTTAATTCTATCCCTACAACTAACTTTCCCTTCTAAAATTTCAACTTTAACCTAACCCTAATATTTTTCCCTCTTTTTATATGCTCCAAATACCTATAAATAGAGGCATTGGACTCCCACTTTTTATCCATTCAATAACACAATCAATATTCTGCTCACTTGATCTTACCATTGCTCTCAAGCTAATGAAATTCTTTGTCAATTTTCTTCTCAAGTTCTCAATTTCTATATCACCATTTTGGAAGGCTTTTAGGAGGGATAACAAGGTTCATCTTAGAAGACCACTCCTCTATTAGTTGTTGCCTCCTTTTTTTTGTTGTCTTCGTACTTTGATTTTTGTTTTATTATTTTTATCATCATATATTTCTATTTGTATTTAATTTTTCAAATTTACCTCTTGTTATAACTTTGTTTTTTAGGCCCTTGAAGAACCCTAGTTAGCTTCCTTTATATCTCAATCCTATTTTTAACACAAATTTGTGGTCAACTCTTACAAGGCACAAATTCGACTAATTTGATTTTGTGGTCGGTTTTGAATGACCATAAAAATAGCTCTGAACTTGGGGTTAAGTCTATATTTCCCATTTTTTATTCCTCTCTATTTTCCCTACTTCTTATTGGAACATATTATTTTTTGTTCTCTATTTATGTCCCTTTCTTCATCTTTTTTTTATTTCATGCTCTATTCTGTCTCGATACAAATTTGGATTACTACCAAATATCATTAACTTTATGCTTATTTTTTATCATCTAAAATATCTAGGGGGATTGAATACATCACATATGATATTTGTCTCCATATAAACCTAATCAGGCCCCCAAACATTAACACAAAACTTTGAGTTTATTATTTTTTAGGTGTTTTTTTGAATTCATGGTCACTATATTTAGGGTGCAAAATCAGATTCACATTTTGGGTCTATAGGGCATGAAATAAAGACAACCATTGGAATCAAGTAATTGTTCTAATTAGCCTTTAGATCTACCTTTAAATTAGCTCTTTAGATTGTTGTTTGTTCTATTTCTATTTTTTATTTAATTTACAAATAATAAAAGGATATTTTTTGTTCATCTCTTCTCTTTTTAGACATTTGAAGGTAAATTTACATATAGATTGCATTAGGCTAGGATTTTTGTGCATTCTCTTGCCCCTTTATTAGAAAAAATGATATAGTTACTTTTGTACTCTAGGACTAGTCTCACTTAAAACAAAGAATCATCTTAGGCTAGTTTTTGTCTTCTTACATAACTTGTATTCTTGCATCCTATTTAGATAGCACTTTTAATTAGTTTATTTTATCTAAAAGTTTGAAATTAGGTGTTTTTTTAAAACACACATAAAAGCCTTCCACAAACTTAGAGTGAGTCTTTAAAGTGCTCTTGGTGAACCCCTAAAACCCTAAATTAACCACACTTAAATTAAGGTGAGAATAACCTTGCAAGTATTTTAGCTCCCATGGATTTGTTGGGATTTTTGTGAGACCTCCTCATATTTTGGTGAACCTAATGTGAACACATCCTTATAAATATTTTTGAGAACTTCACACAATTAAAATATAAAAATTTATTTAAAATTAAGCAAGACCACTTAATTTTGTTTGCATAAATTAGATTACTAATCAAGATTTAATAATTTATTCCTTGAAATCAATATTCGTAGCTTTGCTACCTTTTCTTAATCAAGATTTAAAAACTAATTTTTCTTTTCTAACCATGCCTCCTACTCTTCAAACCAAGAAGAGGGTTTTAGACTCAAATTAGAATCCCTTGTGAAATGAATATGATCAACTTGATAGAGAAAAACCTAAAATTGAAGATGATATGTCAATTAATGATAATGATAATCCTATAGAATAGCCCCATGGCAAAATTACCTTTAAATATCATGATAATGTTATGAATTTATTGAGGTGAAATAAGCACATCATGAATGAAATTCTAGAAAATGATATCCACTTCATGAAGTTGGACCATCCAACCATCAACAAAATCATCATCCTAGTTCTATGCTCACAATATTACTCATAATAATACTCATAATATCCTTTGTTTCATAAATCTTCTCTAAATCACAATTTTAACCCATTCTATAATCTAACTTATGCTACAACAACCATAACTAATATTGGAGGAATCTCTCAACCACATTCAACTAATACTATTCCTCCTAATAATAATTAATTTTTCACAGCCTCCTAATAACATTTTTATTTTGTTAATTCAAATGCTTCCATTCCACCTAATATGAACAACTATTCTTCTCTTTCACCAAATACTCATTATATTCCTCCATAATATACTACACAACATCCTCCTTGTCATAATATTTATTATAATAGTGTGAATTATTCAAACATGAATCAAGTCCCATTTCAAAGTCCTATGACAAATAATTATAACCCACCCTTGGGTAATTTGGGAATAAATATACCAACTCAACCTTTGACATTGCACAACAACAACATTAATATTTAAATTTTAATATCTCTAGTAAAATAACTAGCTCATAGAATATACACAATTCAAGCACTTAGTTTCACTTATTCATATAAATAAATGTTCTATAAACCTTTGTATCCTATGGTGGCATGTTTACCATACCCTAATAATTTTACCACACCTCAAATACCTATTTATAAGGTTATGTAGGATCCAATAGAACACATAATAATGGTTCAAACATCTTACCATGACATCTCTTATGTTGACATACTATTATTAAAAATATTCCTTAGGAGTCTTGGAGGGTTAGCCTTAGAATGGTATTATCAACTAACCCATAACTCTCTTAGAAAATTTGAATAAACCGTAGAGATGTTTGTCCACCATTTTAGTGCATATGTGGAGAAAAGAGTAAGTCTCCAAGACCTCTACCTTCTCAAACAAGCCAAATATGAAATATTCTTAGATTTAATTATCTCAATGGAGAATATTGGTTGAAATATTACAATACACCCCACATCCTAGGGATATGTTGGAGATATTTATCAACAACATACAATAAAAACTTTCTTATGAGCTAGAAACCATAACTATAATATCCTTTTATCAAGTAGTGAATTTTGCAATAAGAGTAGAAAAGGATCTCATAATAAGATGAAAGCTAAGGCTTATGAAATAAGAGGAAAAGACAACAAAACCACAATACAATAATATGCATGTGGTAGATGAAAAATTAACCTGACAATTGATAAACCAAAAAAACCACAATACAAGAATATGCATGTGGTAGATGACAAAGTCGCCTGACAACTGATAAACCAACAATGTCAACACTACAAGTACCTTATAAAAATTGTTTTCAAAAAGCCAAAAAAAAATGGACTAAGGAATTTCACAAAGCTAAACTAACCTCTATCATCCATATTTATATAACAAACAACCCGACACAATATCCAATTGGTATAATCCAAATTAACATTGTGATTATCATAGAGTGGATGGGCATCTCACTAACCCAATATAAAATACTTAGAAATATGGTTCAATATTTATTATATGAGGTTCATCTTGCTCTAGGTGACTTTTAACCTATCCCATCCACTAATAAAGATATGGGTATATTCTAAAACCCTTTGCCTAACCATGAACAACAAACAACCAACCAAGTTTTCTATCATGTCGTACCACCCCCTTATGACAACATGGTTGGCATGATAGTAGTCACCACTAGATAGAAATACCAATCATAGCCACCTCAAAAACCTCAAATACAAGAAAACCTAATTTCTAACCAACCTTCTAGACCACCATTGATGTTTAATAATAACCAAAATAAAAACATAGGTGTTGAAAAACCATCCTTAGTTCTAAATTCTCAACCAAAATAATCTTTTGATCTCAAACAACAACTTGCAAATACACTAGACAAAATTATTCTTCTATAACTTCTTCAAACCTCTTCTATCCATAGAGAAGCCTTGATCAAATTGTTAAGACAACATTTTGTTCCTCAAGATCTTCCACCTGATAACCTTGCTAATTATATTGGTACTCTTGGGATTAATTATATCTCATTCTATGAAGATGATCTTCCTCCCAAAACCCTACAAGGGGACACCCCCCTTTATATTATAGGCTCTGTTGGGGATACTTTTATCAAGAGAATATTTGTTGACAATGGTTCATCCCTTAAAATATGTAGTTTTCAATTTATTCAAAAATTTGGATTGGAGAAAAAGATCTAAAAAATTTGATGTCATCATAATATATTTCAACACTAAAGCCCAAGAGCCATGCAATATTATCTCCCTTCCTCTTAAAGTAGGACCTAAAATTCTTAACACATTTTTCTATGTAGTATCTTATTCAACTTATTTTAATATTCTTCTTAGTTGCCCTTGGATTCATGCAATGAGGGTTTCCCATAAAATATTCATAGATATATCAAGTATAAATTTTAAAATCAGCTTATAACAATTTTGGGTGAACCTCATCCATTGCAATAATGTTCAATGGTTGAGCAAGCCCAACCAAAAATAAATTTTTGTCCTACATTTTATTTTAATGAATTTTCTTTTTTTCTTATTCTTCTATTTCTCCTTCTTATTATAAAATAATCAAGAAGCTAAAAATATTTAAAATTGATGAATATCCTCAAATCATTCCTTTTCTAATGATCAAATCAATCAATATATCCAGAATCCATTTATACATATAGCCACTACTACCTTCACCATGCTCTTAGGGTCTACCCTATAAGAAGGATGAAGTAATACACATAGGTATGTGTACCTTTACTTGTGTGTGGACTTATCATTGAGAGAATATCAGTGGTAGTAACCATCTACCCATTAAAAATCCCTTTCCAACTTGTTAACTCTCTAAATATTACCCATTACCCAAGAAAATACTAACCAATACGGGATATCAAGGAACATATTTTAGCCTTCAACAAAAAGGATTCAAATAAAATTTAGAAGTTGAGATTTGGCCTAGGAGGTGTGGCATTGGATACATCTCTAGAAATCAACCTTTGCCTCCTAATTTAGAGGATGATTAAATGATAACTTTTGTTGAATTTCTAGATCATCATGGTTTGGATTGGGTTGATCAAGATGAGGAACCTCCTTTCCCATCATACATGTTTTGTAACCTAGTAATCCTTGTCCATCCTATGTTAATAGTAACCACAAGAGAGTATGTTGAAGGTTATATCTTTTGACTTGAATCATGAAGATATCCTCTAAAATAGATTTTTCTTTGATAAGTCAGTCCCTTGTGTTGCCCATGTCAAATCATCTAACCTTCAAGAGGATCAAATTCCTATATCTCTTGAATATATTGAGAAATTAGAAATAATGCCGTCCCTTCTTCACTATGAGGATGAGTCTCATATCCTCAAAAAAAACCATAGACATTAATATTGAAACCTTATAAAATTCTAAAATTAGTGTTGGACTAAAATCTACCATTGTTGTGAAAAGATGTTGCACTCTTTGATTTTAGCTATAGTATAGTAATTGGATGAAACCAAGTTGCCTTATGTTTTAACCTCTAGAGAAGGTTGGCTCCTGTAGATATATTTTGAAGTTAAAGAGAAAGGATTTAGGGAAGAGTAAAAGTGTGGCCAAGATATAGTGTAAAAACATTGGATATAACAAAATAATCAACTATTAAACCATTTTATGGCACTTAACAGATCAACCATTAATTATTACACATACAAGTTCATTTAACCCATTACACCCATATTAATCAATCCAAGGATTCACACAATTAGCAATCTAATAGGTAATACACATATTGCTTTAACAAAATACATTAAAGGTGGAATGTAACAAAAATAACTTAAAATGAATGTCTAAAGCTTCTAATAATTCCAAGGACTATAAATGCTAGCAATCCAATAGATAATTCAAATTTAGAACTACTTTAACAGAATAAACCATCACTATAGTGTAACAAAAATTACTTAGAAATATTATTCTTATCAAACTTATAGATGTAAAGACCACGAAGACCAAACAATTACCACTTCATTGATCAACAATGATTACATTGTAATACCAGGAAAATAATATAGAGCTAACCCCTTGAATGAGGTATAAAATTATATTTATAAGTTACTTATTTGAATCTTGTAGTGTAATATTTACATTTAGTTATGAAAATAGTTGTAGATAGTTGTACAAAAGGTTACATAAGCTTGCATGAATGGTTCATATTTTGATCCATGTCTGCATTTGAGTTTGGGTCATTGATCTATGATAGATTCTTGCAAGTGGTTGCATTATTGAAGTTCTAGTTAGAAATAGTTGGCAATTACTATGGAAAATATCTTGAATTCTAACTCCATCATTATCTTTTTTGTCTCCTCTATAGAGCAATCATTATTTTAAGCTTGAGTCTCAAGTTTAGAAACTTTTGACCTCTTTGTACTTCTTTACTAGTTTGATTATAGGCCTGAGAGGGTCTGACATCATTTCTTGATATGGCATGGCTTCGAGCCATTTTTCATTCTTGAACATATTTCACTTGCTTTGCATGATACCAAGCATGTCTCACTTTTGGTGATTTCATCACTTAAGTGATCATAGCCTTAAGCCTTTTTTTTGGATGTGCTTTGACTATCATGGCTCTAGGTAGGTGATTAGGATTGACCATGCATTGACCCATGAAGCCCAATTTTAGGAATTTTATGGTCTCAAGATCCTTTTAAGTAATAACTCTCTATTGAACCCAGACCTATGACATGTTGATTTTCTCACTACCCATTTTTATGAAGAGCTTGTTGTTTTTTGGCATTTGCTTCTGTCATATGTGGTTTTAGGTTGATCTTTATCTTGGACCAATCCACCAACTTTGTAGCACTTAGCCATTTTTTGTAAATTTTTTAGCTATCTCTTTGTCCTTTGAATGTGATAAAAATTTGACCCACATGTTTGGCAACTTCTAAGGTATTTTCACTTGCAATAATGGAGAAATAAGATGGTATTTATTTTAAACTTAGCACTTTTGAAGTAGGAAATCAAAAAAAGAGCTAGAAGAAGAGTTGAGGGAGGGATAGGAAACAAGGTGAGAGATGTAATCGATAATTGCTGCAATATGGAATACTTAATTACATGGGATTATAAGGGAAGAAATGGTTGTTCTAACAAAAAAAGAAGTTTATGGTATATTTACAAGGGAGCATAATAGGATATGGTAATACAACATAAAAATGAGAAACAAAGGGTAAGGTAGTCATGGGACTATCCCACAAAAATGGTAAAAAGGGGTACTAGATTTGTGGGACACCCCCATAGAAAGTATCTCCATGATCATACTCTATTGTAGCTAAAATTTACTTCAAGAATAGATAAATTGCCATGAGCAACTATTATAGTAACTTGTAGGCTGATATTCCTCTTTTTTTATGCTCCTTTTCCTTTTTTGCATATTCCATAAAGAAATTCCTATGTTTATTGCTCTTTGTCATTTGAATATTCTCTTGCACCTTTGACTTCAAATTCATTTTGAGAGTGTCTTATTTTAATTTAACAAGCCTTATATAGACTTAAGTTGTGAATGATGATTTTTCCAGCTTGTGTCTATACAGTTGTACCTTTTGATCAAGTGTTGTTTTCCATAAATTGTCTATTCACATCTCTTTTTATGTCAAATGAGATCTTATTTGTTTGGTTGCTTATTATTCTACTAACATCAAGCTTGATATAGTATGGCATACCTATTTTTATCATACGGGTCATGTTAGTTCAGCCTCGTGTCCTATCAAATGTTTAGGTGCATCCCCTATGGCTTTTAAAATATTATGCTCTTGTTCATTGATATATGGAGTCAAAGTATTAGTGATGGGGATATAATTTAAAATGAATATGGAGAGAGAGGAAAAATTGCTATGTGAAAATTTTTGGTGGAAACCATATTTTATTTTAAATTGAATTCTTTGTTTGCATTGCCAAACATTTATTGTACCTTTAGTTTGATTGAGTTGTAATCAAATGTTACAATGATCCCTTTTCTTTATATCTATTATTTTATGTACAAACTAATGTAAGAATCATGCTTTCACATGAGCTTGCCATTATTATGTTGATTATAGTTGTAATAATCTATTTTAGTTACTTTCCAACTATGTACACAAAAATATGGCATGTTTGCCCATGCCTGGCCTAGAGCATCTATTGAAGACTATCCAATGAGTCTGTAATATCTAGACCATATGATGTCAAACTTGATTTTTTCATCATGTTCATTGTTTAGAAATTTAGAGTTGTCCTCAAATATTTTTGGAGTATACTTTGATTGTAATTTTATTTTAGAAATCCTGTACTTAGGCCACATGTGATCATCATAGCATTTACCTTGTACTAAATTATATTCAGTTGGATGTTGAATATTTTGTTCTTTTATGTGTATACTCTCTCATCCAAGGTTCTACATGATTCTTTGTATTATGTTCATTTATTTCTCTTGTTAGTTGAATCACCAACCAAGAGAAATCAGAATATTCTATATCCTAGTAAAGTGTACTGATGGCTATTGGATTATGGTGTGGACTATCATTAGAGTATAGATGATATTACTTAAAATGAACTATCTCTATTCTTAGCATTTTATTGGCTTTTGCTCTCATATCATGGATGAATTCTTTGGCAAGATTGCTTTGTTAGGATCCCATCCTAACCCTTAATGTAATAACTTCCATGATGTAATAATTCCTAAATAACATGGGTAGTACCCATGATTAATATTTTGTAATGTTCTAAGTTTTAGCTTATATAGTGCCTATGAAAAATGGCACCCTTTTTATGTAACACATGGTAGATAGGTTATGTAAGGTGGCCTTGTGCATGTAATTCAAGTGGCATTGTGCATGTAATTCGAGTGGCACTATGCATGTAATTCGGGTGGCATTATGCATGTAATCTTGGTAGCCTTTTGCATGTAAGCCAACCATGAAAGGGAACTCTTTAAATACCCAAGAAGGCACCAATGTATTCATATTTTTGCAAATTAATGAAGTTTTGAAGGATTTTGTCCCCTCGAAGAGGCTTAGGATTCTATCTTATTGTGAGATTGTTCCTTTATGCAAATTTTTGTTATAATGTGTATTTTGTTCTGAATATTAATATGATGTTTATGTGAGTTTATTTCCAAGAAATTATGTGAGAGTGTGTTTATTTGAGTTTATTTTATAGTAGGATCCTAACAAGTGGTATCAAAGCACTTTCCAGGGCCAAATTCTACTACAACAGTAATGATTCTTGCCTGTTAGGTATAATCCTCTATTATTTTCATGTAATTTTTTTTACTATTATAAAAAAAAAAAGACAAATACCAGTAAAAAAAAATAGTCCTTTTTAGTTGAGTAGGTAGAAATCCTATGTCGAGGGTTTTAAAACATAACAAAGGATCTGTCATTATTGGCTAAGCTATATAGTCCATACAACATCTAGTGAAGTGAGGGGTGATCAGGCTTCAATACATTGGCCTCAGAGACCACGCATCTTCAAGTGTATCAGGAGACCATTCTAGGGTTAACAAAATTTTATCTAGTAGGAAGCTTATCGGTCTTGTATCATCCATAGTCCATGGGACATAGCATCCCAGATGATTACCCTCCCATACTATCAAAGAGGCAGATAGTGTGCTCAAGGGTATGTGTGGAATCCTCCTTGGGTAGTGGCCTGAAATATTTGTCTGAGCACTATTGTTTGTCACTGTGGTATAACAAAGGGACTATGGGTGTTACATACTCCTTTACTTAGCATACCCTAGTTCTATTAAAACTTCAACCTACAACAAAATCACAAACAAAAAATCCTTGTTTGTAAACCTGCATTCCAACTTCCCAAAAGTGAGCATATGAGAAAGGAATCCTCTACCAAAAAAAATAGCATACATTGCATGAATTTAGGATAGAATATGAGGGTGACAATTAAGTTTATAGTCTAGAGAATAACAGTCAAATTTACAGTGGTAGTAATAGTGAGGTCATTCAGGTCAGCATAGTCAGGTTAGAGACTATAGTTTTTAGTGTTAGAACAGAACTGTTATAACAGTAACCTACACAATACAGAGAATATTCAGACTAGTGAGGTAAGCAGTGTTAGAGAAACTATTCAGGATGAGAAAATGGTGATTGAGTGACTAGAGACCAATTATAGATAGTGCTCCAGTACCCAAATTTTGCATTGTAGCTCAAAATCAAAAATTGTAAACACCTTTAGACTCAACAAAACAAGAGATAAAAAAAAAGTTTGGGGTGCCCAAAAGTAGTGTTGTTGGATATAGCTCATTGTGACCACCTCTTCGATCTGATAATTTTGATATATAGCACCCAAGAACTTTTTTGGAAACTTACTAAAAATAGTAAGTCCTGAAACCCAATTCTAATTTTAGTAACTAGTCACAAAAGGTTACAAAATGGCCCAGGGTAACCATGGACATCAAAAAGATCTAGAACAGATGGACTCCTTAATAAAAGCCATTGAGAATTTGAACTTGGTAATTTTCTCCATAAGGGAAGAGGTCCAAGGTCTTCGTCTAGATCATGAGGCCACTAGCACTCACTTAGAAGAAACACTGATAGATTTGGGTAGAAAATTACATAAGGGACCACTCAAAATAGAACACCAGGATGAAAAATCTACAAGGAATGACCATGACCCATCCTTTAAAATGCAAAAATTGGACTTCCCTAAATTTAATGGGAAGGATGTTGATGGGTGGTTATGTAGGGTTGATCAATTCTTTAGACTTCATAATGTTCCCATATATCATCGAGTTTAGATGGCTTCCTTCAATTTGGAATCTGAGGCTCTACACTAGTTTTAGTGGTTACGTAATTCCAACCCAAATATCTCTTGGGAGGAATTTGAGTCCCAAATACTGACCCAATTTGGGCCTAGTGAGTATGAGGACTTCACAAGGGCCTTGACAAAACTACAACAAACATCCTCAGTCCGTGATTACCAAACTCAATTTGAAAAATTGGCCAATAATACAAGAGGATTAACAAAAGGGTTCTTCACTAGTTGTTTTATCAACGGGTTAAAAGGGGATCTCCAAGCTGAAGTAAAGATGTTGAAACCACATTCCATGATGAAAGCTATCAGTTTGACCCATCTGGCTGAATCTAAACTCTCAAACCAAAGGCACCCCCCTGAAACACCTTCTCCACAGGAAGAAGATACACAGGGGTCTGAGGTAGAGATTTCATTCCATGCTCTTGTAGGCATTACCACTCCACAAACCATGAAAGTTGTGGGATTTTTCAAGGGCCACCATCTTACAATCCTTATTGATTCAGGAAACACACATAACTTCATTGATCCTCAAGTTGCTAAGTAGAAAATTTTCTATATCCACACTTGTAATTCATTCGAGGTTATGGTAGCTAATGGGGGAACATTACCTTGTAAATTAAAGTGCCACAATGTCAATATCAGGATAGGGGACTATGAACTCAAGCAGGACATGTTTACCCTCTAGTTGGGAGGTTGTGATATGGTTTTGGGATCTCAATGGTTGAGTACGTTGGGCACAATAATTTGGAACTTTGTAGAACTCTGGATGCAATTCTCCCAAAATGGACAAACACACTTACTCAAGGGCTCCCCTATAGGAACACCTCACCTCATTAGTTCCAATCGTATGGAGAAAGTTCTAAAGAAATAAAAATGTGGGGTCATTGCACAACTCTTCTCCATCCAACCAACCACTTCACTAATGGCTGAAATTCCATCAGACCTACAACTAGTTCTACATAAACATGATGTTGTCTTTGCATAACCAACTACACTACCACCACATCGCTCTCATGACAATGCTATCCCATTGCTCCTGGGTAGTGCACCACCAAATATTAGGACATACAAGTACCCTCATGCCATGAAATCAAAACTAGAAAAATTGGTACAGGAATTACTCAAGGTTGGTGTCATATGGCCTAGTACTAGCCCCTACTCCTCGCCTATCCTACTTTTTCCCAAGAAAGATGGCTCATGGTGCCTATGTATTGACTACTGGGAACTCAACATGACTACGATCAAGGATAAATTTCCTATTCCAATGGTTGATGACTTACTCGATGAACTACACGGGACCATGTATTTCACCAAGCTTGATCTCCGCTCTGGGTACCATCAGATCCGGCTCAAGGATGAGGACATCCCCAAAACTACCTTTCGCACTCATGAAGGTCATTATGAATTCTTGGTAATGCCATTTGGTCTCACAAATGCTCCTTCTACATTCCAAAGTATTATGAACAACATCTTCCGACCCTTTTTGTAGAAGTTCATCCTTGTGTTCTTCAATGACATCTTGATTTACAGCCGCACATGGGAAGAGCACCTCAATCATGTGGATCAAACTTTACAGCTATTGGTCACCCATCACCTTTTTGCCAAAAGGTCCAAGTGTTCCTTTGGTCTGATTGAAGTAGAGTATATGGGACACATTGTCTCATAGGATGGCGTCAAAGTTGACCCTAATAAGATTCAAGCAGTTCAAGAGTAGCCAAAACCTCACACCCTCAAGGGACTTCAAGGATTTTTAGGGCTTACAGGCTATTATCACAAATTTATCTACAATTATGGGAAGATAGCTGCCCCCCTCACCTCCATGTTAAAAAAATATTCCTTCACTTGGACAGGGCCTGCTGACCAAGCCTTCATTGAACTCAAGCATGCTATGACCACCACTCCCATCTTAGCCATGCCAGATTTCTCTAAACCATTTGTCATTGAAATTTATGCTTCTTGTCATGGTATTGGGGTAGTATTGATGCAAGAAGGATGACTTATGGCTTTTACTAGCAAGGCACTCTCTGATCATAATATGGGGAAATCCACATATGCTAAGGAAATGTTAGCCATATTGCATGCAGTCACACATTGGCGACCTTACCTCATTGGGCGTCACTTCTCCATCAAAACCGACCATCAAAGTCTCAAATATTTTTTGGAACAAAGAGTTGTCATGCCTAACCAACAAAAGTGGGTGTCTAAACTCATGGGATATGATTATGATATCACCTACAAAAATGGAAAGAAGAATATTATGGTTGATGCTCTTTCTCGCCAAATGGAGACCGTAAGTATGTTGTGTGCCATCTCAGCATCACTTCTCCAATGGATTGATTCCTTGCATCAAGAAGCACGTCAGGATGCATATTTGCAAGCTTTGATAGCCTCACTAATGGATGATCCATATTTTGCACCAGGGTATAATTGGAATGGCCATGATCTACGCTACCATCAATGCTTGGTTCTACCTCATAAGTCCCCACT
Organism: Wollemia nobilis; assembly: GCA_028583015.1. Classification (NCBI taxonomy): domain Eukaryota; kingdom Viridiplantae; phylum Streptophyta; class Pinopsida; order Araucariales; family Araucariaceae; genus Wollemia; species Wollemia nobilis. The sequence continues at coordinate 946,724 of JAQPPZ010017088.1, forward strand.
TTGAGAGCTCCTCATGAAGGAATTGCATGCCACTCCCTCTATAGGCCATTCAAGGTTCCTTAAAACATATGAGTGACTCAAGCGCACCTTCTTTTGGAAAGGTATGAAACATGACATCCGCTCTTTTGTTGCTACCTGTGACACATGTCAAAGGATGAAAGGTGAAATAGTGCGCTCTCTAGGAACTCTTTAGCCATTGCCTATCCCGGATCAGGTTTGGACCGATATTTCCATGGACTTTATAGAAGGGCTCCCTAAATCTGGAGGTAAGTCAGTTATTTTCGTGGTAGTGGACCGCCTTTCAAAATATGCTCACTTTTGTGCCCTTGCCCATCCTTATACAACATCCATTGTTGCACAAATTTTTCTTGACTCCATATTTTGCCTTCATGGCATGCCCACCTCCATTGTATCTGATCGTGATCCCACCTTCACTAGTCATTTTTGGCAAGAGTTGTTTAAGTTGCAAGGGACTCAGCTCAAAATGAGTTCAGCCTACCATCCATAAATGGATGGTCAAACAAAAGTTGTTAATAAATGCTTGGAAATCTACCTTCGTTGCTTTGTCTCAGATCATCCCACTCAATGGGCCAAATGGCTATCCTTGGCCGAATGGTGGTACAACACTTCCTATCATACCGCAACCAAACTCACACTATTTGAAGTAGTCTATAGGTCCCTTCCACCTATGCCTTCCTCTTACATTCTTGGCAGCTCCAAGGTCCAGGACATCGACAACACTCTGAGTCAACACATTGAGGTCCTTCGCCAACTTAAGTAGAATTTGAACATGGCCTAGAATCAGATGTGCCAACAAGCTGATCAACATCATTTTGAGCATAGTTTTGATGTAGGTGATATGGTCTTCCTTCACTTGCAGTCATACAAACAATCATCCCTACAATTTTCTAGGTGCTAGAAGCTTGCTGCAAAATTCTATGGTCCTTACTAGGTTCTACAAAGGATTGTCCCCACAACTTACAAATTGGCGCTCCCACCTACTTCCAAGCTTCATCCTATTTTTCATGTTTTGCTCTCAAGAAATTTGTGGACACATAGGTACAGGTTCAATCCACACTTCCTAAATTGGATGAAGAAGGCTCCATATTACTTGAACCTGAGCAATTTTTGGATCATCGGACTCACACTCTTTGCAACCGTATAATTATAGAGATCCTGGTTCAGTGGTGTGGGCTTCAACCTGAAGATGCTACATGGGAATCTCTCCACCAACTCCAGTAATAGTTTCCTCATTTCAGCTTTGAGGACAAAGCTTCTTCAAGGGGAAGGACATGTTAGGATCCCATCCTAACCCTTAATGTAATAACTTCCATGATGTAATAATTCCTAAATAACGTGGGTAGTACCCATGATTAATATTTTGTAATGTTCTAAGTTTTATCTTATATAGTACCTATGAAAAATGGCACCCTTTTTATGTAACATAGGGTAGATAGGTTATGTAAGGTGGCCTTGTGCATGTAATTCGAGTGGCATTGTGCATGTAATTCGAGTGGCACTATGCATGTAATTCGGGTGGCATTATGCATGTAATCCAGGTGGCATTTTGCATGTAAGCCAACCATGTAAGGGAACTCTTATAAATACCCAAGAAGGCACCAATGTATTCATATTTTTGCAAATTAATGAAGTGTTTAAGGAGGTTTCCCCCTTGAAGAGGCCTGTGATTCTATCTTATTGTGAGATTGTTCCTTTATGCAAATTTTTTTTATAATGTGTATTTTGTTTTGAATATTAATATGATGTTTATGTGAGTTTATTTCCAAGCAATTGTGTGAGAGTGTGTTTATTTGAGTTTATTTTATAGTAGTATCCTATCATGCTTCTTGCTCTCTATAGTTATCAATGTGAAAATAATGTAGGTCCTGATTCTATATGTAAATTATCTTCTTGATCTTTGGGATTACCATTTTATCTTGGCTTTGGTTTAGACATCCCTTGATATGTTTCAATAAATATCCAGATAAGCACATGGTAAACAATTGGGGTATATCAACAACCATTATATCTTGTATAGAAACTAATTTTGGGCATCCACATATTTTCATAATAATTTTTTCTAAATGCCTACTCTTTTAACTGGTTTCTCCTTGAAATATAGCCATTCATGTTATAGCATATCTACATGTAATCCCAAATTTTTATAGATTTCTACTAGCATAATTGATATCTTATCCTTCAAGTCTACTGCACAGTTGTGTAATACATATTTTTATAAAAAAAGAGACAAATGAAATGGAGTAGAGTGACTTCCTAGAAAGTCTATGGGCATGTATTTTATAGGTACACCCTTGTTTCCTTTTTATTTTACAATGAATATGTCCATAAGACCTACTTCTTTAGTCATTAGTAAGTCTTCTCTTCAATTTATTGGTATTACAATATAATTATTGAATAGGCTATAAAATTGCTCTACCATTTTTACTCTCTATCTTGAAGTCATAGCTGGGAAATATAGCTTTTCATATGATTCAATACTTCTATGGTTCAAATATTTTATCTTTGTTATTGGTGATTGAGTGCATGCTTGATCTTCTTCATCTATATCTTGGTCTTCTGGAAGTTGAGAATGACCATATATAATCACAATATTTCTGTTGACTAGTTTTGACACTTGTCTCTTCACAATATTCTTTATTGGGCATTGTGTTGAAGGCCCTCACATTATCTACCAACGAGGGTCCCTAAAAACTTCTTTAGCTGTAAGTTATTTCTTCAATGTAGATCTCCTTATATGATGAAGACTCTACTAGAACAAACATATTGCTATTTTATTTTCTCCCATAATTTGTATCTTACTATGTTCTCTTCTTCCTATTGTATTCTACACTAATAGGAGGTCAATGATTGATATATCAACAAGGTTCTAGAAATACAAGCTCATAATTACAAGGATAATATCCCTTTTGCTATGAAAAATGTTCTTCCATTTTTTGACATCTTTGGTCAACTTCTAAATCATTGCTCTTAACTCATATTCTATTTGAATTTTTTCTTTTTGAATGATGGAAATATCATTGATCTTAGGGACTTGATATGAGTAATAATCCATATTATCTATGAATGACATGTTAGATGGGGTCATGCAAACATCAAAGGGAGAGAAGACATCTCTAGGAGGGATTTTTCCTACTATGATTAGCATATTTTTAGTGCATATGGATTCTTGAAAGATATGGAAAAAAAAAAATTATTTGGATTACTGAATGAGGATGCTTAAATTTAGATGAAATACTGATGCAGGAGCATCCAGTGGTGTAAGAGTGATCTTGCATCACCCCAAAAAAAAAAAAAAAAATTGTAAATTTTTTTTATTTTGTAAAACTAGTAAAACTAGTTTAACTTGCAGGAGATTTTTGAAGGTCTTAGAGGTCGAATTTGAGGATTTTTGGCTAGACACAAGCCTTGGTACATAGAGCCAAAGTTCACCTTGCTTAGCTCATTTCATGCCATTTTTGAAAACATGCTATAATAGTCAATCGGGTCAACGAGTGCGAAGTTATGACCTCGACAAGTTGCCCCCAAAATTCAAATTTGAATTTTAATGGTTTTAGGTGGGAAAAAGGGAAAATATGGTATTTGAGGGAATTTTCGAAATTGTAAAGGGGCCTTTTTTTTCTCTTGTATCCTGATTTTTGGCAAAAAAGTAATGATAGGTTTGATTCTTTTACTTGTTCAAAGGAAAAATACTTGTGTTTCATTTGTTTGGTGTTGCTAGTGTAATGTGATCTACACCAAATACATGAATATATTAGAGACATGCTTGAGCTAGGGATGGCTAGAATTCTTGATAAATTCTCTACTAGGTTCTTTTGAAATAGAAATTGAATTTAAAGATGCTTTCATGAGGAGATTTCTTAATGAATTAAAATTGAGTGACTAGCAAGAAAGAATCTCCAAGATTAAAAAATGTGTTAATAAGATCTTTAGCTAGATCAACCCATGTGTATATAATTTTGTTCTCCAAAGATCTATACCATAGCATCACTTTACCTTTGAAACAAATAATCAATAGCTTGATCTTTACATATTTATATACAATGTTATGAATAGTATATAGGAAGCCTATGTCTTGACAATGTTCAAAGGTGGTATTATCTTTGCCTTCATAGGTGGGAATGATTTTCAAAGCAATCTTAGGTATGTAATAAAGTATTGGTATGTTGATAGGGCTTATATTATACCAAGATGGGTAATATTTCTAGGCAATTGAACTTAGATTAGCTATAATTGGGTAATTTTCTACCTCATAAATATGTAACTTAAGTCTCAAGGTTTATGACCATTTAGATCAAGAAAAATGGACAATTACACTCACCATTCAAGGTGAATTATAGAACTAATGGTTAATATACTTATGGTTAGGAGTCACCATATGAACATACAATCTTCGTCGATGAGGTCAAGACTATCCATTAAATCTTGAATCCTCTAGGAAAACAACATGAAATGATTAGTTTAATACCATTGGGTATGCCAAAAACTTACTCTATTGTTTGATTAAAATCTATAATTGCTATGGAAATATGTTACACCCATAGATTGTAGCCACAGTACAATAATTGGATGAACTAGGTTGCCCTATGTTTCAACCTTTGAATAATACTGACTCTTATAGATATCTTTTGAAGGAAAAGGAAAAGGAAAGGAGTAAAGGGGAAGAAAGAGAAAGGGTTTAGGGAAGAGTAAAAATGTGGTCAGGATATAGTGTAACAACATTTGATCTCATAAAATAAATAACTATTAAACCATTTTGTGGCACTAAACATATCATCCATTGTTAGATTTAGAATATATTACATCATTTAGGTCATGTAAATGTACCACCTTAGTTAAAAAGTTAGGATAGGATATTAATTTAGGGGGAAGTTATCTAGTTACTTAGTGCAATGTAATAAATGCACAAGTGGCAATGTGCAAGTTGTAATGTGCAAGGTGTCCCCTTGTACAACTAGGTAGAGTGTTGGCCAAGGAATCTATCTTCCTATATAAAGGGTCTCATAGTGGTATATTAGACATTAAGTAGATATCAAGCATTTCTCTAGTTGATTTTAGCTCTTTGTAGCAATACTCATATATGAAGTACAATGTAACTCTTTAGCTCATATTAATGGACTGACCATTTCTCCATATTGCATTGTATTTTCATCATTTCTATTTATACCATATTTTAGTCATATTGTTGTTTCACTTTCTTTCATATTTATTGTATTTCAGTAGGACCTGTGTTAGATCTCTCCATAACATACATCTTCAAAAGCTAACAGTGCTATGAGATCCATGATGCATAGATATAGGAGTACCTACATCTATCATAAGAGAAGTCCAATAGGTCAAGCGGAATAGGGAGAGTCACCATTATTATTTTTGGTCTACATCTTTGTAATTACATGTAAAAGCTATCATTAGGATTATTTGATAGAAATAGTCAGAGTAGTCAACAGGATTAGAAAAGTGAAGACTAAAATAAATATTAGTTGTAGAAAACTTGATATTATATTTGGCTAGATTTTTTCCATAGAGTTGTAGAAAAAATCATGAAGACTAGGATTCAAAATTCAAGCCACTAGTTTGACAAATCAACTAGTGAAGATTATTCTCCAAAATTACAAATTATTCCATTCCATATTCTAACAACTTGTTGCAAGAAAAGAAGTTTCAAGAAAAATTTGGGAATCTTCCTAGAAGAGAGTTAGGAAGAACATATTCAAGAATAATTCTAGCACTTACAACAACAATGTAGAAAAATGAATATTTCAAAGACCTCGAGAAAGGTCTCATTACAAAAGTTATAATACTACAAAGTGTAGAAGTAAAGAAAATACCATATTATCCTTATAGTAAACTCAAGGAAGAAGAGACTCTAGAAGTCGAGTCAAGGAGGAGATACGAGATTGGTGATCTCCATTCAAGATCAATACTTGCAAAGTGTAAAATAAGAATAGGCCAGATAATCCTAGAAGAAGAATAGGCCAGAGAAGCCTAGAAGAAGAATAGGCCAAAGAAGCCTAGAAGAATAAAATACCATAGAATTCTTAATCTCGAAGAAAACTTTAGAGAAGAATTCCTAATTCGTAAGAAGAATTCCTAACTTAGAAGAAAGACTACAAAGAAGACTCAAATAAATAGGAGAATGGTGATCTCCATAAAAGCTTGCAAATTGTAGAAGAAAGAGAAAGGACTAGTGAAGTCCTATTCTACAATCCAGAATCAGCAAAATCAAAGATCCAAGAAGAAGATCTCATCACCAACACTTCCAGAAGTAGAACATTGAAGAAAAGGTCTCTGTTGGAAGACTAAATAAGCTACAAATTAGAAGATATTGGAGAGGTGTCAAGGAGAAGAAAAATAAGGCTTGGAGAGTCTTGTTGCAGAGATCATAGAAGCATCATTAGAAGAGTTCCTTGGAGAACTCACTAGAGAAATCCACTACCAAGGAGAATCTCTTGATACTAAAGGACTTGGAACAATTATCACCATCCGACAACATGCCCAAGAGAAGAAGAATTTTGCAAGGAGTACCAAATCCAAGAAGAAGAATTTGGCAAGGAGTGCTAAATCCTAGAAGAATAATTTGGCAAGAAGTGCCAAATACCAGAAGATAAATCTAGTGAAGACCTTAAGAAAATTAAAATCTTGAGAATAAGATCTTATTTGAAGTCAAAATTTGAAAAGAATCTTGAATGAATATTTAGATGTAATAAGACTACCAAATCTAGGATATTTGGATATTGCCTCTCATAACAAGAATGCATAGTTCAGAGAAAGGAGTTCTCTAAATCTATAGTAGAAATTAAAATATCACTGGAAGGATTAAGCCATCAAATCCAAGGCTAAAGACATAAATTTTGAGGCTAGAGATTCATTAAGGAGGAATTTTTTGGGGATAACTAAAAAAGAAGCTACGTATCCATCCACTACAAAGCAACAACTTGGTGAATCTAAACACCAAGATCTACATCATCTATATAAGCCATTAAAGGTAAGCAACTAGGGTGCAATTATTTGAACTTCAAATTAGGGTTCATTATAAAATTCCATTAAGCACCATATTTGGATTAAAAGTTGCAAAAGAATAGATTGCATTAAAGTCTTCAAGTGCAAAAATAAAGAATTCATTTTAAGGATTATTTGTGCAATTAATAGGAGTTGGATATTTTAAGAGAAATAAAATTATCATCTACCTATTTGCTATCTATAAAGCAAGAAGACTATATCCTACAATATTTATTGTAGTGAAAATTTACAAAATACTTATTAAGGGTTCATTACAAATTACTCTTAAAAGTTGTAGAGATTATTAAGTGCATCTGAAATTATTTTGAGAGTTAATTGGAATGATAAGGTTATTGGAAATATTGAGTACATTGAGTTGTCATTGATGTCAAAGGGTACATGAGGCAGAAATAATGAGATGTCAAAGGTGCATGATAGTCAAGAATATTCTACATGGGTTTGATAGCAAGACTCACAAGAAAGAAAATTATTGAAAGAAAAGGGTTTATAATATTTATTTTTTAAATATTATATGAAGGACAAAAAGGTTTAAGAAGTTTGTTTGGGACAAAGGTCTAAAAGAGAAGAAGAATTATAATATTTATTATAAGAAGGACAAAAAGGTTTAAGAGTGGTTTTAGAAGGTAAATTTTAAAACAAGAGGGTCAAAGGTTTAAATAAAAGTCTTGTGGGACAAAGGTTTGAAGGCAAAAGGTTCAAAAAGGAAATATTATAATATTTATTAAATATTATAATATAAAGTTATAAACCCTTGGTGCCAACGTCTTTTTGAAATACTCCCATGCAAAATTGTGTGCTGACATTTCAAGTCAAGAAGAAGTGCATATAAATAAGGGAAAAAAATATTTCATTTTTCACCAAGCACTAATGATATATTTCGATTATTATTCAATGCGAAAAAAATTTTAATACTTTTGTGATTCGAAGGGCTAAGTTGAAATTTCCTATGAATGGCAAGAAGAGGATAGCATGTTTGAAAGGTGTGCATGTGATTGGTTAATGATAGATATTGTGAGCACCTAAGATGTCCTATCCAACTGGGATAGACTAGCTAAATGTGTAACTTGCCTAAGTGCTGACAAGAAGGAAATCACAAGGTCAAAACCCCTAGATGTTATTTTGAATGTTGTGCTAAGTTTTTCAATATATGCGCTGATATAGGGACATATTTGCATGTGTGCATCCTTGGTTCCAACCACCATCGTAGTGTAGTTGGTCAGGGTGCTTGTGATAGCTCTATTGTGGTAGAGTTCTATGGGTCAAAACCCATGGCATGTATTTTTCTAGGCATTGATGGTAGTGTTAATTTTTTATGAGTGCTAATATTGCTTGGCATTGATGGTAGTGTTCATTTGTGGTGAGCGCTAAGGTTGCTTGGCATTGATGGCAGTGATAATTGTTGGTAATTTTCTTTGGTTGCTTTGTGTTGATGGTTGTGAATGAGTGCACAAAGACTTTGAGCAAGGTAAAGTAAAAATATTTTGATTATTGTCTAAAGCTTGGAGTTATAATGTGGTTTTAGTGATTTGTATATTTTGTTATTGTGATTTGAATATTAGGGTGTATTGTTGAATGTCATAAGCTTGGAGTTATAAGGTGTATTTAGTAATTTATATATTCTGTGTGTATTGTAAGTTGGATTTGGGGTGTTTTTTGAATGATAAGTTAGGAGTTATAAGGTGTAAATTGATTTATTTCCAAGTGTAATTTCTACATTATACAAAAAGGGATCCTAGGTTTTTAGAAGCTTATTCTTGAAAGATTAAAGAGGAGAAATAAGGCATTGATTTTCTAGATTTATTGTGGACACCTTTTGGAAATATTTGAGTGGATGATGTTTTTATCTATGCTAGAATTTGAAAATCACTAACCATATTTCTTGAAGGATCAAAAGAAAAATTGTTTTGAGATAGGTTTTAGAGGCACATCATCATCAAGGAAATTTTTAGAGGTATGGTGTTTTGATCTCATTCACAAGGTGTTTTTGGTTAAGAAATATTTTGTTGTTATATGATTGGAGAAATAAATATTGAGTAAGTGTGCATTAGTCCTAGGGTTTGAAAGTAAGCTTGGTTTTGGTTGAAATTGAAAATATATGAGCTAGGGCTTGAAAATAAGTTGTGCACATGTTTTGAATGAGTTTGGAATTAAAAGTGCAAGTGTTTGAGAACATAAGTGTATATTACTTTGAGTGAAATTTTAAATAAAGGAGCAAGTCTTGTAGATCAAATTTGTGGAAGTAAATTTGTATATTGTTCATATTGGTTTTGGGTATACATGAGCATTGTGTGTATGCAATAATTAGAAAATATTATGAGCAGATTTGAGTAGGTTCTATGAGAAGATAAGAGCAGTTTTGAGAAGGTTATTATGGGCAATTTTGAGAAGAATTTTGGAAAGGTTTGAGCAGTGATTTGAGAAGTTTTTGAGCAGAGTTGAGTAAGCCTTGTGAGTAGGCTTGGTGCAGATTTGGGCAGAGTTGAGAGCAATTTTGAGCAGGGTTTTTGAGCAGAGTTGAGCAAGCCTTGTGAGAAGGCTTAGAGCATATTTGAGTTGAGGGTATTGATATCTCTTGTGGATAGAGGTCCATAAACGAGAGCAGAGAGGATAGGTGTCTCCTATGGATAGAGATCCATGAACTTGAGCATAGGAGATTGGATTCTCCTTTGGGTAGAGGTCCATAAAATTTGTAATAAGGAATTGGTTCCCAAGATATTTGTTGAGAAAATTTATAAGAAATATTTTCTCCATGGACGTAACCCACATTGGGTGAACCATGTTAAATCTATGTCTCTCTTGTGTGTTATTATTTCTGCATTACTTTACTACTGCCATTGATGATATTGGTTAATACTACTTTGGAAAGTTATTGTAATTGATAACATTGGATAATATTGATTGGGAAAGAAAAGTTAAATTTGTTATCTTATATTATTCACCCCCTCCCTCTCATTATAAGCTTGTGTTCTTTAATTGGTATTAGAGTGGGTTCCTTCAAGGAAGCCTAATAGCTTGAAGGAAGATCTTATAAGAACACTCATGGCTACTGATATAATAAAAATTACTCCTATGGTTGAAATCAACAAAAGAGATTCAAAAAATGAAAAGGAAGGTTTGGTTCACATAGAAGAGGAACTTACCACCACACTTGCAGAATTAAAAAGGATGAGAAAGAAGAATTCAATATTGAAAGCTTGAATTCAAGATGATGAGAAAACTAAGGCAAGGTTTCTACAAGATCTCACAGATTTAAAAGTAAAGGTTGAAGGGGCAAAAAGGATTGAAGAAGTAATGATTTATAAATTAAATACAAAAGAGTTGGAATGTGAAATATTGGAATGTGAGGTAGTCTCTCTCAGAAAAGAAGTTGAAAAATCTAAGAATAGGATACAACAAAATACAAGGTTACAAAAGGAGGAATCAAGCTCAAAAGGGACATCAAAGAAAGTAAGTGATAAAGAGCCCATGACTTATGCAAATGTGTTAAAAAGTAAAAGCATCAAGGAAGAGAGCAAAGAATCATCATGGAAAAAATTCAATCACATAAAATCAAATAGGTTTCAATACTTCTTTCATGGTTATTGTTTCTCATGTAACAAATATGGTCACAAAGTTGCACAATGCATGGTCCATGTAAAAAATGATTTTGGCATCTTTAGTAGAAATTCTTTTGCACCTCTCAACAATGTCATGTGTTATAAATGTGAAAATTCTGGGCACAAGGCTAGATGGTGTAAAATAGTGGTTCCTAAAATTTCTAAGTTAAGCAAGAAATAGGAAAGTCAACCAATTCAAAAAGAGATATCTTCAAAAGTATGGAAAAAGAAGGAACAAGAAAAGGAAAAATCCATGTTAGTACAAACAACTCTTCATGTGCAAAATGAAGTAAATCAGTGGTATATTGATAGTGGTTGCTCAAGCCATATGACAGGTGATAAAAGTAAATTTCTTTCTCTCAAGAAAATAAATGGAGGAATAGTAAAATTTGGTGATAATGCTTCAACTAAAATTGTTGGAAAAAAGGACCTTGAGTTTGGATAATGGAAGATCTAAAATAGAAAATGTGTTATATGTTGAAGGATTGAAGCACAACTTACTAAGTGTAAGTCAACTATGTGATCAAGGACACACACTTACTTTTCACCCAAATGGATGTGAGATTAGGAAATCCAAAATAGGAAAGCTTATTGTAGATGTCATTAGGACTACAAATAATCTCTACATGTTGAGTGATATCAAGGGAGAAAAATACTTTTTGTCAAAAGAGGATGAGAGTTGGTTATGGCATAGAAGGATGGGTCACTTGAATTTTGACAACATAGTGAAAATAAGCAACAAAAAAGCAGTTAGAGATTTTCCCAAAATAACAAAACCACCAAACACAATTTGTGCACAATGTCAGCATGGCAAGCAAGCAAGAACAAGTTTTAGATCAAAATAATTTACTTCATCCAAATTGTTGGAGCTATTTCACACTGATCTATGTGGTCCTACAAGGATAAAAAGTTTACAAGGTGAAAGTTACTTCATGCTATTCATTGATGATTTCTCTAGAATGACTTGGGTAACATTTTTAAAAGAAAAATCAGAAGCATTTGAAAAATTCAAGGCATTTAAGGCACTAGTTGAAAATGAAACAGGCAAAAGGATCAAATTTCTAAGATCAGATAGAGGAGGAGAATTCATTTTAGGTGAATTTATAGAATTTTGTGAGCAGCATGGAATCAAGAGATAGTTTTCAACAGCAAGAACTCCTCAACAGAATGGAGTAGTTGAAAGGAAAAATAGAACTATTCATGGTATGGCCAGAGCTATGTTAAATGAGTCTAAGATCTTAGATGGTTTTTGGAAAGAGGTAATTCATACAACAATTTATATTATCAATAGAGCTCAAGTAAGAGTAAATCACCACAAAACCCCATATGAGCTTTGGAAGGGAAGACCAGCTACTGTAAAGTATTTCAAAAAATTTGGAAGCAAGTGCTACATTAGAAGAGAAGAGAAAAATTTGGGCAAGTTTGATTCTATATGTGATGAGGGTATCTTCCTTGGGTATTCCACAAAGAGCAAAGCCTACAAATGCTATAATAAAATATCACATACAATTGTGGAAAGTGCAAATGTAAGAGTTGATGAAGAGATAGAGCCAAGAGAATCAGCTCAAGAGATTATATTTCAAGAAGGAGAAAGTTGTGGAGAAGAAGAAGGTGAAGAAACAAAAGAAGAAGAGATACCAAGAGTACCAAAGACACCTTCCAGATATGTCCAAAAGAATCATCCAAGAGAATTAATTATTGGGAATCCATATGAGAGACTAACAAGGAGGAAGATAATAGGAATAGATGAACATGCAAATATTTCTCTACTATCTAAAATTGAGCCCAAGGATTTCATTGAAGCAAGAGAAGATAAATATTGGGTCAAGGAAATGGAAGAAGAATTAGACCAAATAGAAAAGAGTGAGACTTGGGAACTTGTCCCACATCCAAAAGGTAAGAATATAATTGGAACCAAATGGATCTATAAAAATAATTTAAATGAAGATGGTCAGGTTGTCAGAAACAAAGCAAGATTGGTATGCAAAGGATATGCATAGGTTGAAGGAATTGATTTTGAAGAAACTTTTTCTCCTGTTGCATGACTTGAGGCCATAAGAATATTTTTAGCATTCTCAAGTTTCATAAATTTCAAGGTATATCAAATAGATGTAAAGTCAGCTTTTCTAAATGGTTACTTAGAGGAATAAGTCTACATTGAGCAACTAGATGGTTTTAGCCTAACAAATAAGCCATACTATGTATGTAAATTAAATAAGGCTCTCTATGGACTTAAGCAAGCCCCTAGGGCTTGGTACTCAAGGTTGGATAAGTATCTTCAAGAACAAGGTTTCAGGAAAGGCATAGTAGATAGCAATCTATACATCAAAAATGAAGGAAATGATTTGTTGATTGTAGTGGTATATGTGGATGATATCATTTTTGGAGGTAGTAATGATAATATGTGTCAAAAATTTGCAAAAAGTATGTAAAATGAATTTGAAATGTCAATGCTTGGTGAGTTGTCTTTATTTCTTGGTTTACAAATTTCACAATTAGACAAAGGTATATTTCTCTCTCAAACCAAGTACATCAAAGAAATGTTGAGGAAATTTAAACTAGAATATTGCAAACCTATAAGTACCCCCATGGTTATAGGATGCAAGTTGAGTAAATATGATGAATCTCCTGAGGAAAATCAGACATTGTATAGATCCATGATTGGAAGTTTACTATATATCATAGCTACAAGACCAGATATAATGTAGGTAGTGGGATTAGTGGTAATATTTCAATCAACACCAAAGAAAACACATGTATAGGAAGTAAAGAGATTCCTTAGGTATCTAAAAGGAACTATGGAATTTGGCCTATGGTATCCTAGAGGTAATAAATTCACTCTCACTACATATTCATATGGATATTGGGCAGGCAGTTTTGATGATAAAAAGAGTGCAAGTGGAGGAGCATTCTTTCTTGGAGATTGTTTAGTCTCTTGGCTAAGAAAGAAACAGAAATTCAGTATCCCTATCCATAGCAGAGGCAAAGTACATTGCAATAGTTGCTTGTTGTACACAGGTTTTATGGATGAAGTAAACTTTACAAGATTTCAAAATAAAGCATGATCATCCAATATTCATACTTTGTGACAATACAAGTGCCATAAATACTTCAAAAAATCTAGTAATGCATTCAACTACCAAGCACATTCCAATAAAATATCACTTTTTGAGAGAACAGGTGACAGATAAAAAATTCAAATTGGAATATATAGCTACAAAGGAACAGATTGCTGACATATTCACCAAACCACTTCTAAAAAAAAATTGAGTATCTCAGAGGAAAGTTGGGAGTAGTATTACTCTCCAAAATTAATCACCTCAAGAAGAGGATGTGGTGTGGGGGCTATTCTAAAATATCTTATTTTTATCCCCATGGATCCCTTTGCCATTGATGTTAAAGTGGGAGAGATTCAAGTAAGGGGGAGAGATTTCATTAAGGGGGAGCAGCTTGTCAGGGAAGCCATTTTTGGAATATTTTTTTGTAAGGGTTGCCATCAATGAAAAAGGGGGATATTGTTGGAAATATTGAGTACATTGAGTTTTCATTGATATCAAAGGGTACATGAGACAAAAATAATGATATGTCAAAGGTGCATGATAATCAAGAATATTCTACATAAATAATAAGATCATTTTTGAGCAGGTTATTGTGGGTAGTTTTGAGTAGAATATTAGACAGGTTTGAGCAGTGATTTGAGAAATTTTTTAGCAGAGTTGAGCAAGCCTTGTGAGTAATCTTGGTGTAGATTTGGGCAGAGTTGAGAGCAGTTTTGAGCAGGGTTTTTGAGCATATTTGAGCAAGCCTTATGATAATACTTAGAGCAGATTTGAGCTGAGGGGATTGAGATCTCCTGTGGATAGAGTTCCATGAACTACATCAAAGAGGAGAGGTGTATCCTATGGATAGATATCCATGAACTTGAGCATAGGATATTGGATTCTTCTTTGGGTAGAGGTCCATAAACTTTGTAATAGGGAATTTGTTCCCAAGAGATTTGTTGAGAAAATTTATAAGAAATATATTCTTCATGGAAATAACCCACATTGGGTGAACAATGCTAAATATATGTCTCTCTTGTGTGTGATGATTTTTGCATTGCTTTACTACTACCATTGATGATATTGGTTAATACTACTTTGAAATGTTATTGAAATTGATAACATTGGATAATATTGATTAGGAAAGAAAAGTAAATTTTTTATCTTATACTGTTCACCCCCCCTATTAGTATAATCTTGTGTTCAATTGGTATCAGAGCACTAAATTTTTAGTGCATTAAATTGGTAGTATTATTAATATCATTTGCACTACACTAATTACCCTCAAAAAGGTTAGTTTGTATTTTTTGATTAAAGGATCAAGAGCGCAAAAACTAGCAAATTATCAAAGTGTCTAGAGACACTATTGGTGCATAGAACCTATAGCATCTCATGGTCCAAATAATCCACAAAAAATAGATAAGATTCCTCTGAGTGTAGAAAAAAATCCATTATCAAAATCATCAAGAGAAGCTTCAAATCGAGATTTGGTGAATCTTAGATTCAAAGTGCACTAAAGGCTATTTACAAAAATGTGCAAAAATTACTTCTACAAAAAAGAGAGTCTATCTAAGTGGTTATTAGCTTGGGTTTATTACCAACGTCACCAAGAAATGGAGATATTTTTCTAGAAAAAGAGATAACATCAAATCTATCATTTCCTATCTCAAAATTCTACCATAAGACCAAAAAAATAAGATTGCAAAAGGAGGTGCAAAAAGGCATTTTATATACAAAGTATTTACATTTGTTTTGCACTACTCTAATCTACTCTATGTAGGAAAAAAGATAGGTCTTCTATTCAAAATAGGTACACTATTTACAAGGAAAAAAATACTCCAATTCAGTCATGTAAAAGCATTTTCCTCGCAAGTGAATAGAGACACTCAAAAGGCTCACATCTTCTACATTTTGAATAGTCGAACCTGCAAGCAAACAAAGCAAGGATGAGCATTACATCAAAAAGTCATATCATCTACAAAAAGGAATTCATAATAGGTTGAAGTATGTATGCCCAAGGAGCACCATTGGAGTAGCCCAAAAACTCCACTCAAGCATTGGAAAAGCATTGCTCCAAGATCCCAAGGTGCTGCTGGAACCATATCATATCAAGCACCATCGAACAAAGGAAGAGTTGGCCGCATTGCATGGTTAATAAGGGGATTACAAGATACATTGGAGAAGTGTTACATAGAAAATACTATGTATGAAGGAAATTTGACACTTGTCACCTAGAAGAAAAAAAAAAATTTCCCACACAAGCACCTATCCGTTACAAGCTTGACCAAGAAAATGCTCAGGGAAGAAGGTTGGAAAGAATGAGTGCTAGTCCAAGATCGTAATGTTCATCTACTTGGTAGAGTTTCACAAATGGTAATAAGCATCTCAAGCACTCAAGGTTAACCACCATGACACTTTTCACAAAGTCCAAGATCTTCCATCTATTAAAAGGTGTCAAATATAGTAGAGGACAATATTTGGAGCATTCACAGTATTCATAGAACTTACAACAATTGCAGTAGCATTAATCATAGTTTGGAAAAGATGTAAAGAGCATTAAAATCTCTAGTTAGAGTATTCAAGGTGAAGTGCATGGAAAACCACGTCCAAAGCCTTCCTTGCATTCCTTAGTGTAGATGGGCTTCTTGCTCGTGTGCCATCGATGTTGAGGTGTAGATCCTGTAAACCTACACAACCTACAAAAATGGATTAGTGTGTTTGGGGGCTTGCCTTGGTCAAGCCCCATATTTACAAAGACAAAAGACACAAATAACTAAATTAATGCATAATTGAAAGCTTAATCAAAATAATGGTATTTACAATGATACTTACCTATACAAGGGAGCTGATGTAGCCTGTTGCTTGCTTTGGAGCTCCTTTCCAAGTAGATGCTTGATGTTGCATATCCTAGACCAATTCCAGTAGAGTCTGGGTATGTAAATGGAGGATCCTTAGAAATGGAGAAGAAGGCACTCTATTTATAGAGTTTTCCAAGGTTAGGGGAGGGGCTGAGGTGTCCCATGAGGTGTCCCCTATGAGGTGTGCAATGTGAGGTGTCCACTGAGGTGTCCCCTGAGGTGTCCCTATGAGGTGGCCCTTATGAGGTGTCCTCAGAGGTGTCCCCTGAGGTGTCCTGCCTCATAAATGTGTTTGGGTGAGAGAATATCTCACCCATCCACATGTGTGATGAAGACAAATATCAAGAAATATCAGGATGAGAGAGGTGGCAAGGCTAGTCTAGGCTAGGCTAGGCTAGTCAAAGTAGACTAGGTGAGGTGGTAGGCTTAGCTTAAATCAATATTAGATCTAATTAAGCATGTGTTTAGCCATAAAGCATACTTTGACCAAAAATGTTGACTTTTGACCATAAAGTGCTTTTTGACCATGGTGGAGAATTCAACCTTAGTTGAGTTATGAATGAGGTCGCATGAGGACCCATGGTTAAGTGTAGGAAGGGGCTTAGCTAGCCCAAGGGGGCTAAGAATGATGAATAGTGATTTGGAGCCAATTTATGCAATTTTTGAGAGTTTTGCAAATTGATTGGTCGTGATGATGTGAGAAGTGGAAATGTGCGACTTTTGGGTGTCTACATTTTACCCCTTTTTATACTGGATTGTGTGAAAACATGATTTAGTACAAAAATTAATGATATGAATTGATGGAATGATTGGAAGGCAAATAATTTGTGATTTATGACTTGTGGATGATTGCGAGAGAGATGCATTGATAAAAATAATTTGTGATTGAGTATGACACTTTGTAGTATCATAATGATTGCTTTTGAGGGAAGGCGTAAGATTGCCTTGTATTGTGATCAACTTGAGATGTTCCAATTGTGGAAGGAACAAATACCTTTGCCAATTTTTGCTTTTGATTGATTGATGAGCTATTTTGACAATATTTGACAAACCATTGGAGTCATAGGGTAGAACTTTCAGGAGCTTCATTCGAGAGTGGTCTTACGACTACCACAATGAAGAGAGGAATCCATGAGATGTCTACAATTAGAGGTATTTTGAGGTCTATCAAATATTTATTTGTTTTGGATTGGAGTTTTGATTGAGAAGAGAAATTTCACTTTTTGTATTTGTCCTAGCATGAGGACTTGAGATAATATTTAGCAAAAAATTTCTTAGGTATTTTTTGTATCCATGATTGGATGTTTGGTTGTTTGATCATATGCAAGGTATATTTTGATGTGTTGGATGACTACCCCCTCAAGTGATGAATTGGTGATGGAGGAGATGAATATCGGTGATGAAATCGATTGATGATGATGAAAATGATTGTAAGAGTGATGAGACTTGCAAATGGTGGATATACAAGGCCATAGCCAAGCATATTGTGAGAATTTGAATGTGAAATGGTAGGTTCGCACATGGGTGTGCGAATGAAAATATTCACACATGGTTGTGTGAACGAAAAAGTTTGCACATGTCTGTGCAAACCCATCAAAAATGGCATATGGAAGCATGAAAGTGTCATTGTGGGGTCAATTTGCATGATGTGGAGTGTGGAGAGAGTGGTGAAGAAGATTTGGAGGAGGGTTGAGAAGCCTCCTAGTAGATATGAGGGGAGTGGGGAGACTCCCAATGGAAAACAGAGCTGAAATGGCCTGCATTTGTTTTTCTTTTTCTTTTGCATTGTTTTTTTTGTGTGGTGAGTGTGGCCACCATTTTTGTATATGATGGTTGTTGATGAGGTGATGTATAGCATGATGTATATACACTATAGCTTATGGATGATTTTGACAATGTACAGAGTATTTTATGCAATGATATGCATGATGAGCTCATGTGATTATGTACAATGGTGTGATGTGTATGGATGCAAAAAGTGTGTTGTATGTACACTTGATATGTATGTATGTGGTGATAGGGTTGGAAACCCGTATGTGAGTGTGGATCATCTCAAATGGTTGAAATACTTGATGACAATGGAATAGTCATGCCGACTCTGACCATGTACTTTATTATGAGACAAGAAAACATGCAATATGTGTGATGAATGCAAGTGGAAGTGTACCTATGGAGGTAATGTAATGGACTCTTTGAATATGCAATGAATGATAATGTATGGACATGATGAAGAGAACAGGTGTTATGAGTAGAGCTAGCAATGATGCTATCTGTTCCTTTTTCTCAATATTGTTGGATGTTTAGAAGAATTTCTAGAAGTTCAAACACCATAGTTTGAACAATCAAACTCATCTAGTAGACAATCAATATCCTGCAGAAGTCTTGACTATCCTAACTGAGATTAAGCCTATCATGGACCAGTGTGTGCAAAGTGATGTTCATTTATCCATTTTGAGGGAGGTTGGACTAACCTATTGCAAACCTAGCCGATTAAGCTAGCTCATCCACAAGCATGCATAGTGGTCTGTACAAAATAAGGTTGCTAATGTGACAGACATGTCACCACTTGTAAGGCATACTCCACTACTAGGCAGGCATCGATGGCCTATTGCTGGTGATGGAGATCACCCCGTGATGTTATGATGGACCTGAGGACCTCAGGGATTCAAGATTTTTTGATGGTGCTCTTTTTCTTTGCTTTTCTTTTGATTTTTTTGTTTTTGTATTGCTCTTGTGGGCATTTGCTTTTGTTTTCTGCCCTTTTTATTTTTATTTTGAGCTTGTCCTTTTGTCAATCCTCAGGTTTATTTTGATCATGCAAATGATAGGATTATCACGGGAAACGGTTTGCTTTATGGAAAGTCTTACACAAGGTTTTATCCTCCCTACACTCAAAAATTTTTTAATGTGTGAGACGTGTGATTGGTCCATGAAAGAACTCAAGTCAACCAGGGGAAGCTTTGAAATGCTTTAGGATTTTGATGGCTTTCAATGTTGGTTGATTGGACTGACTATGAATGGTTGAGCAACAGAAGAGCTTCCTATTGCCATGCAACTTGAGAAGAGGATTGGACACCACTACAAGCATGCTAACAAATGTATGTTTAACCCTTCAATGGTGTGTTGTATGCAAAATGATGTATGCATATGTACAAGTAGAATTATATGACAACGTGATGATGAACAATGCAGTAGCATGAAAAGCATGGGTGAATGACATGATGGAATGCTTATGTACAAGTAGAATACGAGACATGATACAATGCCTATGAATGCAAACTAAAGCGTGACCAACTTGTTCTCGAGTAGTAAAACCAAGTGGGATAGTTTTGATGCAAATTTGTGACTCCAAATGAGTGACTCAATTGATATGGATGAAGCGTGATGGCATGTATGGATGTATTTGGTGAGTGAATTGAGTGTTAATATTTGGTGGCATCAACATGATTGATGAGTGTGGATGATGATGGAAGAGGTTAAAAAGTGAGCCTATGAAATGGAGGAAGGGGAAGAGAAGAAAGAGATAAAGAAGAGAAGAAGAGAGGAAAATAAGGAAGAAGAAAATGTAACCAATCAAAGGTATGTAGCCACTCGAAGCGTGACCATACAACATTGACAAGTAACAAGAAGAAAGGGAAGGGAGAAATAAGAGAAGGAAAAATCAAAGGTATGTAGCCGCTCGAAGCGTGACCATACAATATTGATCAAAGAGGAAGGAGTAGGATAGGAGTAGAATATTGGTGGAGAAGATAAAATGAAATGTAAGGCACGTCATCAATGGACGGTTTTGATTTTTTTGCATTTGTGTTGTTGTTTTTGGATTGTTGTTGTTTTCAATGTCAAATGTACAAGAATACTCAAGCAAGGAAATTTTCCCCTTGGAGAAAAATTACTTCTAAGACCAGAAAGTAGACAAGAAGTGAAATTTTACTATATTAGGCTAGGCTAGGCTATGCTGTGTTAGGCTATGTGGATTGCTACACCTATTATAGGCTATGCTAGGCTATGGCTAGTCTATGCTAATGCTAGACTATGTGTATTCTACACCTACGCTAGGCTATGTTATTGCTATATTTACACTAGGCTAGGCTATGGCTATGGCTAAGCTATGCTAGGCTAGGCTATGTTGATACTAGACTAGACTATGTGTATGCTACACCTATGATATGCTAGGCTATATCTATGGCTATTCTATGTTGATGCTATACTAGGTGGATTGCTACACCTATGCTAGGATATGTTAATGGTATACTATGTGTATGCTACGCCTATGCTAGGCTATGTCTATATCTATGGCTAGTCTATGATGATGCTAGACTATACTATGCTAAGCTATGTTGATGCTAGGTGAGACTATGCTAGGCTATACTGATAAAAGGCTACACTATGCTAGGCTATGCTATTGCTAGCCTAGACTATGCTAGGATATGTGTATGCTATGCTTACGCTTCCATAAAATGATGACATAGATTGAACTAACTGGAGTTCTTGAGATGATAAAAAGTGTAAGATTAGCATGGTGTTGCCATGTGATGTATGGTGAAATGTATTCGCAACAACCATGCTCCAATATAGGCCAATACTAACCAATGTGTAAGATGATTCATAATTAAGTGTCATATTTGTGTGTGGTTTGAGATAACACCAAAGGATGCCATCATGGTTGCATTGAGAAAGAATATCTCCCAACAATGAATAATGGATTTCCCTTTGTTTGGATGCTCATTGAGAAGTGTGGGGTAAATCCAAAAGAAAATGCCTTATTTTATAGAATATTTGACATGGGGAAAAAGCAAATATTTGTGAGGCTCAACCATATATGCGATCGGTATGAGAATGTGGTGAAATGTGTTGTGGAAGAAGGATGAACTCTCTTAGTTGAGAATGTTATGAGACAGAAGGAGAACTCCCTCAGTCATTGAAGTGGATTGAAGTGGAAACGTAACTCCCTAATGATGAAAGTGAGTAGATGAGGGGAGGAAAACCACCCTATGATAAAGAATTGGTGGAAGTGGATGAGCCATGATGATGGTATTGAAGAAGTAGATGCAAGATGGTCTTGCAATCATGATCAATGTAAGATGCCCCAACTTTGAAAGGGATAAATATCTTTGGAACTTTGCCTTGGACAAGCTTTGAAGTTTGGTTTGATTTGGTCAGCTAGTCAACCATAGATGGGTCCTACTCATGATAGTGCACATACATGAGCCCCTAGCATCCAATGGCATGTAACTTACCACATTGTGATTAGATTAGAATTTTGTGGAGAAGAGACATTTTGCTGCATGTCTGCCCCAAAAAATGAGGGCTAAATATAGTCTTAGGTAAAGTTCTTGGATATTTGGTAGTTCCAATATTGAGTGTGTGATGAGTGATCATGCGCAAGATAGCATTTGTGTGTGAAATATATATCCCTTCAAGCAAGGAATAGGGTGGTGGAGAAGATAAGAAATGATGATAAGGCAATTTTAAAAGAGGAAAATATCTCCAATGATAGGATATGGAGTGCAAGGAGGAGAAGTCCCCCAATGTTAGAAGAAGGATGGTGAGGGAGGAGAAGTCCCCCAATCGTAGTAAATGGATGGTGAGGAGGAGATGTCCCCCAATTGAGGGAGATGAGTGGAAGGAGGAGAAACTCCCCCAAATGTGATGCTAGGCTATGGCTATGCTAGCCTAGACTATGTGAATTGGTATACCTATGTGTTAGAACATTTTGGGGCTTGCCTTGGTCAAGCCCCATATTTACAAAGATAAAGACTCAAAAATCTAAGCTAGAATGCATCCTCATGAAATAAAATCTATTCTAATGCGTTGAAAGCAAGACTAAATAGAAGTACATTTTGAAATAAATCTAAGCTAGAATGCTTCCTCATGAAATAAAATCTAACCTAATGCTTTTGGAAATAAATGACAGGAATTGAAATGATAGGAATTGAAATGACAAGAATTGAAATGACAGGAATTGAAATGACAAGAATTGAAATGATGGGAATTGAAACTAGGCTAGAAAATTCCTCACAAAACCAAATGCATTGAAAGCAAGACTAAATAGAAGTATGTTTTGAAATAAATCTAACTAGATGCCGCACAAAAATACAAGGAATGATCTCACCTTGCATACACCATGGCGAGAGGTGGTTTGGGGTCTAGGTATGGGGGCACACAATCCCCAAGAACATGAGGCTCTTAACCTCCCTTGACTTACCTTTCTAGTTGCTAGGGTGTCTGAAACCGATACCTATACTTCAAGGACCAATTTTGAGGTAGATTGGGAAGTTCACACGCCCAAGTGTGTACTCTCAAACCTCTTTGAAGCTCACTGGTGCACCAATAAACTTTTGCAATGTGGCCTAAGACGTGTTTTAGGGCATTTTGATTTGGGTTTTCTTCAAAGATGATAACTACCTGCCATACATGAACAATCCACAAGATGTGTTAGATGATGATTATGCTAAGGCTTGGTGGGAGTCCCACCTAGCACGTGTTGTTGTTGCATGAGTGGTTGTTGGGGAACCAACATTGGTTGTTTATGGCCCTAGTACCCACTGATTGTGGAATGATTTGGTGGACTAGTACTTGTTCTTGTTGCACTGGTGCTTGATGAATGGAATGAGTTGCAGGTTGTGGAACCAATACTTGTGGTGGTTGTACTAGAACCTATAGATGTTGAATGAGTGAGTTTTGGGGAACTAGCATTGGATTTTTATGGCCCTAGTACCCACTAATTATGGAATAATTTGGTGTACCATTACTTGTTATTGTCGTACTGGTGCATGATAAATGGAATGAGTTGTAGGTTGTGGAACTAGTACTTGTGGTGGTAGTAGTAGAACCTACCAAGGATGAATGTGTGAGTGTTGTGGAACTAGCATTGGATTTTTATGGCCCTAGTAATAGCTAATTGTGGAATAATTTGGTGGACCAGAACTTGTTATTGTTGTATTAGTACATGATGAATGGAATGAGTTGTAGGTTGTGGAACTAATACTTTTAGTCATACTAGAACCTGCAAATGTTGAATGAGTGTTGGGAAACTGGCATTGGATTTTTATGGCCCTAGTACCTATTGATTGTGGAATGATTTGGTGGAACAGTACTTGTTCTTGTTGTATTGGTATGTGATGAATGGAATGAATTACAGGTTGTGGAACCAATACTTGTGGCGGTTGTACTAGAACCTACAGATGTTGAATGAGTGAGTGTTGGGGAACTAGCATTGGTTTTTATGGCCCTAGTACCCATTGATTATGGAATGATTTGGTGTACCTGTACTTGTTATTATACTGGTTCATGATGAATGGAATGAGTTGCATGTTGTGGAACTAGTACTTGTGGTGGTAGTACTGGAACCTATCGAGGATGAATGTATGAGTGTTGGGGAACTAGAATTAGCTTTTTATGACCCTAGTACCCACTAATTTTGGAATGATTTGGTGGACTAGTACTTATTCTTGTTGTAATGGTATGTGATGAATGGAATGAGTTACAGGTTGTGGAACCAATACTTGTGGTGGAACCAATACTTGTTGTGGAACATTGGTGGTTTATGGCCTTGGTACCCATTGGTTGTTGAATGATTTGGTGGACCAGTACTTGTTCTTGTTGCACTGGTGCTTTGATGAATGGAATGAGTTGTAGGTTGTGGAACCAATACTTGTGGTGGTTGTACTAGAACTTATCGATGATGAATGAGTGGGTGTTGGGGAACTAGCATTGGCTTTTTATGGCCCTAGTACCCATTGATTATGGAATGATTTGGTGGACCAATACTTGTTCTTGTTGTACTAGTGTGTGATGAATGGAATGAGTTGTAGGTTGTGGAACTAGTACTTGTGGTGGTAGTACTAGAACCTACTGATGTTGAATGAAATTGTGGTGGGACTGGCATTAGTGATTGATGCCCCGATACCCAATGAGTGAAATGAGTGGTAGGTTGTGATACGAGTGCATGTTTTTGTTGCACTAGAACCTATCAAGGATGAATGTGATGTGAGTGGTAGGACCAGTGTGTATGGATGTCACACTAGAACTAGCTGAGGTGGAATGAGGAGTGGTGGGACCGATATTGGTGAGTGATGCCTTGGTACCTGATGAGTGAAATGAGTGGTAGGTTGTGATATGAGTGTGTGTTGTTGTTGCACTAGAACCTATCAAGGATGAATGTGATGTGAGTGGTAGGACCAATGCGTATGGATGTCACACTAGAACCAGTTGATGTGAAATGAGGATTTGTGGTTGGAGGACCAGCATTGGTTGTTTGTTACCCTAGTATCTAATGAATAAAATGAGTGGCAGGTTGAGGGACCAGTACTTGTGGTAGTTGTACTAGAACCTACGATGGATGAATGGATTTATGGGTGGTAGGACCAGTGCATATTGATGTCACTCTAGAACCAACTAAGGTGGAATGAGGGGTGGTGGGACCAACATTTGCGAGTGGATGCCTCAGTACCTGATGATTGAAATGAGTGGTAGGTTGTGAGGCTAGTGTTTGTGGTGGTTGTACTAGAACCTGTATATGATGAATGAAAGTGTGGTGGGGTGAGAGGTGAAGGTAAGGTAAAGGATGTAACCTTGTGAAGTGCCTAGTGATGGATGTGGTGAGTGAAATGTGTTGGAAGAAGGTGATATTCTATGAGATGTGGTAGATGAGTGGGAAGGAGAAAAAAATGCCCCCCAATTTTAGAATATGTGGTGGAAGAAGATGAAACTCCTCCAAGGATGGAAGAAGATGAAGCTCCTCCCAATTTTGAAGTTGTGGTGGAAGGATATGAAGCTCCTCCAGGTGTAGAAGTGGTAGGAGAATTTGAATCTCCGCTATGTATAGGAGAGGTGTTAGAGGAATATTAGAACTCACTCTAAGTGTGAAATAAGTTGTAGGATAATGTGAATCTCAACTATGTATGAAATATGTGTTGGAGGAAGAGAGGATTCCCCCAATGGTGGAAGATACGATAGGAGAATATGAATCTTTGTGAAGTGTATGGAAGAGGTTTTGGAGGAAGAGAGAACTCCTCCAATGATGAAAGAAGTGGTAGGAGAATGTGAATCTCTGCAATGTATAGAAGAGGTTTTGGAGGAAAAGAGAACTCCTCCAATGATGAAGGAAGTGGTAAGAGATTTTTATTCTTCGCTATGTGTGGAAGAGGTGTTGGAGGAAGAGATAACTTCCTCCAAGTGTGAATGAAGTGGTAGGAGAAGGTGAATCTCCACTATGTATGGAAGAGGTGTTGGAGGAAGATATAAAACTCCTCTAATGGTCGAAGATGTGGTAGGAGAATGTGAATATCCATGAAGTGTAGAATAGGTGTTGTAGGAAGAGAGAATTCTCCCCAATGATGAAAGAACTGGTAGGATAATGTGAATCTCCACTATGTATAGAAGTGGTGTGAGAGGAATATGAAAACTCTCCCAATGATTAAAGAAGTGGTAGGAGTGTGTGAATCTTTGCTATATATGGAAGAGGTGTTGGAGGAAGAGAAAACTCCCTTCAAGTGTAAAATAAGTGGTAGAAAAAGGTGAATCTCCACTATGTATAGAAGCAGTATGAGAGGAAGATGATAACTCACCCAATGATGAAATAAGTGGTAGGAGAGTGTGAATCTCCACTATGTATGGAAGAGGTGTTGGAGGAAGAGATAACTCCCCCAAGTGTGAAAGAAGTGGTAGGAAAGGGTGAATCTCCACTATGTATGGAAGAGGTGTTGGATAAATAGAGAAAACTCCTCCAATTGTGGAAGATCTGGTGGAAAGATATGAAGCTCCTCTCAGTTGTGAAGCTATGGTGGAAGGATATGAAGCTCCTCTAAGTGTAGAAGAAGTGGTATGAGAATGTAAATCTCTACTATGTATAATAGCGTGTTAGAGGAATATGAGAACTCCCTCTAAGTGTGACATAAGTGATAGGAGAAAGTGAATCTCTGCAATGTATATAAGAGGTGTTAGAGGAAGATGAGAACTCCCTCTAAGTATGAAATAAGTGATAATAGAAAGTGAATATCCACTATGTATAGAAGCGATTTTTGAGGAAGAGAGAACTCCCCCAAAATATGAAAGAAGTGGTAGGATAATATGAATATTTTCTATGTATAGAAGTGGTGTGAGAGGAATATGAGAACTTATTCTATGATGAAAGTAGTGGTAGGAGAATGTGAATCTTTGCTATGTATAGAAGAGGTGTTAGAGGAATATGAGAACTCCCTCTAAGTGTGAAAGAAGTGGTAGGAGAATGTGAATCTCCGCTATGTATGAAAGAGGTGTTGGAGGAAGAGAGAATTCCCTCCAAGTGTGAAAGAAGTGATAGGAGAATGTGAATATTTGCTATGTATGGAAGAGCTGTTGGAGGAAGAGATAAATCTCCTCCAATAATGAAAGACGTGGTAGGAGAATGTGAATCTCTACTATGTATAGAAGTGGTGTTAGAGGAAGATGAGTACTTCTACAATGTGTGAAAGAAGTGATAGGAGAATGTGAATTTCCACTATGCATGGAAGAGGTGTTGGAGGAAGAGAGAACTCCACCCCAATGATGAAAGAAGTGGTAGGAGAATGTGAATATTCACTACGTATAAAAATTGTGTTGGAGGAAGAGAAAACTCCCTCCAAGTGTGAACGAAGTGGTAGGAGAATGTGAATCTCTTCTACATATAAAAAAGGTGTTGGAGGAAGATAAAACTCCTCCCAAGTGTGAACGAAGTGGTAGGAGAATGTGAATATCTGCTATGTATAGAAGAGATGTTAGAGGAAGATGAGAACTCCCTCTAAGTGTGAAATAAGTAGTAGGAGAAGGTGAATATCCACTTGTATGGAAGAGGAGTTACAAGGAGATGGAACTCCATGAGATGTAGAAGAGGAGTGAGAAGAAGGTGTAACTCCACTAGATGTAGAAGAGGAGTTAGAATGAAGGTGGAACTCCACTAAATGTAGAAGAGGAGTGAGAATAAGGTGTAACTCCACTAGATATAGAAGAGGATTTGGAATGAAGGTGGAAATCCACTAAATGTAGAAGAGGAGTGAGAAGAAGGTGTAACTCTGCTATATATAGAATAGGAGTTTAGAATGAAGAAGGGACTCCACTAAATATAGAATATGAGTTAGAATCAAGAGTAGAACTCCACTAGATGTAGAAGATGTGTGAGAGGGAGGTATAACTTTGCTAGATATATATGTGTGAGAGGAAGGTATAACTCTACTAAATGTAGAGGAGGTGTGAAAGGGAGGTAGAACTCCGCTAAATATAGAAGATGGATGGTGAGGGAGGTAGACCTCTGCTAGATGTAGAATATGTGTGAGAGGGAGGTAGAACTCCACAAAATGTAGAGGAGGTGTGAAAGGGAGGTAGAAATATTCTAAATGTATAATATGGGTGGTGAGGGAGGTATAACTCTGCTAGATGTAGATGTGTGAGAGGAGATAGAACTCTTCCAAATGTAGAGGAGGTATGAAAGGGAGGTAGAACTTTGTTAGATGTAGAAGATGGGTGGTGAGGGAGGAAGAACTCTGCTAGATGTAGAATATGTGTGAGAAGAAGGTAGAACTCTTCCAAATGTAGATGAGATGTGAAATGGTGGTAGAACTCTACTAGATGTAGAAGATGTGTGAAAGGGAGGTAGAACTCCGCTAGATGTAGAAGATGTGTGAGAGGGAGGTAGAACTCCGCTAGATATAGAAGATGTGTGAGAGGGAGGTAGAACTCTACTAGATGTAAAGGAGGTTCTTGTAGGAAATAAAATTCCCCCCAAATGTGGAATATGTGCCGAAAGGAGATGAAAATCCCCCAAATTTTGGAATATTGTAGAAAGCAATTGTTAAAAACCACCAACTGTGTTTTGGAATTGTGTTTGATGGTTTTTTAATAGGTATGGTGACCGAAAATATGCGTGGACATGACAAAAGTGAATATTTTTTTGTGTATGTGTGTGTTTTGATGATATTAATATTCGGCCTAGAAATAAACAATAGGAATGGGTGAATTCTACTTGAAACGGGTTTATCGTAGCATAAAACCTCCTACAAAACCCAAAGGTGAGAAAAATAGAACTATGTTTCCAACGGGCAAGTGGCAACCTAAATGGAATCCGGTACAATAAAATGGTATCCAAAAGGGGAGACTCAAAATGCTCTAATGAGTCAATATACTCTCACAAAGAGAGGTCATGTTGTCAATGTGCTACTACTAGCCCTAATCAAAGCTTTCGCTTAACCCTCATGTTTAAGGCATGTATAGCAATGATCAACTACGTCCACTAATTATTTTTAAAAACCCTATGGCAAAAGGGCTTTCTAAAACTTACCCACTTCAAAGGTACCTTCCAATGATTAAATATGGATAACCAACACTCGAAAGTGGGGTATCGCCCGGGTATTAATGTTATTCAACCACTCATGGGGGCTACTATGGTGACTAAATGGGTAGTGAGCTCGTGGATGGTAGAAATCCGACCTCACAAAAATATAGTGGGGAATTGGTGATGAAATCCAAACCTTACACTATTTTTTTGGAATGTGAGTGTGTGGTGTGTGTTTTACGCAAACAGTTTTAGAATCAAATCTATCCTAAATGCCTTTTCAAAAAAAATCTACTTTAAGATACATTTTTGAATTAAATTTAACCTAGGATGCTTTTTATAATAGAAACTAAAGTAAATGTTTTTGCCTTTTCTTCGTTTTTCTAATTTTTTTTAATTTTGCAAATTTTTTATTTTTTGAAACTTTTCCTAAGCTTGATTTTTTTTTCTTTTCTTTTAGTTCAATTTTCTATTTTTACCTAAGGTTTGTTTTTGGCATTTTTTGTTTGTGACATTATTTCTTATATTTTTTTAGTTTTAAAATGATATATATATATATATATATATATATATATTATTTTTTGTTGTGTGAGGCCCGCACAGGCCTGTCATTGATAGGCCTACCTAATGCAAGATTGTCATTGATAGGCCTAATATGGGCCTGTCACTGATAGGCCTAACGTGGGCCTATCACTGATAGGCCTGCATGATGCAAACCTATCATTGACAATATCATCAAGCCATGGGGGAGGGATTGGGGAGCATAGGCCATGATGAGCATGGTCGTGATGGGATGAGGCAAGTAATGGGAGAAAGTAGGGGCAGGGAGCGGGAGAAGGGGGTGGAGGTGGGGAGTGGAGGGGGCAACTAGACTGTGCGTTGTGCACACAACCGCTAGGTTTGAATAGAGGAGGTGTGAGGTAGGGAGTGGATGGGATGGCTAGGCCACACATTGTGCATGTGATCACTAAGGAAAAAGGGAGGGGGGTGTAAGGTGGGGAGTGGAGGGGATGGCCAGACCATACACTATGCATGCGATCGCTAAGGCCGAAGGGAGGGGGGTGTAATGTGGGGAATGGAGGGGGCAACTAGCTAGGGCCAAAGGTAGTGATGGAGGTGGGATGGGCTTGGTGGTGTGTAGCTACCAGGGCCAGAGGGTTTGGCCACTGGCCAAGGGAGGGTAGGGAATGGCCTAAGTTGTGGTTGTGCGTGGCTATGATGGTTGGGGGGTGAGGGAGTGGCGGCCACGATGGCCATGGTGAGGAGAGGATAAATTAGGGTACGACGTATAATTTTTTTTGTTATTTTATTTAAAAATATATAAAATAAAACAAAAAATGAACTGAAAGTAAAACAACATTTTTTTGTTTTTGTACTTTTTTTTTACAGCAACTTGGAAAAAAAATTAAAATTTGTACAACAACAATAAAGTTAAATTTTTTTGTTTAATAGCTTTAAGAAAATTTAAAATTTTATACAACAGCATAAGAAAAAAGAAAAAAATTAATTTATTATAGTAGCATACAAAAATTTAATTTCCTTTACAGCAGCATAAAAAAAAATTACAACAATAAGAGTTGTAAAAACTTGGGGATCCCACCAAGCGTGCGAGAATGAAGCACATGAAAAACCATGTCCAAAGCCTTCCTTGCGTTCCTTAGTATAGATGGGCTTCTTTCTCATGTGCCATAAATTTTTGAAGTGTAAATCCTATAAACATACACAACCTACAAAAATAGATTAGTGTGTTTGGGGGCTTGCCTTGGTCAAGCCCCATATTTACAAAGAGAAAAGACACAAATAACTAAATTAGTACATAATTGAAAGCTTACTAAAAATAATGGTATTTACAATGACACTTACCTGTATAATGGAGATGATGTAGCTTATTTCTTCCTTTGGAGCTCCTTTCCAAGTAGATATTTGATGTTGTGTATCCTAGACCAATTCCAACAGAGTTTGGGTATGTAAATGGAGGATCCTTAGAAATGGATAAGGCACTCTATTTATAGAGTTTTCCAAGGTGAGGGGAGGGGCTAAGGTATCCCATGATATGTCCCCTATGAGGTGTGCAATGTGATGTGTCCCCTGAGATGTCTTTGTGAGGTGGCCCTTATGAGGTGTCCTCAGAGGTGTCCCTTAAGGTGTTTTGCCTCATAAATGTGTTTGGGTGAGAGAATCTCTCACCCATTCACATGTGTGATGAAGACAAATATCAAGAAATATTAGGATCATAAAGGTGGCAAGGCTAGTCTATTCTAGGCTAGGCTAGTCAAAGTAGACTAGGTGAGGTGGCAGGTTTAGCTTAAAACAAGATTATATCTAATTAAGCATGTGTTTAGTCATAAAGCATACTTTGACTAAAAATATTGACTTTTGACCATAAAGTGCTTTTTGACAATGATGGAGAATTTGACCTTAGTTTATTTATGAATGAAGTCACATGAGGATGCATGGTTAAGCGTAGAAAGGGGCTTAGATAGCCCAAGGGGGCTAAGAATGATGAATAGTGATTTGGAGCCAATTTATGCAAATTTTGATAGTTTTGCAAATTGATTGGCCATGATGATGTGAGAAGTGGAAATGTGTGATTTTTGGGTGTCTACAACTGGAACTTGTTTCCTTATTCATTGCTTATCGTAATTTGATCAAGTAGGTAGTGAGTGTCTTCATATGATGCAAAGAGAGCTATAGTTGAGGGTTCTTTAGTCTTTTGAAATGTCATGTCTAGTTTAGTCTTTATAGTTTCTTTTCTATTCAAGTATTCTTTGCTATGATATCCTTTAGCATGTCTTTTCTTCCTTTTCCTCCTCCTATGATTCTGCATTGATACTAGTGGAATGTATGCTTCATGAGGAGTTAATCTATCATCACAATAATATTGATTTGTATTTCTAGCTTGCTTCATGTGTTGAGTGAGTACAAACAAAATTAATGATGGGTAAATCATAAAATATTCCTCATATGTGAATATAACTAGGGTTATGTGTAAGGGGTTGTCCCCAAAATGTAATTATAAAAATTTAGCGAATTAGTTTCTAAATATAGGCGAATAGTGTCCAAATGCATATAGAAGGTTCACTATTATTAGGGGTAATGTTGGAAATTTAAACTTAAAATGGTCAAATTATTATAAAACTAGGGTGAATCAACCCAAAAAACAAATTGCAACCAAAAAATTTTGGCTAATGCGCCTTGGTCAAGGGTCCCAAATATTAACCAATTCCAAATTTAAAAATCCTAATTTTATCCAATTTGGTGATAAATAGCCACTATGCATAACCTTGAATATAACTATATTTTGTGAATTCCATCATACCTTGAAGAGGTTTTCATGAAGATAACCAATTAATGCTTCAAAGCTATCTGTTGAGTGATAATTTTATCCAATTGCAAAACCACACTCACAATTAGGATTTTGTTAGAAAAACCCTCTCTTGCAAAGTAATTAAAATTTCTCCAAGGTTCCTTTTACTTAATATGTGCTTGTGTGCTTGTGAAAATATGTCAAATCAAGTGCTTAGAATACCTTAGTGATTTTCAAATAATTGTTAACAAGGGGCCTGTGTTGGTATTACTTTGATATGCTATGATATTGATTATTCATGAAACTTAAAATAAAAGAAAATGTGATGTGATTGGCCCTCATATGACCATCTTGGAAAGGTGATTCAATTCATTTTATCTTGAAGTATTTTAGGTAGATTTTTATCTTTCTTTTTAAGTAGATTTTAACAAATTTTATCTTCTTTGTTAAACCTTGCTTTAAGCATGAAAGAAAAGACTAAAATCTATCTCTAAAATGTTAATCTTAAATGATGATTGGATTCTTTTTATCTTGATTTGTGAAGCTTTGAGCATGAAAGAAAATAATTAAATGACTAACTTTGAAAATGTAGTAGCCTTTGGAATGCCACATAAATTACCCCCTTTTCATGAAAATTTGAAATTGATTGGAATTTTTTTTTTTTTTTGGTAATTATTTTAATATATTAACAATGGGTTTTTATAGAGGATCCCAAAACCTTATGTACAAAATTAGCCATATTTCTAATGATGCATCATACCTCTTGGCTGTAACAATAAGCCTAATTGCAAGTAAAGCCATCCTAATGCTAAAGACTTGGAAACTGTAAAAAGGGCTTTTAGGCCTGGAAACCCAACGAAAAAGAAACAGGACAAAACCGAAGGAACACCAAGTAGAGCCCGAAGAAATGAAACGAGGAAAGCAAAACAGACAAGACACCATGGACAACTAAGTAGACAAAATTGCCACGCCACACCAAAACTCGTCGGAGGGGGCTTTCCAAAATCTGTGCAAGGAAAGCATCATGAATGGATGTCTGCTCTGGCCAACCTTTCCACCTCGGATGGGAAGCGAGACCGCCACACGACCGGACACATGGTCACGAGCCCTTTGTTGGCCATGTGGTCAGCCACGCGATTACCTTCTCTCAAAGTATGATTTGCTTTCCACCTACCACGATAGGAGAGAAGCGTTCTTGCCTCGAGGATGATGTTGTAGACTTTCCAAGATGGATTTTTGGTGCCAAGAAGGTAATTCACGATGTTGAGCGAGTCACCCTCAATAATAAGAGGCCGAGGATCCTCAGAGAGTATCCGAATACCTTTCAGAGCGCCTCGGGCTTCGGCATAGTGATTTGTCTGGGAGCCCAAATCTTCACAATAGGCCATCACAAGATTCCCATCATGATCTCTGACAACACCCCCAGCACCAGCGGGCCCAGGATTCCCCTTAGCCGCTCCATCAAAGTTTAATTTAATCCACCCCATGGGGGGTTTGGTCCAAACAATATTCCTTCGACAGGGCCCTTTAACAACCTCCAAAAACGGCCAGAGATTCATCATTTTGAGAATCGCTTCTTCGCTCGGAAGGTAGGGATGGGGACTGGGAACAGCAATAGAATTCTCGATGGCGTAGGACAATGCCCTTTGAGCAATAGAAGGGGGCCCTCTAGGAGCTCTGCCAAAGATTCTGGCATTCCTCTCTAACCAAATTTGCCAAATTGAATGATGGAAGGAGGCCTCGAGGAGGAAGCGGAGTTTGGGATTCTTGAAAGGATTAGGCCATTGGTGGAAAGCATCTCTGAGGGAACGGGGAGAGCACCATAGGATTTGGAAGGAGGATAGGACAATACTAAGAACAGAGTGGGAAAATGGGCAATGCAAGAATAAATGATCCCTCGTCTCGCAATTTGCAAGACACAAGTAACACCTGTTGGGGAAGGCAAAACCTCTCTTGTGAAGGTTGTCAATTGTTAAGGCTTTGTTGTGGAAAGCAATCCATGCAAAGAAGTTGATTTTAGGGATGACTCCTTTCCTCCACATAGTATTCCACCTGTAGTCCAGAGCAGTCTTGGTGGTAAGAAACTCATAAGCTGATTTAACAGAAAAAAGCCCATCCTCCGTACCACTCCAGATGATTCTGTCATTCCTCCTGGCAGAAGGAATTAAAACCGACTGGAGGATATTTGCAAGAAAGGTAACCTCATTATTAAACCCCTCCACAACTGGAATCTTCCACCGAGGAAAATGGGTGCTCCGGTCTATGAACTCTGCCACCCTGAGTTGGGAGTTAGGGTCAGTCAAACCTCTCAGCCCAACGAGATCCGCCCTCGACCCAAGGGCTTCTTCAGTCGCCCACCTATCCTTCCAAAAGAAAATGAGGTTGCCATCACCCAAAATCCAGCGGGCTCCCAGGCTGATCAAATGCTGGGTTTGAAGCACAGATTTCCAAAAGGTCGATGCCACGAAGGAGGTCTTAGCATCCAAGAAGGAAATGGGGCCAAGATACTTCTTTTTAACCAGCTTAACCCACTCCACCGGGTCGCTAGATAGAATCCTCCAAGCGTGCTTCGCTATTAGAGCCAAATTCATAAGTCTTGATCTTCTCAACCCTAGACCGCCTTGGTCTATCCTCGAACACACCTTGTCCCAGGCAACAAGGGGGAGTCTAGATTTCTCTTCGCTGCCAGACCATAGAAAGGTCCTCTGAATCTTCTCAATTTTGGAGTGAACTGCAACCGAAAGCATGAACACCGACATGAAGTAGGTCGGGATCCCCTGAAGACAAGCTTTGGTAAGGGTGGCTTTTTTGGCTTGCGACAGGAGTTTGCCCTTCCAAGTTCCGAGTTTCTTGTGAAGGCGCTCAAGAATCATGTTCCACATATCCCCACTCGCCCGCCCGCTATAAGATAGAGGCAACCCCAAATAGGACGTAGGCAGGGAATCAATAGTGCATTCAAGAATTCTAGCAATCCGAAGTTGCCTGCGTAGGGGAGTGTTAATAAAATAGATTTTGCTCTTGATGTAATTGACCTTTTGCCCTGTAGCTTGCTCATAACGAGACAGGATCCGCTTGAGCGATTTGGCTTGGGCAACGGATGCCCTAGTGGAGATGAGGGTGTCATCCACAAATTGTTGATGAGTGACAGGATCAACTCTAGAAGTCGACAAAATGCCAAAAATCTTGTTCTGACGAAGAGCCTCTTTCATGGACCAACTCAGAACCTCCGCCAGAAGAATGAAAAGGATGGGGGATAAAGGATCGCCCTGTCTGAGGCCTCTGGCGCTTTGGAAATACCCAGTTGGGGACCCATTGACCAGGACAAAAAAAAGGGAGTGGATATACAACTGTAGACAAGGTCAATCCAGTGGGGATGAAAGCCGAACTTGAGGAGGACTGCACACAAAAAATTTTGATCAACCCGGTCAAAGGCTTTGTTCATGTCGAGCTTAAGAAAAAGAGCAGCATTCTTGGAGCGGTAAGCGGAATGAAGGGTCTCATGGATAGTGATGACACCATCAAGAATGTTTCTGCCTTTAACAGTGCTTCCCTGACAAGGATCAATCAGGATGGGGAGGACTGTTTTGAGTCTATTGGCTATAGACTTGGTAAGAATCTTGTAAAAAACATTGCACAGGCTGATGGGCCGATAGTCAGAGAAAATTTTGCAGGCAGGAGACTTAGGAATGAGGGCAAGAAAGGTGGAATTGAGTTTCGGGTGGATGGATCTGGAAGCTTGAATAACCCGAATAGCATCGCACACATCCGGACCCACGACCTCCCACATGACTTGGAAGAATCGGGGGGAAGCCATCGGGGCCAGGGGCCTTATCTGGTTGCATGGAGAACAATGCTTCCTTAATCTCGGATGAGGAAAAAGGTTCCAGAAGCTTAATGCTTACCTCATGGGGGACTTTAGTCAAAAAATTGGCGAGCAGAGATTTTTGGACCTGAAGGTTGCTGTCCGGAGGAGTGCCAAGCAAATCCTGAAAAAAGTCAACCGCTTCGCTCCTGATTTCCTCTATCTCCCTGGTAATGCGCCCATCCTTACAAGCCACTTCTCTGATCTTGTTGGCCCCTCTGTGCCTCATAGTAGACGCATGGAAAAACCTCGTGTTGGTGTCTCCATTCTTCAACCAAAGGTCACGAGATTTCTGGCGCCAGAACGTTTCCTCCCTAGCGAGAATAGAATGAAAGTCCACCAAAAGACTCCGCTCTTCCTCCCTGAGACCCTCAGTGTAACCTTCGAGTTCCATCCTTTCCTCCAAAACCTTCAGGTTCTCAGAGATGGATTTTTTGGACTCAAAAATGTTGCCGAAAACCTCTTTATTCCAAACTTTCAGCTTTTCTTTGACCATTTTGAGCTTTAGAGCCACCCTCTTAGGAGCATTTCCTTCCACCTTCAATTGCCACCACGCTGAAACCAAACCTTTGAAGTCCTTGTGAGAGATCCACATGGATTCAAATCTGAAGGGGGTTTTAAAAATAGGCCCATCATCCGCCTCCAAGAAAATAGGGTTATGGTCAAACCCAATCCTTGGAAGAGCCGAAAGGATAGCCCCGCCAAGGATAGGAATGGCTTCTTGGGACATAAAAAATCTGTCGAGCTTGACTTGAATCAAACCGCTCCCAATCCTTCTGTTACTCCAAGTGAAGGAAGCCCCTTTGAGTTCGATGTCGAGCAAGCCATTAGTAGAGACAAAATCCCTGAAGTCCTCCAAGCTGCGGCTGAAGTGGTCGGATCCTCCTTTTTTTTTCGAAGGATGAAGGGGACAATTGAAGTCACCCCCTAAAACCCAAGGAAAATTACTAAAATTCTCCCTCATCTGAGAGATAGCTTTCCACATTTTTGCTCTCTCTGTGGCAGAATTTGAAGCATAAACGTTGGATAGAATCCAAGAAAAATTGGTGGTTTTGGACTGGAATAGTACATTGATGATTCTGTTGGAAGTTGATAGCAGGCTGCCCTCAAACCTCGAAGGGTCCCACAGAACCATGAGTCCTCCCGCTGTTCCCACTACAGGGCTGGACAGACAATTTGCCTTGGCCCAAATGGCCTTCGCAACTTTATCAGAGGAGATAGCATCGACCTTGGTCTCTTGCAAAATAAGGATGGAAGGATTAGTCCTCCTACGGAGATCAGCCACTAACCTTCGTTTGGCTGCACCGTTCAGTCCTCTCACATTCCATGAGAGGACTTTCATCTGGACAGTTTGAGGTTTTTCTTGCCTCCCCTTCCTTGTTGAGGGGGAGGTTTTGATGCATGCGCTTCGTCCGTCTGAGCGCCACAGTCATCCAGAACCAGCAAACGCTGGGTTCCATTTGCAACGTCATTTGTTGTCTCTTTGTCCCACCTGTCTTTGTTAGGAGGACGGCCCTGCTTCCTCTCACTACCAAAATCCACACTTTGCTTTTGGCTCCTCGTGTTTCGGGGGCTAATGTGACCGGATTGTTCACCCCTCCTTCCTAAGAGGTAATCTTCTAGCATCGTCTGCGACTGGCTAAAATCGGGATGACCCATATCTTGGGGCAGAGAAATAGTCTGAGTCACAATTTGGGATGGGGTCCATTCCTTCTCTTCCTACGATTCACTTTCCAAGTGGGAGTCTGCTCCTTGCTGATTGTCAACCTCAAGTTGCTCGGGGTCCGATTGGAGAGTGGGATTCTCTTCAGGCTGAGAGAGTCCGACGCAGACTCTAGAGGGGCCTGGAGATTCATGACCCTTCGCATCTGGAAGATTTGACTGCTTCGCCTGACCTTCCCCATGCTCCAGGGGGTTGCCATTTTCATGCTTCTGCTTACCCAATTTTTGAAGAGGACACTGGGATTGGAGGTGCCCTTGGGACCGACACTGGGGGCAGAAAGCTGGTCTATTTTCATAGACAATAGCTTGTTTATGAAGAAAGGTACCTCCAGACCGAAGAGTGATGAAAGTTGGGAGTTCCACCTCCAAATCTGCCAGAACGCAAAAACAGGCTTGGACAAACCTTGTTCGAGCTCGGGTGGGTGGGTCAATGGTGACCAACTCCCCAATGGAGCGCGCAATACCCCTTATGACATTTTCATGCCAGCCAAAGAGGGGAAGATTCGGGAGCCTAACCCATATTGGGGCAATGTTGATGTTCTGGGTATCAGGACTGAAATCCATGTCCCACTTCCTAAGGAATAAACTTCTGCGGCCCAGAAACCATGGCCCGCCAACCAAAATTTTATAATAATCCTCCTTATTGTTCAGTCTAATGGCAAAAAAACCTCGGGATAGGGCCGCTAGCTCCATATGACCAGAAGTCCTCCATTTGCTTGCTGCCCACTTTCGGATAGTTTCCATGTCGGGACGGCCGCCAATGAATTTGCCTATGAGGGTAAATTTCTCAAACTCCATGAAGCTTGAAAGAACTTCCGTCGGGATGTCCAGCTCATCCCCAACCGGAAACAACTCTTTGGTAAAAAACCCGTTTAGGGTTTCTGAGGCCGCTGCCTGGGCATAAGACTTTTGAGCCCCACCACCCCCTTTGTCTGGTGGGTCCTTACCTCGACTGACACCGTCAACAGCCCGGTCTTCTTCAATGGGTCCGGATGCTTCCGCACCTCCGGATCCCTGGTGCCCTTCGATTGCTCCGCTGCGCCCAAGACACGAACCGTAGCCGCTCCCGAGCTCCCCTACAGATGACTTCCCGCCCATCGACATCTCCTCCCTCCCCGCACTTGGAGACTGTTGCTCCACTCTCCGATTGTTGGCGGCTGTTGGTTTCACCCTTCTGCTACTCTGCTGGTCGAAACCCTAGCTCCAACTATTCAAATTGATTGGAATTTTAACTTTCATAAAGTGAAGCTAATTTATTGCTTGAAAACAAATGTGCACAACCTAAAATTTGACTCTCCTTTAAAATATGAAATCATGTAAAGCTTTGAAATTACAAAATTCCTTTTAAAATGTGAACTTTATGTGAAATTTTGGAATTTTGAATTTCCTTCAAAATAAAAGTGAAATTGCTTAAAACAAGAATTTAAAGCTTGATCTTGGAATCCATGTATCTATTTTTAGAATAAATAAATAAAAATAAAATGTTGTAAACAAAAAGCAAAAGGTTGTAAAAATCTACAAATAAGCAAGATGATTTCTGAATAATAACTCAATCTAAATAGACTTGCATCCACACAATCTACGTTAGATCAAGTGTGAGCTCTAAGGGATTAAAAACATGCATCAAAATCATTAAATGATGCTACCATATGCATGCATAAAACACCATTAATAAGAATGACACATGAACTAGAAAAATATGCAATGAAAAAATCTGTATTTAGAAAATCAAAATCTCTTAAGCATTCAACATGCAAGGTGGAAAAAAATTTCCCATCTCCTATACGCCTTTTTTTTCCCAAATTTCCAGCCCTCAAAATTGCGTTCGCATCTATTTTTAAAATTTTTCCAATAACTCTTCATTTCTCTCTTCCATATTTTTTTGGTTTTCCAACATTTGGTTTTTCATTTTATTCATTTCCCTCTAAATGTAACCATTTTTCTTGGTAATTTTAACATGGCCGTTGAAAGCATGAGGATACAGAAGCCCATAGGCATACTGGGTGTGGTGCAAACAAAAGCATACGAAACACTAAGTCCTACAAATGAACAAAGGACTAAAGTGCATAAAAAAGGGAAAACAAATGAACTAAAATGAGATATAAAGAAAATGTAAAGTGCAGCCCTTATTTTTATTAATTTTGCTTTGAGATCATGTTACAATACATCTCCTTCCTTTTTATGAGCTAGGAGCGTTAGATATAGTTTTTTTACACCACATATGGTACGCTTCCCTTCGGGATCTTTCATGTGCCCACATTTGAAATGGGTGGCCAAATGCCACCGTCGCTTGTGTGAATGCATATGTAGTTCCTTTCTGCCCCTTTGGTGTCGAGATACTACATTCAAAGAAATAGCAAACGATTAATAGCACCTACGGATGGAGGGAAATATGCAATCCCTAAGACCTCCGGTTAATGCATGCATGAAATAATTAAAACGGTAATAAAAAATTTTTAGAATAAGGTGAAATTTGGATAGAAGCATGCAAACACTATCAGGAACACACTACAGGAGGAACAGTCAAGAAATCTATTGTATATTTCTAATCGCTGTGGGGTGGGACGATTAGGACTGTCATAAAATGTCAAAAAGCAACCTCCTAAATGTACCATCATGAAACACCTGCAAAGTTGGGGTTAGGCAAAATAGGGCATTTTGAGATGACCCAGAAGGTCAAATTCTATAGATTCATCCTTGATCACCCTGCATCTGAAGATGCTCCCTGTATGTTAGTGAAGGCGAAAAACAATGAAAACACAGTCAAAACTCACCAGAATGACATGAAATTTTAATGGCAGTATATATGAATGACATAAAATAAAATGAAAAAGAAATAGTAGAGAAATATTCTATAGATTTCTAATCATTCTGGGGTGGGGCGATTAGGACTGCAGCAATGCGAGGGGCACCCGAGGGCAGGATGCCCGTCGTTTGGGGCTTGGTTTCAACACCAATACACTTGGGATGGGTCCAAAATCTCCTAGGGGAGTGTGTCAAAAAATTGGGTGGGGTATTGTGGCCAAATGTTTGGGTTCTAGGTTTGGATTGCACTTCCAATGTTCACCCAATAACCTCCCTTCCAAAAGAGATATCAAGGATGTAAGAAGCACAAGTGAGGGGTGAGGATGTAATTCGGCAACACTCCGTTGCTCTAGATGCTCCTACCCTATCCTTTTTTTGGGGTGAGA
The DNA here is from genome assembly GCA_028583015.1 of Wollemia nobilis. Classification (NCBI taxonomy): domain Eukaryota; kingdom Viridiplantae; phylum Streptophyta; class Pinopsida; order Araucariales; family Araucariaceae; genus Wollemia; species Wollemia nobilis. The sequence goes on from JAQPPZ010017088.1 coordinate 987,625, forward strand.
AGACTCACCATTTTATAGACCTGAAGGTCTGCTTTGAATGTGCATACAGGGGCACCACTTGGCCATCATGCCTTCCCAAGGGAGAGAAGATTCCTCCCTGATTAAGGGCTCCATGACTGCCTCTTTGAGCTCAAAAATGCTCACTCGAACTCCCATGCATTGAAGGTAGAGTTGAGTGGCGGATCTAAGCTACCATTTGTTAAGGTTTTACCTTTTTCTCATCAAACCTACTATTCGCCCCACCCTGGAGTGAATGCTGCTAATCATCTTGGGGTGGGATGAATACTAGTTTGTAATCATCCTAGGGTGGAACGAATAGGGAGCAGAGTTCCTGAAAGGTGCCAAATTGATCTCTGACCTTCCAAAACTATTGTGAGAGTGGTTAGGACCACTTTTTAACCTTTGGGGGCTGCCCTAGGAGCTATGTATGTCAATTTGATCAATGCTTATCGTCACATAATCAGATTGGTGCTATTTTGGTGTCTACAGATGCCCCTTTTTGGGATGCGCTGTGCGTGGCGCAGTGCATCGCAAAAATAGATAACCAAAGCACTAATTATTAGGGTTTCTTAGTAACCTGACCAAATTTTGATGCCCCAAGTATGGAAAGGGCATGTATTCTTGAAACTCTTGATTCTGATGAGCTAAGGAGCTTAATTCAAGTATTAACCTTTTTCGGTGACGTGTTACTTGATCTTGGACATTGTTCAATCATGAATAGGCAAAGGGTGTAACCTTTTGTCTATGGGAACCTTGAGTTCATGATTCTATAATGCCAAGTCTTGATCAGCTTGTGATTATTGCTTGTTTGCTGCCCCAAGCAGGAGCGTGATTGTCTTTGTCAATGATTCTTTGAATGCATGCCATTTCCTTGATTGGGTGTATATTTGTTAATTGGTGACTAAATGTGACTACCCCCTCAAGCGACGAATCAATTAGGGAATGACATACATGAGAAAAGCAACGAGTCGCTTGACCCAAGATGACTTTAGTAAGGGTGCCTTTAGTTGTTTTTCATTGAATGCTTATGCAATTTCCCACCAATCTGACCTATTTTTTGGGGGTTTAACCCTTTTTGGAGCGCCTTTTGGGGATGAAATTCTTGAAAATCTATCCTCCCAGGGAGCGGTCCGACTATGGTAGCCTTATTAGGGAATAGGATATGGATAATTTGTGGCCTCGACATCAGTTTTGGATTCCAAGGATGTCAGCCGCAAATGCGCCTTTGTTCGGCAATGTTATTGCTATTTTTGGGTGGGTTTGGACCCTTTTTGTGACGCCTTTTGGGGATGAAATTCTCAAAAATCCTTCTGCCCATGGAGCATTCCGGCTATGGTAGTCTTCTTAGGGAGTAGGATAGTGAATATTTGTGACCCCAACGTTAGTTTTGGATGCCTTGAAGCACAGACGCAAATGTGCCTTTGTTCGACCATTTTATTGCTATTTTTGGTGCATTTTGGATGCAATTTTTGTTGTTTTTGATTTTCTTGCTCTATAATCGTCCCAGGGTGGGATGAATACTAGTTTTGTAATCATCCCAGGGTGGGACGAGCAATAACTAGAGTGCTCATCCCAAGGTGGAATGATTACAAGCCTAAGAGCCTATATAAGGGCAAAAACTAGGTTTTGGGCTCATTTACACTTTGTTTTTTTGGCGATTTGGAGCTGTGAGGAGGAGTTCGAGTCTGCGTAGCGGAGCGCTATCGATATTTTATGGATACCATGAGTGCACGGACTAGATCGTTGAGTGGCAGAGCTGAGGAAATACTGGTAGGTGCTCCTACGTTTGTTGTTTTTATTTTACAGTTCAAAACCGTAATTTATTTTATATTTCATTTTTTTGTTTAAACTAAGATCAAAACCCTAGTTTAATTGTTCTGTATTTGTATTTTGTTGCATTGTTTTAAACTAAGATCAAAACCCTAGTTTTTTTAAAAAATTGTTTTTTTGTTTGTTTTTTTTAGTTTAAACTAAGGTTAAAACCCTAGGTTAAAGAATTTGTTTTGATTTTGTTTTTTGTTTTTTAGTTTAAACTAGAGTTAAAAACCCTAGGTTAAAATGTTGTTTTGATTTTGTTTTTTTCTTTAGTTTAAACTAGAGTTAAAAACCCTGGGTTAAAGAATTTGTTTTGATTTTTTTTTTTGCTTTTTTAGTTTAAACTAGAATTAAAAACCCTAGGTTAAAGAATTTTTTTTTATTTTTATTTTTTGCTTTTTTAGTTTAAACTAGAGTTAAAAACCCTAGGTTAAAAAATTTGTTTTGATTTTGTTTTTGTTTTTTAGTTTAAACTAGAGTTAAAAACCCTAGGTTAAAATGTTGTTATTTTGTTTTTTGTTTAAACTAGAGTTAAAAACCCTAGGTTAAAAATTTTTGTTTTGATTTTGCTTTTTGTTTAAACTAGAGTTAAAAACCCTAGGTTAAAAAATTTTGTTTTGATTTTGTTTTTTGTTTTTTAGTTTAAACTAGAGTTAAAAACCCTAGGTTAAAATGTTGTTTTGATTTTGTTTTTTGCTTTTTTAGTTTAAACTAGAGTTAAAAACCCTAGGTTAAAGAATTTGTTTTGATTTTGTTTTTTGCTTTTTTAGTTTAAACTAGAGTTAAAAACCCTAGGTTAAAAAAATTGTTTTGATTTTGTTTTTTGTTTTTTGTTTTTTAGTTTAAACTAGAGTTAAAAACCCTAGGTTAAAATGTTGTTATTTTGTTTTTTGTTTAAACTAGAGTTAAAAACCCTAGGTTAAAATTTTTTGTTGTTATTTTGTTTTTTGTTTAAACTAGAGTTAAAAACCCTAGGTTAAAATTTTGTTTTATTTTGCGTTTTTTATTGATTTTTTTTTAATGTTTGTACTGTACATTTTGTTAATGTTGCTATACAATTTATTAAATGTTTTTGTTGTACAATTTGTATACATTGTTGTATATTTGTTTTAGTGATGTACAGTTTATTTTTGTTGTCATGTTTTAATGTTTTTGTGTTGTTTTGTTTTGCAGGTGGTGAAGATTTGGTACCATCAGTCGACGGTATTTTATGAAGCACGGGAGGCACTAACTATGGTGGACTGGGAGTGTCTTGATGCCCTTAGGCTCAAGCAAGTGACTCAGTTAGAGCCTATGGTGGGGGATCGGACATATCTTACTACCCTGATCAATTTGTGGGATCCCCACACCAATACCTTTCATCTCCCAACAAGGGATATGACAGTGACTCTGGAGGACGTTTATCGAATTCTACAGATTTCGATAGACGGGATGCCCATTCGGACTACTCCTTGTGATCAGTTGACGACGATGCTGACACGGTGCTTTGGGCATGCGATGGAGATGGGGGAGGGTTGGGGAGCTCCAATAGATGATGCAAATATGGTGGAGGTTGACGACTTGACTGGGGATGACCTAAGGGGTTCAAAGTAGCCGGATATATAGGGTGTTTTAGAGCGGTGGGTGCCAAAGCAGCCTGTTATCCTGAAGATACCCATGCCTAAGGTAGTCCCAGTAGACATGGAAATACCTAGCTCAGGACCCATTGACCAGGAAAGAAAAAAGGGAGTGGATATACCACTGTAGACAAGGTCAATCCAGTGGGGATGAAAGCCAAACTTGAGGAGGACAGCTCACAAAAAATTTTGATCAACCCGATCAAAGGCTTTGTTCATGTCGAGCTTAAGAAAAAGAGCAGTATTCTTGGAGCGGTAAGCGGAATGAAGGATCTTATGGATAGTGATGACACCATCAAGAATGTTTTTGCCTTTAACAATGCTTCCCTAATAAGGATCAATCAGGATGGGGAGGACTATTTTGAGTCTATTGGCTATAGACTTGGTAAGAATATTGTAAAAAACATTGCACAGGGTGATGGGCCAATAGTCAGAGAAAATTTTGCAGGCAGGAGACTTAGGAATGAGGGAAAGAAAGGTGGAATTGAGTTTTGGGTGGATGGATCTAGAAGATTGAATAACCCAAATAGCATCGCACACATCCAGACCCACGACCTCCCACATGACTTGGAAGAATCAGGGAGGGAAACCATCGGGGCCAGGGGCCTTATCTGGTTGCATGGAGAACAATGCTTCCTTAATTTCAAATGAGGAAAAAGGTTCCAAAAGCTTAATTCTTACCTCATGGGGGACTTTAGTTGGAAAATTGGTGAGTAGAGATTTTTGGACCTGAAGGTTGCTGTTTGGAGGAGTGCCAAGCAAATCCTAAAAAAAGTCAACCGCTTCGCTCTTGATTTCCTCTATCTCCCTGGTAATGTGCCCATCCTTACAAGCCACTTCTATGATCTTTTTGGACCCTCTGTGCCTCATAGTAGACGCGTGGAAAAACCTCATGTTGGTCTCTCCATTCTTCAACCAAAGGTCATGACATTTTTGGCACCAGAACGTTTCCTCCCTAGCGAGAATAGAATGAAAGTCAACCAAAACACTCCGCTCTTCCTCCCTGAGACCCTCAATGTAACCTTCGAGTTCCATCCTTTCCTCCAAAACCTTCAAGTTCTCAAAGATGGATTTTTTGGACTCAAAAATGTTGCCAAAAACCTCTTTATTCCAAACTTTTAGCTTTTCTTTGACCATTTTGAGCTTTAGAGCCACCCTCTTAGGAGCATTTCCTTCCACCTTCAATTGCCACCACGCTGAAACCAAACCTTTGAAGTCCTTGTGAGAGATCCACATGGATTCAAATCTGAAGGGGATTTTAAAAATATGCCCATCATCCGCCTCCAAGAAAATAGGGTTATGGTCAGACCCAATCCTTGGAAGAGCCGAAAGGATAGCCCCACCAAGGATAGGAATGGCTTCTTGGGACATAAAAAATTTGTCGAGCTTGACTTGAATCAAACTACTCCCAATCCTTCTATTACTCCAAGTGAAGGAATCCCATTTTAGTTTGATGTCGAGCAAGCCATTAGTAGAGACAAAATCCCTGAAGTCCTCCAAGCTGTGGCTGAAGTGGTCGGATCCTCATTTTTTTTTCAAAGGATGAAGGGGACAATTGAAGTCACCCCCTAAAACCCAAGGAAAATTACTAAAATTTTCCCTCATCTAAGAGATAGCTTTCCACATTTTTGCTCTCTCTGTGGCAGAATTTGAAGCATAAACGTTGGACAGAATCCAAGAAAAATTGGTGGTTTTGTACTGGAATAGTACATTGATGATTATGTTGGAAGTTGATAGCAGGTTGCCCTCAAACCTCGAAGGGTCCCACAGAACCATGAGTCCTCCCACTGTTCCCACTACAGGACTGGACAGACAATTTGCCTTTCCCCAAATGGCCTTCACAACTTTATCAGAGGAGATAGCATCGACCTTGGTCTCTTGCAAAATAAGGATGGAAGGATTAGTTCTCCTACGGAGATCGGCCTACTAACCTTCGTTTGGTCTGCACTGCTCGAGTCCTCTCACATTCCATGAGAGGACTTTCATCTGGAAAGTTTGAGGTTTTTCTTGCCTCCCCTTCCTTGTTGAGGGGGAGGTTTTGATGCATGCGCTTCATCCGTCTGAGCGCCATAGTCATCCAGAACCAGCAAATGTTGGGTTCCATTTGCAACGTCATTTGTTGTCTCTTTGTCCCACCTATCTTTGTTAGGAGGACGGCCCTGCTTCCTCTCACTACCAAAATCCACACTGATTTTGGCTCCTCGTGTTTTAGGGGCTAATGTGACCGGATTGTTCAGCCCTCCTTCCTAAGAGGTAATCTTCTAGCATCGTCTGCGACTGGCTAAAATTAGGATGACCCATATCTTGGGGTAGAGAAATAGTCTAAGTCACAATTTGGGATGGGGTATGTTCCTTCTCTTCCTACGATTCACTTTCCAAGTGGGATTCTGATCCTTGCTGATTGTCAGCCTCAAGTTGCTCGGGGTCTGATTGGAGAGTGGGATTCTCTTTATGCTGAGAGAGTCTGACGTAGACTCTAGAGGGGCTTGGAGATTCATGACCCTTTGCATTTGGAAGATTTGATTGCTTCACCTGACCTTCCCCATGCTCCAAGGGGTTGTCATTTTCATGCTTATGCTTACCCAATTTTTGAATAGGACACTAGGATTGGAGGTGCCCTTGGGACCAACACTGGGGGCAGAAAGCTAGACTATTTTCATAGACAATAGCTTGTTTATGAAGAAAGGTACCTCCAAACCTAAGAGTGATGAAAGTTGGGAGTTTCGCATCCAAATCTGCCAGAACCTAAAGACAGGCTTGGACAAACCTTGTTTGAGCTTGGGTGGGTGGATCAATGGTGACCAACTCCCAAATGGAGCATGCAATACCCCTTATGAAATTTTCATGCCAGCCAAAGAGGGGAATATTCGGGAGCCTAACCCATATTAGGGTAATGTTGATGTTCTGGGTATCAGGACTGAAATCCATGTCCCACTTCCTAAGGAATAAACTTTTGCGGCCCAGAAACCATGGCCCACCAGCCAAAATTTTATAGTAATCCTCCTCATTGTTTAGTCTAATGGCAAAAAAAACCCCGAAGAGGGCCACTAGCTCCATATGATCAGAAGTCTTCCATTTGCTTGCTGCCCACTTTCAAATAGTTTCCATGTCGGGACGGCCGCCAATGAATTTTCCTATGAGGGTAAATTTCTCAAACTCCATGAAGCTTGAAAGAACTTCCGTCGGGATGTCCAGCTCATCCCCAATCGGAAACAACTCTTTGGTAAAAAACCCGTTTAGGGTTTCTAAGGCCGTTGCCTGGGCATAAGACTTTTGAGCCCCACCACCCCATTTTTTATGGTGGGTCCTTACCTCGATTGACACCGTCAAAAGCTCGGTCTTCTTCAATGGGTCTAGACGCTTCTACACATCTGGATCCCTTGTGCCCTTTGATTGCTCTGTTGCACCCAAGACACGAACCGTAGCCGCTCCCAGGCTCCCCTACAGACGACTTCCTGCCCATCGACATCTCCTCCATCCCCACACTTGGAGACTGCTGCTCCACTCTCCAGCTGTTGGTGGCTATTGGTTTCACCCTTCTGCTACTCTGTTGATCGAAACCTTAGCTCCAACTATTCAAATTGATTGGAATTTTAACTTTCATAAAGTGAAGCTAATTTATTGCTTGAAAACAAATGTGCACAACCTAAAATTTGACTTTCCTTTAAAATATGAAATCATGTAAAGCTTTGAAATTACAAATTTCCATTTAAAATGTGAATTTTATGTGAAATTTTGAAATTTTGAATTTCCTTCAAAATAAAAGTGAAATTGCTTAAAACAAGAATTTAAAGCTTGATCTTGGAATCCATGTATCTCTTTTTAGAATAAATAAATAAAAATAAAATGTTGTAAACAAAAAGCAAAAGGTTGCTGTAAAAATCTACAAATAAGCAAGATGATTTCTGAATAATAACTCAATCTAAATAGACCTGCATCCACACAATCTACGTTAGATCAAGTGTGAGCTCTAAGGGATTAAAAACATGCTTTCAAAATCATTAAATGTTGCTACCATATGCATGCATAAAACACCATTAATAAGAATGACACATGAACTAGAAAAATGTGCAATGAAAACATCTTTATTCAGAAAATCAAAACCTCTTCTGCATTCAACATGCAAGGTGGAAAACAATTTCCCATCTCCTATACGCCTTTTTTCTCCCAAATTTCTAGCCCTCAAAATTGCGTTCACATCTATTTTTAAAATTTTTCCAATAACTCTTCATTTCTCTCTTCCATATTTTTTTGGTTTTCCAACATTTGGTTTTTCATTTTATTCATTTCCCTCTCAATGTAACCATTGTTCTTGGTAATTTTAACACGGCCCTTGAAAGCACGAGGATACGAAATCCCATAGGCATACCGGGTGCGGTGCAAACAAAAGCATACGAAACGCTAAGTCCTACAAATGAACAAAGGACTAAAGTGCATGAAAAAGGGAAAACAAACGAACTGAAATGAGATATAAAGAAAATGTAAAGTGCAGCCCTTATTTTTATTAATTTTTCTTTGAGATCAGGTTACAATACGTCTCCTTCCTTTTTAGGAGCTAGGAGCGTTAGATATAGTTTTGTTACACCACGGATGGTACGCTTCCCTTCGGGATCTTTCGCGTGCCCACATTTGAAATGGGCGGGCCAAACGTCACCGCCGCTTGCGTGAATGCATCTGTAGTTCCTTGCTGCCCCTTCGATGTTGAGATCCTACATTCAAAGAAATAGCAAACGATTAATAGCACCTACGGATGGAGGGAAATATGCAATCCCCAAGGCCTCCGGTTAATGCATGCATGAAATAATTAAAATGGTAATCAAAACATGTCAGAATAAGATGAAATTTGGACAGAAGCATGCAAACACTATCAGGAACACACTACAAAAGGAACAGTCGAGAAATCTATTGTATATTTCTAATCGCTCTGGGGTGGGACGATTAGGACTGTCATAAAATGTCAAAAAGCAACCTCCTAAATGTCCCATCCAGAGGCCTCCAAAACACCTGCAAAGTTGGGGTTAGGCAAAATAGGGCATTTTGAGATGACCCAGAAGGTCGGATTCTATAGATTCAGCCTCGATCACCCTATATCCGAAGATGCTCCCTGTATGTTAGTGAAGGCGAAAAACAATGAAAACACAGTCAAAACTCATCAGAATGGCATGAAATTTGAATGGCAGCATATATGAATGACATAAAATAAAATGCAAAAGAAATAGTAGAGAAATATGCTACAGATTTCTAATCACTCCGGGGTGGGGCGATTAGGACTGCAGCGTGCGGGGGCGCCCGAGGGCAGGACGCCCACCGTTTGGGGCTTGGTTTCGACACCAATCCACTTGGGATGGGTCCAAAACCTCCTAGGGGGTTGTGTCAAAAAATTGGGTGGGGTATTGTGGCCAAATTTTTGGGTTCTAGGTCCGGATTGCGCTTCCAATGTTCACCCAATAACCTCCCTTCCAAAAGAGAGATCAAGGATGTAAGAAGCACAAGTGAGGGGTGAGGATGTAATTCGGCAGCACTCCATTGCTCCAAATGCTCCTGCTCTATCCTTTTTTGGGGTGAGAAGACTCACCATTTTATAGACCTGAAGGTCTCTTTGAATGTGCATGCAGGGGTGCCACTTGGCCATCATGCCTTCCCAGGGGAGAGAAGATTCCTCCCTGATTAAGGGCTCCATGACTGCCTCTATGACTGCCCCTTTGAGCTCAAAAATGCTCACTCGCACTCCCATGCATTGAAGGTGGAGTTGAGTGGTGGATCTGAGCTGCCATTTGTCAAGGTTTGACCTTTTTCCCATCAAACCTGCTATTCGCCCCACCCTGGAGCGAATGTTGCTAATCGTCCCGGGGTGGGACGAATACCAGTTTGTAATCATCCCAGGGTGGAACGAGTAGGGAGCAGAGTGCTTGAAAGGTGCCAAATTGACCTCTGACCTTCCAAAACTATTGTGGGAGTGGTTAGGACCACTTTTTAACCTCTGGGGGCTGCCCTAGGGGCTATGTATGTCAATTCGATCAGTGCTTGTCATCACATAATCGGATTGGTGTTGTTTTGGTGTCTATAGATGCCCCTTTTTGGGATGCGTTGTGCGTGGCGTAGTGCTGAGAAAAAATAGATAACCAAAGCACTAATGATTAGGGTTTCTTAGTAACCTAACCAACTTTTGATGCCCCAAGTATGGAAAGGGCACACATTCTTGAATCCTTGCTTCTGACGAGCTAAGGAGCTTAATTCAAGTGTTAACCTTTTTCGGTGAGGTGTTACTTGATCTTGGACATTGTTCAGTCATGAATAGGCAAAGGGCACAACCTTTTGTCTATGGGAACCTTGAGTTCATGATTCTAGAATGCCAAGTGTTTGATCAGCTTGTGATTATTGCTTGTTTGCTACCCCAAGTAGGAGCGTGATTGTCTTTGTCAATGATTCTTTGAATGCATGCCATTTCCTTGATTGGGTGTGTATTTGTTGATTGGTGACTAAGTGTGACTACCCCCTCAAGCGACGAATCGATGAGGGAATGACCGACATGAGAAAAGAGACGAGTCGCTTGACCCAAGATGACTTTTGTAAGGGTGCCTTCAGTTGTTTTCCGTTGAATGCTTATGCAGTTTCCCAACAATCTGACCTATTTTTGGTGGGTTTTAACCCTTTTGTGACGCCTTTTGGGGATGAAATTGTCAAAAATCTATCCTCCCGTGGAGTGGTCCGGGCTATGGTAGCCTTCTTAGGGAGTAGGATATTGATAATTTGTGGCCCGACATCGATTTTGGATGCCAAGAATGTCAGGCACAAAGGCGCCTTTGTTCGACAATGTTATTGCTATTTTTGGGTGGGTTTGGACCCTTTTTGTGACGCCTTTTGGGGATGAAATTGTCAAAAATCCATCCTCCCGTGGAGCGGTCTAGCTATGGTAGCCTTCTTAGGGAGTAGGATAGTGAGAATTTGTGACCCCAATGTCAGTTTTGGATGCCTAGAATCGTAGGCGCAAAGGTGCCTTTGTTCGACAATTTTATTGCTATTTTTGGTGCATTTTGGATGCAGTTTTTGTTGTTTTTTATTTTCTTGCTCTGTAATCATCCCAGGGTGGGATGAATACCAGTTTTGTAATCGTCCCAGGGTGGGACGAGTGCTAACTAGAGTGCTCATCCTAGGGTGGAATGATTATAGGCCTAAGAGCCTATATAAGGGCCAAAACTAGGTTTTGGGCTCATTTGCACTTTGTTTTTCTGGCGATTTGGAGTTGTGAGGAGGAGTTCGAGTCTGCGTAGTGGAGCGCTATCGAGATTTCATGGATACCATGAGTGCATGGACCGGATCATCGAGTGGCAGAGCCGAGGCAATACCGGTAGGTGCTCCTACTTTATTTTGTTTGTTTTTATTTTACAGTTCAAAACCGTAATTTATTTTATATTTCATTTTTCCGTTTAAACTAAGATCAAAACCCTAGTTTAATTGTTTTGTATTTGTATTTTTGTTGCATTGTTTAAACTAAGATCAAAACCCTAGTTTAAAATTTTTTTTTTTTTTTTTTTTTTTAGTTTTTTTTTGTTTTTTAGTTTAAACTAGAGTTAAAAACCCTAGGTTAAATTTTTTTTTTGTTTTTTGTTTAAACTAGAGTTAAAACCCACTAGTTTAAAACCCTTTTTATTTTTTTTTTTTTTTTTTGTTTAAACTAGAATTAAAACCCTAGGTTAAATTTTTTTTTTTTTTTTTTTTTTTTTTTTTAAAACATAAAACCCTAGGTTAAAATTTTTAATGTTTGTACATTTGTTAATTGTATTTTATGTTTTGTACATTTGTTAAATATTTGATTTTTGTTGTCATATTTTAATATTTTTGTATTGTTTTGTTTTACAGGTGGTGAAGAGTCAGTACCATCAGTCGAAAGTATTTGCTAATGCATGGGATGCACTGACTATGGCAGATTAGGAGTGGCTTGATGCCCTTGGGCTCAAGCAGGTGACTTAGTTAGAGCCTATGGTGGGGGATCAGGCATATCTCACTGCCTTGATCAACTTGTGGGATCCCCACACAACACCTTTCATCTCCCAAGGGAGATGAGACTCGAGAGTTATATATTGTGATAGGCGGGGGACGGTGCTTTGGGCATGCGATGGAGATGGGGGAAGGTTGGGGAGCTCAAATCGATGATGCAAATATGGTGGAGGTTGACGAATTGACTGGGGATGACCTAGGGGTTCTGGAGTAGCCGAATATATAGGACATTTCGGAGCAGTGGGTGCCAAAGGCCTCCATCCCAGATGCCCATGCCTCAGGTAGTCCCAGGGACATGGAGCTAGGTATCGCATCTGAGATAGCACGATTGGAGGATCTATTACAGAGATGAGATGAGGAGCATGGGAGGTTGAGAGGGATCTCACGGTTGAGTTAGTGAGAGAGCTGGCAAGATGACGCATTGGTTACGTACCATCGATGGGAGGTGGATTGGGTCCATCAGGTTGGAGTTGGAGGTAGAGATTATCCGCCTCGATGGGCGGTTACCCTGAGCTCACTGGAGGTGGATCTTTGCATCGAACGAGAGACAATGAGACCGAGCAGTCTGCTTCCTCTCATCGAAGGTGGGTGGGTGAGGGTAGCGCTAGTGGGCATGATGCAGGGGCTGGCAGCAACCACCTTGAGAGGTCCCATAGGACCCACACCACTGGGGTAGTTCCAGTCGCACCGATCCTACGTGATCATGGTGGCCGACTCCCTAGGCTTGGGGTTTTTGAGTTTTTGATTTTTTGTGAGGTCAGAGGACCGACTTATTGTAGCCTATGAGCATTTTTGGTGATATATATACATGACTTTCTTTTTGATTATACACTTGTCATGATTTATTGTTACTTTTATGCACATTTATTTACGTTGATGTATGCATGGGTTATTATGAATGCGATGTTTCTAATTATATGATGTATGCATATGGAATGGATGAAATGATTTGTTGATAACTTGGCGGTGGCACCATAGACTGTACAGGATTTATTGGCTTTCTATACTATGTGATGACTTTGCGTGTGTAATAGAAAATTATTATTTTGGTTTGTATTTTTTGATGGTGATGCAAGAATGGACATGTACAACATTTGTTTTAGAATGTAGTTAAGGTTTTTTTGAGATTCAGATGTTTTAACTAACTAGCCAAGACTGTACATTTATCTCACAAGACTTTTGAACAAGGTACGAATCAGACTTGAGTTTGACCAAGTTATTTCACATCCCTGTGTGTGCGATTGAGTTTGTTTATGTGGTATTTATCAGGATACCGCCAGTGCGAGATAGGCTGTCAACCAAACCTGTACCGAGGATCACCTAATTAGCTCCACTAACTCCTTTGTTGTATTTAGTAAGATTAATCCATAGGACAATCTAAGGTACCATAAGCTAGCTCATCCACATGCAAACATTGGTCTACTCACACGCAAAGCTAATGTGATAGACATATCGTCATGCATTTAGGATACCGCCATTGCCAGGTAGGCTATCCACCAAACCCGTAATGAGGATCACCTAGATGGTTTTTCGAATGCTGAGAATTCCAAGGATTCAAGCTCAGGCGTCTTTCGATTGCTCAACTTGTTGGGATACTTGCTCTCATACATAGTGATGAAAATCACTATTTATTTTTCTTTTTTGTTTTTCTTTTGAGCAAGGGGTTTGAGTAGTGGTGATAACCACTGTTATTATTTTGATTTTTGATTTTGCATTTGGATTTCAAAGGTGAGCTCGTAGGTTGTTGGCTTGTGAATGGCATTGATCCCTTTTGGCTTTGGGGATGACTACCCATCCTATTCAGGGACGTGTAGTATGAATCCTTACGACTTTGGGGACCAAAGGTGATTGGGGATCTTATTATGTAATGGCATTGATACTTTAGGCCTTGGGGATGACTACCCATCCTATTCAGGGATGTGTAGTACGAATCCTTACGACTTGGGGGACCAAAGGTGATTGGGGATATTATTATGTAATGGCATTGATCCTTTTGGCCTTGGGGATGACTACCCATCCTGTTCAGGGACGTGTAGTACGAATCCTTACGACTTTGGGGATCAAAGGTGTTTTGGGATTTTTGTTAGTGGTGAAAACCACTATTTATTATGGGGAATTGGATGGGGAAGAGCGTGTCCTTTTGTCAATTCTCAGCATTCTCGAACCATTCGCACAGGGGGATGAACAGGCTAACCTTTCACCTATGATACCCTAAATTGCTTTGTAGGTTTCATCTTCCGTTCACACAACTTGGGAATTTTTATGTGTTTTAACTTGTGTGGGGATGCTACGTAACAAGGTGTGATCCAAGTAAAACATTACCTTTGTAAAATCTATCTGACTTTGTACAACTTTTGACTAGAAATCTAAAGATAGCTGAATGATGAAAAACCCTAACGACATTAGCGGACAACTGATTATAATATGGCAAAAATGTGAAGGGCGTTATTTTGGATGGATGTTTTTACAAAATGGACTAAATGTGGAAAATGATGGAACTGCCGAGCAATTACAGTCTATGGTGCTTGTGACATGTATGACCAACAAATATGCAATGTATGTATGTGATGCCTAATGCAGTTTATTATTTTTTTGTGTTTTGATTTTTAAGAGTATGCATGGAAGTGAGATGCAATTTTTTTGTTATTTTTTATTATTGTTTGTTTTTGTTTGTTTTTGAATATTTGTTTTTGACCAAGCGATTGTGGGAACCCTTGGAGCTTTTGGTTTGACCAAAGAGTTTATGGATACCTTTGGGGCATTTTAGGTTGACCAAGCGATTGTGGGATCCTTGGAGCTTTTGGTTGACCAAGGTGAAAATCTTGGAGCTTTTGGTTTGACCAAAGGGATTATAGATACCTTTGGGGCATTTTGGGTTGACCAAGCGATTGCTAGAATCCTTGGAGCTTTTGGTTTGACCAAAGGGATTATAGATACCTTTGGGGCATTTTGGGGTTGACCAAGCGATAGCTGGCATCCTTGGAGCTTTTTAGGTTGACCAAGCGATTATGAGAATCCTTGGAGCTTTTTGGGTTGACCAAGCGATTATTGGAATCCTTGGAGCTTTTGGGGTGGGCTATGGCTCTCTAAATGTGGAATGGCCTCAAATGACTGATGTTCAAGGGTTCTAGTTCCTTGATTCCTTCAAGAGAGGTGAGCCGGTATGTTCCAGGTCCTATTTTACTATCAATTACATAAGGACCTAACCAGTTTGCCATGAACTTGTCCCTTAGATGGGGCGGCAAGTTAGAATTTTGTTGGTTCTCTTTTAAGACCAAGTCACCAACCTGAAAGTCCCTCAGGTGAACTTTCATGTTGTATGCTTTCTTAAGTCGCTCTTGATAGATACGTAAATGCTCGAGAGCATTGATGCATCGTTCATCGAGCAACGTAAGCTGGTCTAACCGGGCCTACCATGTAGTGTCATCATCGATGAACTCTTGCATTGATATGCGTAGGGAAGGTATTTCCAACTCGAGAGGCATGACTGCCTCGGAGCCATACACCAGCAAAAATGGAGTTGCCCTAGTGGGCATCCGAATGCTAGTGCGATAAGCCCAAAGAGCAAGTGGGATTTGAATGTGCCAATCCTTATGACTATCTATGACCATATTTTTAAGGATGGCAACTAGCATTTTGTTTGACGCCTCTGCTTGCCCATTTGCCTACGGATAATAAGGTGTCGAAAAACTATGCTGAATTTTGTACTTTGTTGTCAAAGCACGCACATCTTTGTTCTTAAATGACGTCCCATTATCCGAGATGATCTTGGATGGAATACCAAAATGACATATGATGTTATGTAAAATAAACTCCGCAATGCGAGGTCCAGTCGTAGAGGTAAGCGGAATTGCTTCCACCCACTTGGTGAAGTACTCTATGGCCGTTATGATAAACGTGTGATGGCCTGACGATGTAGGGGAGATCTTTTCGATTAGATCTAAGCCCCACTATAAAAATGGCCAAGCCGATTGGATCGGCTGCAAGGCCTGAGAAGGTACGTGTGTCAAATTAGCATGGTGTTGACATTTCATGCACTTCCTTACATACGTGCAACAATCTCGCTCTAAATATGGCCAATAATAGCCCATGCAAAGAATGCGCTTTGCGATGGCCATACCGCTGAAGTGGCCACCGCATGTACCATCGTGCGCTTGGGTGATCGCCCAAGTGGACTCCTGCTGGTCCAAGCAATGGAGGAGGATCCCTTCATAGCTTCGACGGTACAAAATGTCTCCTAGCAAGACATGTTTTGCCGCTTTCTATTTGAATGATATTTTCGTGGCGTGCGTCAATCCAAGTGGGAGGTTACCTAGCTTGAGGTAGTCTCTTATGGGTGTGTACCAATCCTGCTGATCAGAAACCTCGATGGTATGAACTGCCAATCCCTCTTGAAGTTCATCCCTAGCAAAAGTTGAGTGGGAACGAACTTGTAAGAATAGCATTGTGTTGCTATTAAGGGGAATAGGGGAGAACAAGGACCCCTAGTTGGCATGATTCAGGCTATCATGGATTCGAGTGAACCTATCCTGAGATGGTTCAATCTGGATCAAGTGGATTCCTAGCGTTATGTCAGAGCTTGCACGCTCCATCATGGATTGTGATAATGTTTTGACTTGAATGGTTGTCATCTCACCAGAAGGGTCTTGCGGGATTAGTGACCCCAAGGAGGCCATAGTGTCCGCAAAATGATTCGATGATCGAGGGAGTGCCTCGATGTCGTACCATTCAAGATTTGCCAAGAATTTATCCACAAGGGCTTTGTAGGCCTATAGAACTAGGCATTTACATTGGAATACCCCTTTCACTTGGTTGACAATTAACAATGAATCACCAAAGATGTTCAAGCATTTGATGTTCATGGTGATTGTTGTCTGAAGACCTATGAGCAAGGCTTCGTATTCGGCATTGTTATTGGTGCATGGGAAATCAAGTTTAAATGATAGAGGCATTGGAGCCCCTTGCGGTGTGAAGAATACGATTCCCGTGCCACCCCCTTGCTCACATTTAGAACCATCAAAAAATAGGGTTATGTCGGCCTGTGACTCAGGCTCATCAGAATCTGGTGATTCTGAGACATGGAAGACCCCATCATCGGGTAGCTCTATGGTCAGAGGCTGATCATCTTCGAGAGGAGCCTCTGCTAGTTGATCGGTGATGACTTGACCTTTGATGGACTTTTGTCCAATGAATTCGATGTCAAACTCCATCAACAACATGATCCATTTTATCGTGTGGCTACTATGATAAGTACGACTCATCATGTACCGCAATGGATTCTCCTTAGACACAACATACGTCGTATTGCTCAGCATGTAGTGGCATAGCTTTTTGGTGGCAAATACCACTGCTAAGCATAGCTTCTCGACGTATGCATAGTTAAGTTCATAACTGACCAGGGTGCGGCTAAGATAGTAAGTAGCCTGTTCTTTATGTAGTTCATTTTTCTGGGCTAGCATGGCGCCCAATGCCACCTCAATAGCTGAGATGTATAAATAGAATGACACTCCTGGTCTAGGTGGTGCCAATACTGGCGGTGAAGCCAAGTATTGTTTAATGTCATCGAAGGCTGACTGGCACTCGTCATCCCAGTGAAATGCTACCCCCTTGTGTAATAATTTATTCATGGGTCGGCACTTGTCAGATAGTTGCGCTATGAAGCGCTTGATTGACGCGACCTTTCCCTGCAAGCTTCTGAGCTGCTTGATGGTGGTTGGGGGAAGCATTTCAAGGATTGCCTTGACTTTATTTGGATCTACCTCGATTCCTCATTTTGAGACTATGAAACCCAAGAGTTTTCCAGATGTGATGCCAAATACGCACTTCTTGGGGTTTAGTCTGACTTTATGTTCGATGAGGCGATCGAGGATCTTGCTTAGGTCATCGAGATGATCTGGGCGCAAAAGAGATTTGGCCAACAAATCATCCATATAGTCTTCCAAAGTTTTATGCATGTGATCATGGAAGATGTATGTCATAGCGCGTTGGTAGGTGGCGCCAGCATTTTTAAGGCCAAAGGGCATGACCTTATAACAAAATGTCCCCCAAGGCATTGTGAACGCCATTTTGAGTTGATCGTCGAGATTGATACGAATCTGGTTGTATCCCGAGAAACCATCCATGAGGGAAAGCATTTCATGGCCTGCTGTAGCATCTACCAATGCGTCGATGCTAGGCAAGGGGAAATCATCCTTGGGACTCGCTTTGTTTAGATCTCAAAAATTGGTGCATATGCGAATCCTCCCATCAGGCTTCTTGATGGGTACCATGTTGGACAGCCATGGTGGGTAATCCATGCAGATGACAAACTATGCATCCAACAACTTTTGTAGCTCATATTTGACCATTAAGGCTACTGTTGGGTGCATCTTACGTAGTTTTTGCTTGACTGGCTTGACTGTCGGATCAAGCGTTAGATTATGCATGACTAGCTATGGGTCTAGCCCCGACATGTCTTTGTAGGACCATGCAAAAACCTCCTTCTTCTCTTTGAGAAGGGCAATGTAATCGGCTTGCTCTTCAGGGGATAGACTTACCCCCAGCTTGATGATTTGTGGATTCATTGGATCGAGCCGATGTCTACGTCAGTCGTCTCTTCGACTGACATGTGGGACCCATCCTCCAACTGGTGTGGAGTTGGGATCAGGTGGATATCAGTTGCTGAATTTAGATCTACGTTTGGAACATCGGGTTCCTCTTCAGCATGGAAGATATCCTGAGTTGGTCTTGGGGTGAAATGAAGCATCTCACCGCAAGGCCAGTACTCTGATGGAGATGGTGGTGAGTTAGCATGATCCCAGTCTATGGCATCTAGGTTTAGATACAATGGTCATGTTGGATCGGTTGGATTGTGGATGGGGGCGGTTAAGTCAATGGAGATCATGTTGATGAAGTGAATTTGGTCTCCATTACCACGTGGGTGGTGACTCGGACATCCTTGGTGATCTTTGTGCTCCGGATCTGGCTCTGTGGGTATTGGCACAAATGGATCGGCCCTATGTGTGGATAAAAGGATAGGGTCTACCCTTGGCACTGATGGCTCTATAGGGTCTCTGGGTGGAGGGTGCTCTCTGTATGCCTAAAGTGGCAGATGCAACACTTGGTCCAACTGTGCCTGGTTCAAATGCCACCTATGCCTTGGCCCCATGTTTAGCTGTTCAAACATGTCATCAATGTCCATGGGGTATTGTTGCTATCGCATATGATTGAGATATGCCATCTCAGTCTCATCTTCATAATCGCTATCAGATATCCATAGGCCTTCATTGGCTCCGATAGCTATTTGTGGCATGTGAGGCTCGTTCTGCTCGAGCAAGTTAATTTGGTCCCATCGGGGTTGTTTCGCTCTCTACGGGAGGACCTGATTCTCTTGAGGTGGCATTTGCTCGATTGGAGCATTCAAGGGGAACATCGCCATGAAGTCCTCCTGATAATCATCTATGGGCGTCACTTGCGAGTGATTGCTATCGGACTCGAAAGGGTCCCAAGGTGCTACCTCATACTCTGACTCATCTTCTGAAGATCCTTCTTGGCCTTGTCTATATCCCTTTTGGAGGCAAGTTCTTGAACTTTCCCCTTTCTCGATCAAAGGGAAGGGGTTGTTGAGGCCCACAAGGTTGGTTGTTAACAATGGGAGATAATCCCCCAATGTGTACGTTGTGTTAGGATTGGCATATGGATCTTGTGCCAACCCATCCTTGTTGCCTAGCCCTAGGCCTTGCATGTTCTCTACCAAGATGTCAAGGGGCAGAGGGTGGTTGAACCCTACTCCTGATTTGTCGTACGACATCTGATATCTTGGTTGACAAAGAATGCGCACCCCTTGTTCATATCTGCCTAACCCATATCCATGCCAATTACATTGGCCAAGGTATTTCAAAGTGAAGTCCGGGTTGGACAGATAGTTGACGTTCTCAACAAAGGGCTCTTCGTCCTCTTCCTCTTGCAGGTAAGGTTCAATGTCATTGTCGAGGCCCCCATATACAAAATTTGTCTGGTTTGGTGGGTAGCCCAAAGGGACAATAGTGTCGATGGGGAGGCGAGGTCTCCCCATGTCCTGCATGGACTCAAGCGTGGGTGTTGCTACAATGTTCCACACTAGATACTCCCCCAGGCCCGTATTGGCCATCTCAATGGTGATCATTGGTGGTTGAGGGGGAGGGAATGGGAGTTCTTCCTGAGTCCACTCCATGTCGGGTGAACTAGGTGCCTCGACTTCCATTCGGCTAGGCACCTCTTCGGTAGAGATGGTTGAGACTGATGGTGGTGCCTCTTCCAGGGGTTTCTTCCCATTGTCCTTCGATGTGGCCATCGTAGGTGGCATCATTGGTGAAGGACCAGACGATGAAGATGGACCCGACTAGGGATTTGAGGTACTTAACAATGGGGATGTATGCGGAATCAGACCCTATTTGGATGGATTCAACTGAAAGTCCAAATGTGTCGATGGAAGGGTCGATTGTGGCATCAGCTGCACCGCATTGCAATACTTGAAGGGCTCTAAGTCTGCCGAGACCACATGCACTTGCCCTTCGTATGTGTACTTTAGGCATTGATGGGCTATCGAAGGGACACACTTCATGTCCCTGATCCAAGGCCGGCCCAATAAAATATTGTAGGCCATCTCACCTTCCAGGATGTGGCACAACGTAGGAATAGTCTTTTGTCCCACTTGGATGGGTAGGACAATTGTGCCAACCATCGAGCATATCGCGTCATTGAATGCTCGAAGAGTATAGGTGGAGGCCATAATGTGAGATGCTGGCAACTTGAGGTGCTTCAATGCCGCTATTGTGATTATATTGCTGGACGAGCCAGTGTCCACCAACACCCTCTTAAATGGAATCCCGTTGACCCATGCAATGACGTGCAGGGGTGGATCCGCCATATCACCAATCATCGATTTTAGTTCATCTTCTCTAAAGGTGATGACTGGTTCTGTACATCATTTTACATGTCCCACAAAGTTGTTGAAAGAGTTTGCTTCATGGGGCTGCAGCTCGATGGCTTTTAATATCTCCATTAGAGCCTCCCGATGGGGCGGTGATTGTTGGATGAGCTCGTAGATGGAGAGCCTAGCCGACGTGGTCCTTAAACTTTGGGTAAGTTTAGTCCGAATCATGGCCACTGGTCTAGGTGGGGGAGGTTGTGTAGGGTGTTGTTGAGGTTGTGACATTGATGGAACCTCTCCTGTAGCTACCGTGGGGGCAGCTGTGCTTGGGTACCTCTTGTTTCGAGTCACTATGCTTATCATCCCTACATACCCCTGCATGGGGCAGTTCTGTGTCACCTCATTGACTTGAAGGGTCTTTGCCTACGCATCATGGGTAGGCAGGGGGTCTTTGAAGACCTCCATCTATTGGTTGTTTGGTGCCACGAGATTATCCACCGCTAGCATCTTGTTGTCTATTAGGTCTTGCACTAAGCTTTTGAACTTCCAACATGCGTAAAGGTCATGTCCTTTCTACCGATGAAATCTACAGTACAAGTCTTCCCTATAGCCCTTGGGTTTTGGCACGTTGGGGTCTACGGGTCGACTTTCTAGCAGGTTTATCAAGTTTGCCGTGGACAAGCGGTCAAACAAGGAGTCTTTAGACTCTGTGAAGGGTGTGAATTGTCGCCTAGGGTGACGCTACTGATTTTGCTCTTGCCTATGATTTTCCTTTTCATAGGTGTCAAGAGGAACTGCCTGGTAATTAGCCTTTGGGGGTTGTGTTGCTTGTGCAGGCTTAGGTATGTTTATAGCAACTTGATTGACCGTGATGGGTTTCGGTTGCGTTGACCCAGTTTTGGCATTTTTGGGCCACTCTTTCTTGCGTGGCTTGGCAATCTCGCCATCCTGTATCTTGATCTCCTCTATGATTCTGGCTTGCGCCAGAGCTTCCTCGAGAGTGGCATATTGTTGTAGCTACAATAGCATGGAGATCGATCTTAGGCAACTTTTCGAGAACATTTGGGTCAGATCGGCCATGGGAGGGAGGTAAGGAAGCTTTGAAAGCAATGTCCTCCATCGATTTCCATAGGCCACCATGGTCTCCTCCTCATACTATCTGAGGCTAGCTAGGTCACTTAACGATGCCTTCTTCTTGGTATTGAAGGTGAAACGTTCGAGGAATGCGTCCACTAGCTGGTCCAGGTTGTTGATGCTATGCTTCGGCAACTGGGTAAACCAATCCGAGGTAGGGCCTACGAACGTGGTTATAAATGTTCGTAGAAGCAAAGCATCATTGTCCTGAATGCCAAAGCATTGGCTCAAGAATCTTGTCACGTGCTCTTGGGCATCCTCATCCCCTCTAAATATTGCCAATTGAGGCATTTTAAAGTGTTCAGGGTATGGGGGTGCAGGCACTGAAGGATGCATAGGGTGACTATGGAGCTGGCATAAAGTGGGCTTTTGGGGCCCAGAAGTCTTGGTCTCCATAGACTCTAAGCGCTCTAGTAGCGCTTTGTATGCATCGGAAGATTTGATTTCTTCCTCCTTGGTTTGTTCCCATTGTGAATTATGGGGAACTTGAGGCCTATGGAGGGGTAGCCGGATAGCACCCCCTACCTTGGTAGGGCATTTCAGCCCGCTCTTCTTCTTGCTCGAATTCCTCATAGGCTTCTTGAGGAGTTCCTGGGCATGACCTATAAACATGGGTGGGTGCCCATGGAGGGTGCCCATCATTGGCTCTAGGGGTGGTCTCCCGCTCAGGTCTAGGAGGTCTTGGAGGCAACATTTGATAAGGTCATGGAGACCTATCTCGCACCAAGGGGTTGTGCCTCTCATACAACTCTGTCCTATGCATGCGAGGGGTTGGGACCCTCTCAGGCATAGTGTTCTGGAGCAACTCATCTGTCTGACGTCGAATGCGCTCTTTGCTAAGGTGATACAGGTGCTCTAACTATTGTTGGTCTTGCTCAAGCTGCATGATTTGTGCTCGATGGGTGGCATGTTTGGAAAATGCCAAGTCGATTTGTTCCACCGTCTTGAGTCTAGGAGGCCTAGATGCCTCCCCTACACATCTATCTCGATCATGGTGATCCGAGATCTCTATAGGTCACTTCCCTCTATCGAGGTTAGCGGCATTCACCCGAGGCTCTGGCCTCAGTGGGTGATCCTGATAAATAGTAGGTGTGGAGGCGCATTGCTCCCATGTTGTGTATTGCTCTTGAGGAATATAGTGGTTTTCCTCATGCTCCCTTTCGTATATGTGAAAGGGGCAGGCAGAGTTGGCTCGCCCTGTCTGAAGAGCCTTGTGCTCTAGATTTGGCCTATTGTTTTTGATAGTAATAAGGGGTAGAGGAGGGATGATGTAATCATGTGGCCCCTCCTTATGGACCCTATGTTGTTCTAGCACTTCATCGCATGGTGGCCACTCATAACGAGTGTCTAAGGGAGCCCTCCCATCTATGTTGAGTGCCACATGTATGGACTCCTCCTGAAAGGGTCTATGTTGAATGGGAGTGCCCCTCGAAGGGGTGCCTCTATAGTCCCATTCCGTCATGGTATGATGTGGACTATTTTGTGGGTCAGGCCACCAAGGTGGTATGACCAAGTCCTTGGGGCTATAGCGGAGGTGACTTGTGCCCCCTTGTACACTTTTCGTAGCTTCTGCCCGTGATTGGGCTTGGCTACGGGTGTACACCATGGTGGTGTTTCTCTAAAATATGTGTACGTTTTTATCTTCTTTACGATTTTTTTATGCTACACTAAACAAAAAGGGGCCACACAATCAAAGCAATGATTATCTCATTTATAGATTAAAGGTGTGCCCTAGATCTGGTTCAGTGTGTTTTGATTTTTGTTTTGAAAGCCTTGTAAAGAAAATTTTGTTGTATATGCAATATGAGGGCTCTTATATCTCCCAAAATGGTCGCCCCTTCAATATACCACTACCAGGCCATTATACCGAACCTCTCAATATACCCGCCCTTACGTGAGGGAAACTATTGGTACGCGAGAGCAGAACAGTACGTGGAACATAGGCGGTACGGAAGGGGAATCACTCTATTTTTGACACCTACCATAGAAGACTTATCCTCATGCACTGGGAATCACCCCAGATACACTTGGTCAGATTTCATCAGGATTTACGTCTAGCAATAGTAGCGATCAGGGTTATGTATGCAAAATTCAAGCCAAGGTGGTGATGAAATCCACCGTTGGTCTTGATCAAGTGTTGGGGTTTTACGACCAACGCCTTGATGTTTAGATTATCTCGTGGTGTGTGGGGTTCTTTTTACTTGTGCAAAGAAAGAAAACATGCAGTAAAATTTTCTATGCAAGCAAAGAAATAGAAAAATCATAGAAACAGAGACAAAAAATTACAGAGGATGTTCAGAAGACCTACCTCTTCTCTGCCCAAACCGGATGTCCCTGAGTTTCTGCTCAAAAAATGCACAGAGAGCTAATCGTCTCGGGGTGGGATGAATAGCAGATCTGTATTCATCATAGGGTGGGATGAATGCCTTATTCATCCTAGGGTGGCATGAATTCCAGTCTGTATTCGTCACAGGGTGGCACGAGCAGCAGTCCAACGCTTGAAGGATTAACACCTGCAAGCAAAAACACAAAGTTTTGATCAAAATTTTGATCCCAAAATTAGGGGACAGAGTCCCACCATGATCGCCACTGAAATCATGAGGATACGGAAGCCCATAGGCATACCGGGTGTGGTGCAAACAAAAGCATACGAAATGCTAAGTCCTACAAATGAACAAAGGACTAAAGTGCATGAAAAAGGGAAAACAAACGAACTGAAATGAGATATAAAGCAAATGTAAAGTGCAGCCCTTATTTTTATTAATTTTTCTTTGAGATCAGGTTACAATACATCTCCTTCCTTTTTAGGAGCTAGGAGCGTTAGATATAGTTTTGTTACACCACGGATGGTACGCTTCCCTTCGGGATCTTCCGCATGCCCACATTTGAAATGGGTGGGCCAAACGTCACCGCCGCTTGCATGAATGCATCTGTAGTTCCTTTCTTCCCCTCCAATGTTGAGATCCTACATTCAAAGAAACAACAAATGATTAATAGCACCTACGGATGGAGGGAAATATGCAATCCCCAAGGCCTTCGGTTAATGCATGCATGAAATAATTAAAATGGTAATCAAAACATGTCAGAATAAGATGAAATTTGGATAGAAGCATGCAAACACTATCAGGAACACACTACAAAAGGAACAGTCAAGAAATCTACTATAGATTTCTAATCGCTCCAGGGTGGGACGATTAGGACTGTCATAAAATGTCAAAAAGCAACCTCCTAAATGTCCCATCCAGAGGCCTCCAAAACACCTACAAAGTTGGGGTTAGGAAAAATAGGGCATTTTGAGATGACCCAAGAAGGTCGGATTCTATAGATTCAGCCCGATCACCCTGTATCCGAAGATGCTCCCTGTATGTTAGTGAAGGCGAAAAACAATGAAAACACAGTCAAAACTCATCAGAATGGCATGAAATTTGAATGGAAGCATATATGAATGACATAAAATAAAATGCAAAATAAATAGTAAAGAAATATACTACATATTTCTAATCACTCCGGGGTGGGGCGATTAGGACTGGCAGAGGTAGTGGGGCGCCCGGGGGCAGGACGCCCACCGTTTGGGGCTTGGTTTTGACACCAATCCACTTGGGATGGGTCCAAAACCTCCTAGGGGGTTGTGTCAAAAAATTGGGTGGGGTATTGTGGCCAAATGTTTGGGTTCTAGGTCCGGATTGCGCTTCCAATGTTCACCCAATAACCTCCCTTCCAAAAGAGAGATCAAGGATGTAAGAAGCACAAGTGAGGGGTGAGGATGTAATTCGACAGCACTCCATTGCTCCAAATGCTCCTGCTCTATCCTTTTTTGGGGTGAGAAGACTCACCATTTTATAGACCTGAAGGTCTGCTTTGAATGTGCATGCAGGGGCGCCACTTGGCCATCATGCCTTCCCAGGGGAGAGAAGATTCCTCCCTGATTAAGGGCTCCATGACTGCCTCTATGACTGCCTCTTTGAGCTCAAAAATGCTCACTCGCACTCCCATGCATTGAAGGTGGAGTTGAGTGGCGGATCTGAGCTGCCATTTGTCAAGGTTTGACCTTTTTCCCATCAAACCTGCTATTCGCCCCACCCTGGAGCGAATGCTGCTAATCATCCCGGGGTGGGACGAATACTAGTTTGTAATCATCCCAGGGTGGAACGAGTAGGGAGCAGAGTGCTTGAAAGGTGCCAAATTGACCTCTGACCTTCCAAAACTACTGTGGGAGTGGTTAGGACCACTGTTTAACCTCTGGGGGCTGCCCTAGGGGCTATGTATGTCAATTCGATCAGTGCTTGTCGTCACATAATCGGATTGGTGCTATTTTGGTGTCTACAGCCCTTTATTTCCTTCATATTTTCTTGAACAAATAGAGAGGACCACTTCATTACCTTTGTTTCTTTCTTTATATATATATTTTTAATTATCAACCTACGTCTTAGGATTTTGAATGAATGCTCTCCATGTTTCATATTACATAACATACAAACCCTGGTAAACAACCTTCACACACCCCATTTTACCTTTATAACATAATGCTAGTTGGTAAATTAAATCTAGCACTCTCCCCATATCTAATGTTTCAATTTTACCAAAGAAGATATTCATAGTTTGTGCTTCCCAACTTTGAACAACCTTTGCCTAATTATGTGTAATGCTCCCATACCATTATCTCACTCAGCCTCTGATACATAGAACCTGCCTATTATCCATAATTTTTTTCAACCATCCATAGGCAATAACTATAGTCCAAAAGGGTATGTTAAATTTGAAATGCATTTCCTATATTATTCTCGTGATACTGTCACATCCATACAATAATAAGATAGAACACAATCATAATTTTGTTGTGACAAATATCTTGGTGTGTCTCAGTAGTGGTGCTCTCCCAAATATCATACTAGAGTAGTAGCATTCTCCTCCTATACCTCATAGGGCACACACATCACTCATGAATTGTCATACTCCACTTGCACAACCATTTCATTTGTTTGGATTGTTGCCTATAATATTTTGTGTGAGGTACAGATGGATGCATTACCAGTTGTCATAACCATTATTTTATGTTACAAAATTGGCTACCATATCCCACTGTATGATGAAGTTAGGAGCTTCATAGACATTACCAATACTTCTAAATTTAGATAAAACAACCCCCCTTTGTTAGAATGGAGATTCAAACAAGACATCCTCCATATAATTCACTGACAATGCATTGATTACCCTGTGTACGTACAACAAAGGATTCAATATTTATAATTGCAGCAACAGTATTAACATCGCCTGGATTAATCTCTGCTAGTCATCTATGACTAGCCCTGTGTACATCTTAGGATATGTATATTTTAAACCACATGGATGAATTCCACCCTGATTGTCATACCAAGGGTGCATGGATCATGAAAATTAAGTACACAAATCCTTCCAATATTGTCCATCAACAAGTGTATAGTCATTGGTTACATTCTAGCATCGTTTCACCCTGTTAATGACTTTTCTACTCAGATCTTCTATATTCATGAAATTTCTAAGATTATATCCAAGACCTGTAATGCATAGTAGCTCCAGATGCAAATTTTTACCTCCTTAGGCATAGGTCTACTAGATATTGCACAGTCAAAATCTACATGATTCCTGAACCACAACCAGCATCAAATGGAATGACAACATGTCAGTACGCTACTAGGAGTCTTTTCTTCAGCCCAATATAGCCTATATCTTCTATGCGAAGATAACACCAAATCCACATCCAACATTGTGGATAGTTCCTTCTTATTGTTATCTCCAAATGGAGTGATGTTGGATAATATGCTATAGTCCCATATGAATGGGTATCACAGTAATACCCTCTTGACCTGAAAAACCACCTACTTTCACTATTTTCCATTCACCATATGCTTATTTGAGCTACAACACAATGGGCCCACACATGCATGGTGGTTGAATCAATGGATATTTCTAGTATGAGTCCTGATTAGGTTAGAATTGAATCTTCTATTTTCTAATAGACAAGATAATCAAACGTTAGACCGAATAGCGTTTGTCAAGCCAGCTAACATCTATGAATATAAATCTATGTTGGGTTTTCACTGGAGTCCATGTTAAGTTTGTATTTTCCACAATGCCGGTCTATGCATCCACCCCATCATGTCAATGCATGTGCATTAGGTAAATGTCTGCCGATACCCTAGTCATTACCCTATTATCAGTCTTGTTTGGTGTCGAGTCATCATCCTACATCATCAGTGGTCTACATACATATCTCCATCCATGTTACCATGTCATCTCTACCCACTGTCTGTTCTAGTTACGGGCTAAGTTTGACTAAAAAATAGTGTCAATTATTTTTAGTAACCTACAATCAAATGGAGACATGAGTTAAATTTTTTTAAAAACCATCTCCTTAATAAAATAAACTAATCCTTTGAAATCCCATTGAGGCAGCAAGTCCCACATGCATAAATATTTATTTTGATATATATATATATATCTATCTCTTTTTTATTATATTAATTAATTTAATTTTTTTTTTAATTTATTAATTTTTTATTTTGAACATATTGATATATAAGTGAATGACATCACTAAATATAAAATTCTACCTACAACAATACACCCCATTAAAATCACATATATTACAACTATCAAACTCAATGTGACATTAAAAATTAAAACATTAAGTATTAATACTAATATAACATTAAAAAAAAACATTAAACAGGTGAAACTTGAAAAGCAATTAAAAGGTAAACACTTAACCCATGTCCCAACCTTGTAATTAAAAGATTAAAATACATGGGTAACGACCTTTTGATAAAATTATCACTCAAATACAACCAAAACTTCCAAAACTAAAATTTTAAGGTGGGTCCCAAAATTTGGCGTAGGTTGTGCAATGGCCACAACATTACCCTCTTTTGCTTTAAGAAATAAGGAGAACCTATCCTTATTACTAGTTGATATATTCTCATATCCTTCAAGGGTATCTATCAAGTTCTGAGAATACAATTCCATTTCACGAAATAATTATTTCTTAATAAAGGTATTTCTCATTATTTCATCCATATTCCTTCTTGATAGTTTTGACGTAGTGTTTTTTGCTATTCCTTAGGGTTGTATAAATGGGTTTGATAGAACCTTTGTAGTATTATACCTTATAAATCCCTACTTTAGAGTGTATGATCTTGATTTGATAAAACCTTTTGTAGAACTTGTGTTTTGTAGGCTTCCTTATATCTCCCTAGTTAAGAGTTGTGAATTTGATTTAATAAAATCCTTTTAAAAACCTTACGAATCCCAAATGGATTGAATACTTGATAAGTTTTGAATGAATGCTATTACTATCATGTTTTATAGAATGCATTATGTCTCCCTAGTGATTTTGGATATGTAAATTGATTGATAAAGTGCTTTTGAGAATAGTTTTTCAAATTTGGGTTGATTTTGTAAAGTTTTTTGAATAGCAAAAAATCAACTTATATTACACCTTGTTTTTTTTGGTAAGTTAAAAATTTTAATTATCAAAAGAGGGCATTTGAAAGGTGCCCCAACGCCTTGTACAACAGTGAGACAAGAAGAGGAACCCAAGAGGAAACCTGAAAGGAACACAACAAAGAGGTAAAAATCCTGCTACAACAAAAATAAGCCATCCTCGAATAGAAAGGAACAAAAAGAAACAGGCCTACAACCCGTAGGACAAAACCAGACCAAAACCTTCAGACCGAAGGAACGAGAAAAATGGAAAGAGACAATAGCAGGTGGAACCACATCCTCGCTTAGAGAGGAATGTCAGTATGCATAGGAGAAGCGGCAGCGGTTTCCAGCATGGTATCCTTTGCTTCATCCTTCGGTGCATCCTTAGGAACATCCTTCAAAACATCAATACAAGCTTCCTTTGCAATCTCCACCACATCCTCATCTTTGTCATCACCCTTGGCATCAGAGGGACCCTCAGCAATGGAAAAGGCAGGAATGTCCTTGAACGTATCACAGAAGAATAGGATACTGAGAGCTTGGCACTGATCCTTTAGCCTTGAAATTGCTTTACCTATGGCCATGTGGGTTGTTTCCAGATGATCAATTATGGCAGAGGTTGCCTGGATTGCAAGTTTATGAAGGTATTTCTCCACAAGATCAGGTGAATTGGAATGATCCTTTGTGGGTTTAACAAACGTGGAAGGAGGGGTTTCAAAAATTTCTTTAAGCTTGAGCCTCTGGGAACATCTAATAGGTGTACTCTCAACCTTGACCTTTTTTCTGATGTTGAAATTAGGAAGAGGTTTGTCATTTTTCTCCTTCCTCTTAGGTCTAGAAATTTTAGGACTGGGATTTGAGGAAGAATTTTCTTCATCAGACTCCGGGGCGGGGATGTTACCTTTGGGGAATTTCAAAAGGAGAAATTTGTACAGGACTTTAAAAAGCCCTTGATGATAGGGCAAACCCTCCTCTTTTTTAGGGTGGAGGTTATGGTGTAATCTATGGACCAAAAGAGGGCAGCGGGAATGTTCATCATTTTGGCTTCACGGAAGTGGTTTACGAAAGCCAAATGGAAACAGCAGAGTTGGGCTTCGGGATTATCACAGGTGAGGTATTGCATGATAGGTTTCAGAATTTCTTTCCAGGGAGTGGAGAGATGATGATGGTACAAACCTTTCTTGACCATCTTGTGAATCATTGAGGATTTCTCAAAATACGTCAGCTTCACTTCCCAGTTATGTTTATTCCTTATGATCACCTTGTCATCCATAGGTTGTCTCATCAGGTCCGCCAGTAGCTCGATATTAATTTAAAATTCCACATCATGAATAGTAACCAGGCCCTTGTTCTAGGACTCAACAAAGGCTTTTGTCACCTCCTCATCAACACCATAAAACAAATTGAAAAAATAAATCAGCGCTCCTTTGTCCTTCCACATGTCTCTGACAATGGATTCAAGCTCGAACACCTCAGGCTCAATGAAGATAGGTTTTCCTTCTTTCATGGTTGCAGACAGAAAACAACGAGAAGGAAAACAAAAGAAATGGCTAGGGATAAACAAGACAGGCAAAGAATCAATGCACTGATAGGTAAGCAGAGCATGCAAAGTGTCATATAAAAGGAAAGCGTTGTTGCAACTCTGGGTTTTGCAAGAAAGCCAAAGAGGATGCTTCGAAAAGGGAAAAAACTGCCTGAAGGAATGAGATTGGCTAGGGTAGATAACAAGGCAGATTTTTAGGCATTGAATGTTGCGATAGATAGTCGGGAAAACCAACGTCAAATGAAAATGTTGACCATCGAGGATGCTCAGAAGATGAAACCAAAAAGAGAGTCTGGCACAAGACACAAAAAGGATTGGGATGTTCACCCAATAAAGTCTTGGAACAATGCAACTGGCCAGATGGTGGAAGATGGTTCTCAATGAAACAATATTGTGAATATCAAAACACATGGGAGAAGTATGATTAAAAATCATGCTAGGATTTACCTTGGGATTCCAAGAGGAATCAATTATCAAGAAATAGGCACATGCATGAATGGGTAATTTAAAATTGAAACACAATGGGTCATGAGTCCAAATTTCAAAGTAAGGCATAGTCCTTGATGGAAGGGATAACAAAGGAATTAGGACATGAACCCAATGCTTCACGTGGAAGGCAGAATGTTGGGCAATGAACTAAATGAGATTTTCAAGATTCAACATGATTACCATTATTTTGATCACTTCTGACAAGCTCTGCCACCTCAGGAGGAAGAGTATCAATCCATGTCAGTAGTCCTTGGGTGTTAGCTCCAATATTTGCCAATATATCAGCAATAGAGTTAGCCTCTCTAAAGGCATGTTGAACAATGGTGTTATGCTACTGACAAAGGATTTGTTTACTTTCTTCCACAATTGTTCTAATCCTCCAGCTACTGGGTTTTGAAGTTTTTAAATAATTAATGATATTTAGAGAATCTCCTTCCACAATAATGTTCCTTGGAATATTTTTGATGAATTGGAGGCCTCTCCAAATAGCTTTGGCTTTAGCGGAATGATTGGAAAGGAAGCCCAAAGGTTCATAAAAAGCAAAAATAGAATTACCAGAATGATCACGTAGAATTCCTTCGGCTCCAGCATTGCCAGGATTTCCTTTAGTTGCTCCATAAAAGTTAAGCTTGACCCAACCAATCGGAGGAGGATGCCATTTAATTTTGGTCCTCAAAGATGAAGGATTAACAGGTCTTGATGTATCGAGGAAGATATTGCATGAATTGAGAATGGCTTTCTCAAAATGAGAGCAAGTAAAAGGATCAAAAGGGGCAACATGGAAATTCTCCTTGGCATATAGGATAACTTTATGGGCAATGATATCAACATGTAAGGTTTTTTTGTCAAAAATTCTTCTATTGCGTTCAAGCCAAATTTACCACAGGTAATGTTGTAGGTAGAATTTCCAAAGTCCTTTAAGCACTGGGTTCTTGAAAGGATTGGGCCACTGATGGAATAGCTCGATGATGGAAGGTGGTTGAGCCCAAACCAACTGGAAATTAAAAAAAATCTTGCTTATCACCATTCTTGAAAAAGGAAAAAACAAGAAAATGTGAGAAGTAGATTCCCAATCAGAAATGCAGAGATAACATCTGTTAGGAAGAGGAATGCCCCTTTTGATTAGGTTTTCTTTAGTAAGGATACGATCTTGAATGCACAACCAAGAAAAGGAGGCAATTTTAGGAATAAGGTACTTGGTCCAAACCAGCTTAAAAGGAATAGGAGTTTTAATATTGTTGAGAGAAAGCAAATAAGTTGATTTGACAAAAAATTCTCCATAATTAGTAGGTTCTCTCCAAAATTCTCCAGCTTATATTACACCTTATTACTCCTATTGAACTTAATAACTTTCTAGTTTGATGAGGTCCTAATGGTTGGATTTATTTTATCCTTTTAATGTGATTTTGAGACAAGTATACCAATTAATTTCCAACTCTTGATAATCCTTAATAAACCTCCTTTTATAGCCTTTGATATTTTGATATTTAATGTTTTAAAATTTTAATATCCTACTTTGGTGTGGTATTCCTTATAACTCCCTAATATGGAATATTATAAAACAACAATATTTGCAATAATATAATTTTAATTTTTTCCAGGTAGAAATCCTTATTTCTCCTATGTTTTAATTTGCAAATATTAAGCTATAATTCTCCTTTAAATTTTCTTTCAAATATGGTTGAACTCCTTATAGTTTTAACCTTATATTATACCCTTATAAATCCTATTAATGAAATCAAATTAGAATAAGGTTAATTCTTACCTTTATAATGTTGCAAATTCCTAGGTACTCGATGTTCAATTTTTAGACATAGATGATAGCTATATTTAGTATTCCTCTTGGTCATTATGACAAATGGTAAGCTTTGTATTCTCAAATATATATGGGTATATGATATCGGTAGACTTTAATGTTTGTCTTGAACTCCTTCTATGATAGACAATGGCTGATTTTTTATTTTATTTTGACTGCAATATTTGGATAGTGGATGCCTCAAGTCTAATCGCCTTAACCAAGAACTTTAAATGCTATTTTATTTTTTATACATTACTATTACTTGCTGCTATTAATATGTGTTCCTCCTTGGTATTTGACACCTCAAATAGGGATATATTCTTGTAGTGGGTGACAAGTGTCATGATAGTTTCACTTTAACACCTAGGAGAGAGATAGAACCTTGTTGACACTTGGAATTTTTTGTAGAATGGAAGATGAGCATTACAGTCTTGTATGAGCACTTATATTCCTTGGTGACAAGTTTTACTTCTATTATAACACTTACAACCTCCTTCTGTGTAACACCTTCTTAAAATTTCCTTCAAATGTACAAAGGATGAGTGCTCATGTGGGAGATGTTAGGGTTTCCTTCAAGGTGACAAGTGTCACCTTCCCTTTTGCATGGGCCTTCTCTTCTCAATGTATCTCGATACTTAATGTATTCTTTGCAAGGTTCTTTTATCAATGTATTCTAGCAACTTATCCTTTATTGTCTGCTTTTGATGGTGCTTGGTGCAAACTGGTTCTAGCTATAGTAGTGAGAAACGTTTCAGTGGCTATTGGAAATGCTTTTGTGGAGTTTTGAGATAATACAATGGTACCCTTGATTGCTCCTTATGGATGTAAATCTATCTAGTATAGCCTATTTTGTGTTTTATTTTCCTCCTTTCAACTTGCTATGTATTTGCTTTTGTAGATAATATTTTTCCTTCCTTGTGTTATGTTATGTTTGCTTGCAGATACCTTGATATGGCTGTCCAAAACTATGGATGATATGAGATCTTTGATATAATCCTTTAATTTTTTTGGAATATGCTTTTACATGGATTCTTTAAGTTGATTTCTCCTTGTGAAGAATGTGCCTTACTAGGAACCCTACGTATGTTTCCTCAACTTTGCAGATACGACATTGAATCTCTCGGATACTCTACAAAATTTCATTAATACTCTATGGTATCCACTTGGACACTTTGTGGCATCCACCTAGACACTGTGTGGTATCCCTCAAACATTATATGGCATCCACATGACCACATATCAAATCACACAGCTCCCAAAAACCCTAGTTCTATGATTTTTGTGTGATTAGATTTTTGAAAACATGCAACAAAAAATAGAAAAATGTAGTTCAAAAAATCAATATTGACAAGGTAAATTAAAATGTGAAACCCTTTAGGGGTCCCACTATGATCACCATTTTGTAAAGCGAAATCTATCAACACCGATAAAAGTAGTAAATCAAAGCAGATAACAATGTTAGGGTACCTAGGAATAGATATTTGAGGATATATTGTTATATTTTATAAGGGTTGGCATGGGCCATACATAACCTAAGGTTGATTGTATTATAATATTATATTATATTATATTATATTATATTATAATATTATATTTGTAGTAGGCTCCCCAAAGTAAAATGAAAAGATGGATATATAAAGAGGATATATTTGTTATTGTAATCATCATGGAGATGAATCTTATGTAATCGTCTTTGCCCATGAAGTGGTTTATGGGAATTTACCCTCCTTGAGTGGCTCTCTCATCTTGGGAGATCTTGTGGAGTTATTCCTTCCTTAAGTATTATTATTGGTGTTTCCCTACCTTAAGGGTATTATCTATCTGTCTCTCATTTATGGATTGTTATTGTGGATAATTATTTATGGATGAATGATTTGATATGTATGCATATTGGTGAATTATTTATGTTGATAATAATAAAGTTCTGCAAAAAATGGTATCAGAGCAATGATTTTGGCAATGTGGCAATTTTTTGTGTGAAATTGCAAAATTAGGGCAAATGTTTTTTTGGAAAAAATATCTCATCTTTCAGGAGCCATATCGCTGCAAAAGTTTTTCCGATTTAGGCAATTCTTGGATCAGTTTGTGTAGAACTTGAAGAGCTTTAAAATGAGTGGTCATATGAAGGAATCCGAGTAGCATTTATGGAGATATGACCTTTTGAATTTAGTCATACGAAATAAAGGTAGTGACAAATTTTGTATTTTTTTTGGAAAAGCGTCTCATCTTACATGAGCCATATCTCTGTGAGCGTTTATCCAATTTAGACAAATATTGGATCAGTTGGTGCAAAATTTGAAGAGTTTTAAAATGAGTGGTCATATAAATGAATCTAAGCAGTATTAAGGGAGATACGACCTTTTGAATTAAATCATCTAGAACAAGGGATAGTGATGAATTTTCAATTAGAAATTTTTTTGAAAGATGAATTTTGTTAGTTCGGGTAAGCTAATCAATTGCAATTTATTTTTATTTGGAAGAAAAATTATAGATTTAAATTTTTATGTGGAATTTTAGCTTCAAATCAGTGGGGAGATAAATATTTCTATGAAACCCTAGTTCATAAAACCCTAGTTTGCATTATTGGGGTGTGAACTTATGAAGCTACAAGATTTTTTGGGAAGGGTGATATTTATGATGAGTGTCATCTAATCCTTCACCATTTAATCAATATGTGTCAAATCCAGGGTGGTGTCCATGGCTGTATGCGAGAGTAGGGTATAACAGACTGTTATTCAGATCCTTTAGTTCATAGCTCTTATTGATGGGACAGTTAGTATTGGGGTGTTTGGTTTTCCTATGAATGTACTAAAAATGCTAAAATACTTCCTGTGACAGAAACATAAATGATCCTAAGTTATGAAAACTAAAGAAAAATGCATGGAAATAAAGAAAATCCACTCTTACTGCAGAAAAGCAAAGCTATACTACTGAAGACTGAGAATTACAAATTGAAATGGCTGAAAGTAAATCGAATTCCTAATGAAATCATCACACATTTTGCAGGAAAGATAACAGAATTGAAATGTTTATAATTGCAAAACCTAATGTCAATAGAAATTCTGGAAATGCTGCAAATCTGAAATGTGTTAAAAATAGAAAGAAATATTTGATCTATGCAATAACCTAAGAAAATTACAGAACCTGTCAGTTTCCTGCTGTCCTCTGCAGCCAGAATAAGCAGAATTCTGCCAGAAGAAAAGTCCTCCCTTGGGCCTGGAAGTGGCCCTTGCTTCCAGCACCAAAGGAGGCAAGTAAAACCTTTCTAAGCTGACTAACTATTCACACTTAACTCAGAATAAGACATGAATAATGATGCACTCTTTTATTTCATCAAAACAACATTACAGTAATGCAGGGAAAACCTGCAGAATACTGAATTACTGCAGCAAATTACAGAAAATCTGATTTATGCTACTCACACCTATTTTCTACTTCTTCTCCTCTATAACGCTCAACCAAATGGGAGCGCTTATTTATTCTAAACAAAACATCTTGCAGATAAGGTTTATAGCTATAATTTAGGTTTGTTACAACAGTTTTAGTCCAAGTCTTCTCTTGAATCCAGGGTTTGAACCCTTCAATCCTTATCCTCTTGTAGTGTTGGAGCATTCCCAAGTGAGGAACAGATGTAGATTTGGATAAGGTATCTCTTGAAATAGCTCAACCACCATTTTCTCCTTCTTTCAATAACATATTTGAGCAGTTTAGACTGTCTGCGCTCATTCCGAAGTTGTTCCGGAATATCAGGCGACAGAATAGGAAAACTGTTGTGTTGTCTTCAAAGGTTTGTATGACTGGTTGTAGCGGCAGATATGGCTTCTTTGGACACCCAGGAGACTAGTTCCATCCTTGATTTGAGTTGGGGTGGACAAATTCCATGCCATGTTGTAGAAATACAGCTGGCTAGAATTTGTATGACAAAGTCCAGTCTATCCTGCACAGTTTTCATCCTGACAACTTTTTGGCGCTAACAATTAATTTAAACAGGTGCATAACGGTGGAATACATTGTGGAAGACTATAAAACTTATACAAAAATTGCCTAAAGAGAATAATATCCTAATTAATGCAGAATTATAATCAGATTTCAGCAAAAACATGAATAAAGCAGTAAAAATAGAGTATTTGCAGTTTCCTATTTCTCATGCAAATATTACTACATAATGCATAATTATCCAAAATTAACATGAATCCACATCACAAATAATGCCAAATGAGTCTTAAAAGTATTCAAAAGAAGTCTTTGAATGTGGCAATTCAGTGCCTCATCATTCCCCCCAGCCTAATTCAATGCATGTCCTCATGCATTTTGTTCTGCAAGAAGGGCACATAAATCCACATCCAGGTACCGTTCCTTATATGGCCATACTTTGATGAAGGGTGAATAATATCCCCTGTGATTTCTGATTTCCTGGAGCCATCCTTGAAATTGATCTTCCTCCTGTGGATCACTGTCAAAGAAACATGGTACAGGTGTAATGATGGTAGGCATTCTATATCTGAGGCCAATCCATTGATCCTTGAGCTCATATATTATCTGTATGATGCTGGCAGCCCTTCGTCTTGACCAAAGCAGATTATTGGGTGAGATGGGTTCTCTCTTTCGGAGAGATATAGGCAGTTCATCCCATCTGCCTTTGCAGGCTGACAAAGCATTAGGAAATGATACTGAACAGTATTCTTGAAAATTATTTATACCATCCTGCAAATTTTTTAGATATAACTTCTTCACTCTGTCATCCCTCATTAATGTAAAATGTTCATTGGTGGCAGTTCTGTGGTTAAGATGAATTGGTCTGAGAAGCAAAACAACCTGTAACTCCAAGGCCTTGTTGGCCTTCTTCTGTTCTTCCCAGTAGA
Source organism: Wollemia nobilis (assembly GCA_028583015.1). Taxonomy (NCBI): domain Eukaryota; kingdom Viridiplantae; phylum Streptophyta; class Pinopsida; order Araucariales; family Araucariaceae; genus Wollemia; species Wollemia nobilis. The sequence continues at coordinate 1,025,231 of JAQPPZ010017088.1, forward strand.
CCTGATTTTGCAGAGTTGACTGAAACGCCCTCAATTGAACATCTCCAGTGAAAATGTGGGGAAGGAAAATGACTTCTGATGGCAGAAGGAATCTATGGAGAAACAATTCACACAACAAATTTTTATATTCTGTAGTGCTTTCCCAGAAAACTTCTACAAATTCTTCAGTTGTTTCAACTGTGTCTGTCAAGCCAGAGGCAATCCTCATGATTTGCCAACGCAAGTACTTTTCTTTCAAAATTAGGCTGTAAAACCTAGGAGGCCTTCTGCATTGTACTAGACATTCAACAATTTGGCACATACTTTGAATTTTTTCCTTCAATTTATTGACTTCAAAAGTTTTCTGTTCCACTTCCTTCTCAAGGTTCTTTTGAGATACAACTTTCTCTTCCAGTTGTTGACATTTATTCATCCAGAAGGTCACATCCTCAGTGTATTTGACAAGTGAGATTGTATCAGGAGGTCTAACAATAGGCGGCATTTGGGAAACAATCTCCACTTGTACTCCAACATCCACAGTTTCTATCATAGTGTTATCTGTTTGTGTCTCTGTTTCAACCAACTCAATTTTAGAAATGGCCTTTTGTGGGGATGACTGAGTAATTACCTGTGCTGGAAATATTGAACCTGCTTCTGCTGGTGAGGTGATTGCGATGGAGTCTTTAGACATTTGCACAACTGCCTCTGTGGGTTCATTTTCTGAATTCTGTTGAGTGTGTTGTGGTATCTCCATTGCTTCTGATGCTTCAGCAACTGACCTTTTCTCTATAGTGTCTGCCAGATTAACCAACAGATTTGCCATTTCATTCCCCGAATCTGTTTGAGAGGGTTGTTCTAAAATTGCCAGTCTATTTTTTATAGTTTCAATTTCTTGCCACAGTTTGGCAATGACATTATCCTTTTCTTTTAAATTGGCCTCATTCTTTTCAATCCAACCCATTTGAGTTTTAATCACACTCTTTGCTGCACGAAGTTGTGTTTCAATATCAGCTGCTTCCTCTTCTTCTGAACTTGAATTACCTGCTTTCTCTGCCCCTGTTTCTACATCTTCATCAGTATCAGGGTAATCAACTAGAGGTTCCCACTGATTAGGAATAAATGCATCCTCTTGTGTTTCTTCTATATTGATATGTTCTTTAGAATCAGAGGAGTAAGTATGAGTCATGGATGGTACTATTTCTGCTTCAACATTTTCTTGTTGCACATTACTTTCCATTGCTTGAACATCAACATTTTGTTTCTCTTGCACATTAATACCCCCTTGCAATCTTGAGGACCTCCTCAATTCCGGGACAGATGGCCCTTTCCTCCTTTTAGTACTACTTTCAATTTTTCTATCTTGCAGAATAGAAGGTTCCCCTGCCTCAGAATTGTGATGTTTTTGTGCACAGGTAATTTTTTGCTTTCGTTCAGCATAACGTTGTGTTCTAGTTTTTGCAGAGGGAGGTTCTTCAGGAGATGAAGGAGTTGCCCTAGTTGAGGTGCTAGGTGCAGAAGTGGAATTAGGGTTAGGTACTTCTGTTTCCTATTCAGAATGTTCACTAACTTCCTCTGTGGCAATTTCATCCCAGGTTCAAAAAAAATGGGTAAAACTTCCAGGATGACCCCTGAAATGGTATTTACATATCATTTTGATCAACCCATGGTGCTTCGGATATCCCTTCCCTGCTTGATATTTTTGAGACATGTTGGTCAATTCCTGGTATAAATATTGGGGCAAATTGACTTTAAGCTCAGGGTTTTCATGGCCAAAATGGAGATGAGTTAAGATTTTCATGTGGCAGCCAGAAAGAACAGGATATTGACCATCACAGGTAATAAATCGAATAACCCAGACAATGACCTCATCCCACGGGGTTTGCAAGCTAGATCGTTTAACTCCTTTGCATATGCCATTACTCATTATATATTCTGTTGGTCTATCATTGTTGCCCCTAAACTGATTAACGAGGTCTACGAGGGTATTCTTTCTAGACTTATTTATAAGAATTCCTTCAAGAGGTAGCTCTGTAATTTCACTGAGAATTTGAGGGCTTACCTGGATCGTCATTCCATTAATTTGTACTCGATTTCGCCTGAAATTTCTAGCGAATTCAGCAGTGAGCCCTTCTGAATGTCCTTCAAATTTTTGTAAGAACGGCAGGAATCCTCCTTCGGAAAAAATTTGCAGGCATTCTGAATCTCTCCATAAATATTCAATGTTGTCTGGTTCAATGCGATTTTTATAACCCACCATCCTGTCTGGTTCTTTGCTAGCTTCTCCCAATACACCCCTACTGTGGGAAATTTTTGTTCACCGCTATCAATTCTGGAATGGAAGGAATGAGTTTCGAAGTTGGTAGATACATGCACGGCAAAAGAATGATGCATGGACATGTGACGTGAAGTAAATCTGGAAGGTGGTAGCACCCAATTAATAATGCGCTTCTCCTCATATGATCTCGGAAAATGCGGTGACGTGGTCTATACGCCAACTAAAAACTGCCTCGTGATCACCTTCTTAAAACATGTGCCACCTTATGACATTAGAAATTGTGATGTGGCACAGTTCCCCAAATCTTATGACGCTGATGTAGGCACAGAAATCTCATGTCACGTGCTTCCGGAGTTAACTTATTCCAGAGTAGAGTATTCTAGAGTAGGCTTCTTTTATCTCTTAAGAACTCATTGGAATTAAATGCATGTGTTTATGCTAACTAAGGATTCCATACATCATATAATACATATTTACAAGATTAAAAAGGAAAGCACATACCTGAAAAACTGTTCTATCCATATTTTGTACAAATGCTGATTTCCAATTGTTTCTGCATTTACAGAGTGCAATTAGAACAGAACTGTCTCAAAACAGATGAATAAAACAATTGTGAATGGAATGAGGGGGAATGGAAAGGAGATGGAATGATGATGGGAGAGAGTGGAAAGGAGATGGAATGATGATGAGGAAAAATGGATGGAACATTTAGTGGATAGTAGGCAATCATGCCAGTGAACTGGTTTTCATGAGAGCCAAATTCAGATGTGCCTCAAAGAGGTTTTCACATTCTGATTTATTGATTTTTTTTTTTTTTTTTTTAAGACATCACTTGATTGAGTTGGTTTTAGAAGCAATGGTTGCTTCCAATACCATTACATCCATGTTTCCCACTTGTTTGAGAAATTCTTCCTTTGTTAACGGCTTATGATACACATGGAGACGATGACCGTTAACCACCATATTTCTTCTTGAATCATCAATTGGTGAAAGATGCATAGCTCCATTGGTGAACACTTCCTCAATTTCATAAGGTCCAAGCCACCGTGTCTGCAGCTTGCCAGGATGATCTTTATATCGTGAGTCAAACAACAAAGCCCAGTCGCCTTGTTGAAATTTTTGTTGTTTGATATGACTATCATGCCACAATTTTTGTTGTTCCTGGATCACCTCGGTCTGGTGCAATGCATCTCTCCATAATTCATCCAATGCATTGAGCTGCAGAATCTGATCTGTTTGTGCCTGTGACAAATCAATTCCCACTTCCATAGCAGTTCGAAGAGTTAGTAGTTCAAATTCAATTGGCAACAAAGGCTTTTTGCCATAAACTAATTCATAAGGAGTAAGTCCAGTAGTGGATTTCTAGGTTGTGTTGTAGGCCCAAATTGCTTCAGGTAATTTATCCACCCAATTCCTCCTATGGGCTGCTACAGTTTTGGTCAAAATCCTTTCTAACTCTCTATTTGTCACTTCAACTTGGCCATTGGCTTGTGGATGATAAGGTGAGGATTTTTGATGTTTGATTTCATATAGTTGTGTAAAAGCTTCCACAAATTTTGAAGTAAAATTAGGTCCTTGGTCAGTGGTGATAGAATGGGGAATTCCAAATCGCAGAAAAATTTGTGAATACAAAAAATCAGCAACTTTCTCCTCTCGGGCATGTTTGAAAGCACGGGCTTCTACCCATTTGGTTACATAATCAGTGCATACAAGGATGTGTACTTTCCCTTGGGAAGGAGGATCAATGGGTCCTACAAAATCTAAACCCCATCTCTCAAATGGTTCTGTACCTAATTGAGGTTGTAAGGGCATTTCACTAGTAAAGGTAGGTTTACCCATTCTCTGGCATGCATCACAATTTCTCACATACCTTTTCACATCTTTGTGCAGAGATGGCCAATAGTAACCAGCACCCAAAATCTTTCGAATGGTAGTTTTTACTGAATAATGTCCCCCTGATGGTTCATCATGACAAGCACGTAAGACATCATATATTTCATCTATGCGTAAACACCTGCGCAAAACATGATCAGGGCCACATTTGAACAATAATCCCTCTATCCATTCAAAATATGAGCTTTGCCTAATTAACTATTTTTTTTGTCTAGGAGTAAAATGAAAAGGAATCTTTCCTGAAACCAAATAATTGGCTATATCAGCAAACCAAGGAGTTTGTATAGAAACTGCGAACAACTTTTCATCAGGAAATGCATCCTCAACCAACTCTGCTGTATCTGCATTGGGTAACCTTGACAGAAAATCTGCCACCACATTAGACTTCCCTGGCTTATTAACTATAGTAATATCAAATTCCTATAGTAATATTAGCCATCGAATAATTCGTGAACTAACCAAGGGTTTATTCATCAGATATTTTATAGCAGCATGATCTGTGTGGATGAATACTGGATACCCTGTGATATAGTGTCTAAACTTATTAATGGCATATACTACAGATAAGAATTCTTTTTCAGTTGTGGTGTAGTTCTTTTCAGCTCCAGTCAAGTTTTTACTAATGTAGTATATGGCATAATGTTGCCCATCTTCAATTTGGCCTAGCGCTGCTCCAATAGCAGTATTGGAAGCATCAGTTTGAATATGGAAAGGCAGCTCCCATTTAGGGCCTCTCAGTACTGGTGGAGTGGTTAATTTGTCCTTTAAAGTTTCAAAGGACTTCTGACAATCAACAGACCAAACAAATTCAGAATCCTTTGTTAATAATGTAAACATTGGATTAGCAATGGTACTAAAATTGGCAATAAATCTACGATAAAAGCCAATATGTCCTAAAAAACTTTGTACATCAGTTTGAGTTTTTGGAGGAGGAAGGGTTTTGATTACTTCTACTTTCTTGGGATCAACTTTGACTCCCTCAGAAGATATGTGGTGACCTAAAACAATCCCTTCTTCCATCATCAAGAAACATTTCTCTGGATTGAGTGATAGATGATATGTTTCACAGCGTATAAGAACTTTTTCAAGTTGTTCAAGGGTATACTCAAAAGAATCACCAAACACAGTGAAGTCATCCATGTAAATCTCTACACTCTCGTTGGTCAAATCAGAAAATATAGCTATTACAGCTCTTTGAAATGTTGCGGGTGCATTACACAAACCAAAAGGTAGAACTCTGTAAGTGAATGTTCCCCAAGGGCATGTGAAAGTTGTTTTTTCCTGATCCTCTGGTGCAACCTGGATCTGATTATAACCACTAAAACCATCAAGGAAGCAGAAAAACTTCTTACCAGCAAGAGTATCCAGCACTTGGTCTATAAATGGCAATGGAAAGTGGTCTTTGTGTGTGACCTTGTTCAATTCCCTATAATCTACACACACTCTCATTTTCCCATTTTTCTTTGGAACAATGACCAATGGTGAAACCCATTTACTATCTGAAATTGGATAAATGAATCCTACATCCAACAATTTTTCAATTTCTTCTTTAACAATGTCTTTTAGAGCAGGATTCAAGCGTCTTTGTGGTTGTCTTACCGGTTTAATATCTTCTGTATATATCCTATGTGTACATACATCAGGATGTATGCCAGCCATGTCCTTGTAATTCCAAGCAAAAGCTTGAATATGCCTCTGTACAACAGTAAACAATTTGGCTTCTTGCTCAGTAGTTAACCAACTATTAATGTTCACACACTTTCCTGGTTGTATTTCAATCTGCTTGACCCCAGGAAGAATAGAATTAATAGCCTCATATTTACTGCTGATTAATGTATTCAATGGACAATGATGTGGCTGCAGAGTATGAAATACTCTGGACTCTGGTGTAAAGGTAATACCTGATGGAATCATTTGCATAGGACAAGTAAAAGAATTTAGAAGATGATGGTGCCACCCATGTGGCAGTGTGAAGGAGCTTTCTTGTAAAGGAATGGAAGTCATAGGCTCGGCAATGTGTTCATTATCCTTCCATAACAATCGATGGATCATAATTTGGTCATCCTTAAGGCCTTCTTCATGCAGTGTTTTTACCAAGACTGATTCATATTCAAATATTTCTCTTTCTGATGAATTCAGTTCTTCAATATGTTCTTTTACTACAACAGTGGCCAAGGTGACAAGAGTTTCCTGTTCTTCTTCAGATTCAGGATACCAAATTTGTCCAGAATATTTGGCTGAAGGTTGGGCTGGTGGATACAAGGAGATTTTCTTCAAATCTACACCATTGGAGATGGTCATTTCTCCTGACCTGCAGTCTATAAATGCAGCTGCAGTAGCAAGCCAGGGTCTTCCTAAAATAATAGGATAACCATTAGCTACATTTTTGGGTTGTAACATGAGGAAATCCATAGGATATTCCCAAGAAGAGACTTCAATGGATACATCCTCCAAAATTCCCTCTGGTTTAGCTACTGACCTATCCGCCATTTCCAAAATAGTGGTAGTAGGACTCAGATTGTTGAGCTACAATTTTTGCATAGTTTCTTTGGTCATCACATTGATTGCAGCTCCTAAATCTATAAGTACATTTGGAATTTTAACCAATCCCACAGTGATGGTAACCACTGGACTCCCTGGATCACCATACTTAGGAGGGACTAGCTTCCCAGAAAGTAGATCGGCCAACTTCCCTTCTACCTACACAGTTTTTGGAAAGGCCTTCTTCTTCCTACCAGGTTTCCTAATGCACAAATCCTGAATGGTTTTTCTAATCAGAGGTACTTCCTTTATTGCCTACAATAGTGGAAGTGAAATGGACATTTTTCTTAACTCAACAATTAATTCTGATTCAGGGGTTGAGATAGTTTGATCAAACCTTTCAGGATATGGCAGATTTACTAAGGCAGGTTCAGGTTCCCCTTTGTCTATTTTTTCTTCCTTCATTTCTGTTTGTAATGTTTCTGGATTTGGCAAATCATGTTGTCCATCAATTTCTTCAATAGTGGGTGGTGCAGGGTCAGGTAAAACCCTCCCTGATCTTAACTGGATGTTACTACAGTCAAGAACATGGATTGCAGCAGCAGACTCCTCAGACCCAGCTCCATAAATAGGAGCTCCAGGTCTATTATTATTTGGGTTAGCAACAGGCTGAGCTGGGAGTGGAGGTTGCTTGACTGGTTGTGTTTGTGGTGGTTGGTTTCTTCCCTGGAAATTTTGATTAGGAGCTGGCAAAAATTGTTGGTTTGGTGCTTGATACCATTGTTGAGATGGATATTGTTGTCCCCACCTTTGTCCTTGTTGATTTTGTACCCAAGGTTGACTATTTGAAGGCCATGGTTGATTCCAATTGGAATGTGACCAGTCTTGAGGAGCTGTCCAAGAATGTTGCCAGGGTTGCAAAGGAGGTTCTGTGTATCCCCAAGGCATGTTCCAAGGATTTTGTCCCCAACGAGGAGTATTTGCAAAATTTCCTCCCGGTCTCTGTCCTATCACATTAATTTCCTCAGCTTGGGTTTCTAAAACATTCTTCAGATGGGGCAGAAAGTGACATTTATCAGTTGTATGTCCCTTTGAACAAATACCACAAATGGCTGATATTGTAGTTTTGTCTAATGGACAATCTTGTAGGGCATGCTTATTCCTGCACCTAGGACAATAGATGGATAAAGGTGATGAAGAATTGCCTTTTGGAAGTCGTTCCCCAAATGCAGAGTTTAGTTGAACCAGAATATCAGTCTTCATATTGGCTAACTCTTCCATTAATTCCTTGGTATCCACATTAGTAGGATTCTTCTTCTTCCTTCTATGCCTAGTTCGAGAATAATTTCTACATAGCTCCATAATGTCATCAAAATCAATTTGATAAACATCTCCTTTTCCCATTATATCCAATACTTCCTTAGACTCATCTGTTAGTCCTCTCAAAAAGATAGCTTTTAACACATCTTCGTCTATACCACCAACTCATTTCTGAATGAAAGCAAATCGATCAAGATAATCTTCCAAACTTTCATCTTCTTCTTGCCTAATCCGAAACAACTCATCCTTCCTATTACGTACCCTACAGTATTCCTGATACTTGTCTAAGAATGCAGTTTCCATTTCTGCCCAAGTGTGAATAGAATCTGAGTCCAGACTCATGAACCATCGTAATGTTGCATCCTTAAGAGTAGAAGGAAACAACTTCAATTTCTGATTATCAATAATATAATCATAAGTTTGACACAAGATCTTAAATTCAAACAGGAATTGGTCAGGATCTTCAGAAACTGTCCCTCTGAAGATTGGTAATACTGAGGGAGAAATAGTTTTCATAGCCCCTGGCTGACCAGCGGCTAATTGTATAGGGTACTCAAAAGTCTTAGCAGGAGGTTGGACCGCCATATTGTCTTGTTCAACCTGTACTATTGGTATTTCTTGCTCTGGTTCAGGTTTGATTTGTTCGGCTAGTTCTAATGGATCAGGAGTCCTTTCTCTAGGTCTTTCATGAATTTCCCTTTCAGCAGGTTCTTGAGTTGGCTCAACTGTTGAAGAAGATGATTCTCTTTTTAATCTTTCAGGGTAATCATACACAGGCAGTTCTTGTGAAGATCGCCCTCCTGGGAATGACCTACTACTAACAAACCTTCCTCTTTCGTCTCTAGGCCTGTTCATTCATGCTTATGTCCTAAAGCATCTTAATCTCAGTTTCGCAAAGACCGTGACCTAAAACAGGACAGTCTCTGGACTGTTAAACCTTTACTAACAACACCTATAGTTCCTCGACAACGGTGCCAAAAATGATGAGTGTCGTCTAATCCTTCACCATTTAATCAATATGTGTCAAATCCAGGGTGGTGTCCATGGCTGTATGTGAGAGTAGGGTATAACAGACTGTTATTCAGATCCTTTAGTTCATAGCTCTTATTGATGGGACAGTTAGTATTGGGGTGTTTGGTTTTCCTATGAATGTACTAAAAATGCTAAAATACTGCCTGTGACAGAAACAGAAATGATCCTAAGTTATGAAAACTAAAGAAAAATGCATGGAAATAAAGAAAATCCACTCTTACTACAGAAAAGCAAAGCTATACTACTGAAGACTGAGAATTACAAATTGAAATGGCTGAAAGTAAATCAAATTCCTAATGAAATCATCACACATTTTGCAGGAAAGATAACAGAATTGAAATGTTTATAATTGCAAAACCTAATGTCAATAGAAATTCTGGAAATGCTGCAAATCTGAAATGTGTTAAAAATAGAAAGAAATATTTGATCTATGCAATAACCTAAGAAAATTACAGAACCTGTCAGTTTCTTGCTGTCCTGCTGCAGCCAGAATAAGCAGAATTCTGCCAGAAGAAAAGTCCTCCCCTGGGCCTGGAAGTGGCCCTTGCTTCCAGCACCAAAGGAGGCAAGTAAAACCTTTCTAAGCTGACTAACTATTCACACTTAACTCAGAATAAGACATGAATAATGATGCACTCTTTTATTTCATCAAAACAACATTACAGTAATGCAGGGAAAACCTGTAGAATATTGAATTACTGCAGCAAATTACAGAAAATCTGATTTATGCTACTCACACCTATTTTCTACTTCTTCTCCTCTATCATTATCGCTCAACCAAATGGGAGCGCTTATTTATTCTAAACAAAACATCTTGCAGATAAGGTTTATAGCTATAATTTAGGTTTGTTACAACAGTTTTAGTCCAAGTCTTCTCTTGAATCCAGGGTTTGAACCCTTCAATCCTTATCCTCTTGTAGTGCTGGAGCATTCCCAAGTGAGGAACAGATGTAGATTTGGATAAGGTATCTCTTGAAATAGCTCAACCACCATTTTATCCTTCTTTCAATAGCATATTTGAGCAGTTTAGACTGTCTGCGCTCATTTCGGAGTTGTTCCGAAATATCAGGCGATAGAATAGGAAAACTGTTGTGTTGTCTTCAAAGGTTTGTATGACTGGTTGTAGCGGTAGATATGGCTTCTTTGGACACCCAGGAGACTAGTTCCATCCTTGATTTGAGTTGGGGTGGACAAATTCCATGCCATGCTATAGAAATACAGCTGGCTGGAATTTGTATGACAAAGTCCAGTCTATCCTGCACAGTTTTCATCCTGACAACTTTTTGGCGCTAACAGTTAATTTAAACAGGTGCATAATGGTGGAATACATTGTGGAAGACTATAAAACTTATACACAAATTGCCTAAAGAGAATAATATCCTAATTAATGCAGAATTATAATCAGATTTCAGCAAAAACATGAATAAAGCAGTAAAAATAGAGTATTTGCAGTTTCCTATTTCTCATGCAAATATTACTACATAATGCATAATTATCCAAAATTAACATGAATCCACATCACAAATAATGCCAAATGAGTCTTAAAAGTATTCAAAAGAAGTCTTTGAATGTGGCAATTCAGTGCCTCATCAATTTATGCTAGAGAATGGTGGAAAAAATTTAGGTCTCTATATTGTAATAATTCTTTCTATAAATCCATCCTTAGTATAAGTCTTAAAGGGGAAACTTTGTCTTGGTTGATAAATTTTCGTAAAGAAAGGAATAATGAATGCACTTCGGATGAAATAGAGCATGCATTCTTGAGTAAATGGGACCCATATTATATAGATAGCCTAATGGATGTCATAAAAGACCTTGAAAAGAAACTACTAGGAATTCAAGATGAACGGAATGAAATAAAAGGAGAATGGAAAGTTTTCAAGAAACAAAATGAAGACTATGAAAAAGAAAAAAATTACTCAATAAGGAGAAAGAGGAAAATTTTAAGGAAGATAGTGGGAAGAATGAAGCCACATATTTAGATTTTCAAAAGCAAGCAAAGGATCAAAAGGGTCTAAATTTAGCTAAAAGTTCTATTTTGCAGGTTCATGGAAGCATTCAAAAGGAATAAGTTATTATTTCCATTGATCCTGGTAGAAGATATAATTTTATTAATATTGCTTTGGCTAAGAAGTTGTAAGTTCAAGCAACAAAAATTAAGTGCATACAGCTAGAGGGTGAGCATGTTCAGATTTTTGAAGATGTGAAGATCACCATGGATAAATATGTTTTACATTCATATTTCTATGCTATTGAGATGGATGATGAGGATATTGTTTTTGGTTATACTTGATTAGATTGTTTGGGTACTGTTAATATTAATGTGCAAAAGAAGTTTATGAAGTTATAGTACAAGAAAAATAAGATAACATTGTAGGATATTTCTTAGTTTAAGGAGCAAGGATCCAAGTAAAATCAAGAAGTGCTTGTAGAGAAACAAATTGAAGAACCTATAACAAAATCCAAGAAGATAGTAGAAGCAACAGAGTACATAGAAGAAGTAGTAGTAATTGAGTCCATGGAAACAACAGTAACAAAGTCCAAGGAAGCTTTGATAGAAGAGCAAAATGACACACCAAACAAAGGGAACATGAAAGAACAATGTGTAAAGAAATTTAGAATAGTGGAGACAAATGTTGAGGAGTCAAAGAAGGTAGAACATCAAGTTAAGGTTGCACCATATCACCATCCACACCACCATGAGTAGAAATAATCTTGGAGGTATGGTTCAAGGCAGAAATATTATGGTTCTACATGGAATCAGAAGGGCACCAACTATGGCAGTGTTTGGTAGAGAAAGCATAGTGATCCTATTTTTTAGAGTGGATCATCAACATCAAGAAAAAAGTGGACCCATCATTCAAGTTATCAAAATACAATAGCAAAAGCATGGAGCCAACAAAGAATATTTGGATACTCAAGTAACAAAATGGTATACCAGCATAAACATGTTTCACTTGGATGTATGGATGATCGAGATTGGTACCAGTTGCTAAAATTGTTAGCAAATCATATTATCTTGTTTCTTCACATGTTTCAAGGATGAAATATTTGTAAGAAGGGTGGCATGTTAGGGTACATAGGAATAGATATTTTGGGATATATTATTATATTATATAAGGGTTGGCATGGGCCACACATAACCCAAGGTTGATTGTATTATAATATTATATTATAATATAATATTATATTATATTAGTAGTAGGATCCCCAAAGTAGAATGAGAAGATGGGTATATAAAGAAAAGATATTTATGATTGTAATCATCATGGATATGAGTATTATGTAATCGTCTTTACCCACGAAGTGGCTTATGGGACTTTGCCCTCCTTGAGTGGCTCTCTCATATTGGGAGATCTTGTGGAGTTACTCCTTCCTTAAGGATTATTATTGGTGTTTCCCTACCTTAATGGTATTATCTCTCTCTCTCTCTTATTTGTGGATTTTTATTGCAGATAATTATTTGTGGATGAATGATTTATGTTAATAATAATAAAGTTCCGCAACAAAAAATGTATGTATATATAATGAAATATCTTATTTATTATAAACTTGAGGAGCCTGGCTCTATACTTTATACATAGATATGCCCCAAATTAGGGGTTATAATACAATATTTTTCTTTGATACAATTATTACATTTATATGGTTTTAAAACCTTCATTCAAATGAATGTTGATATCTTTGGATCATCTCCACTCCAAACAAGTGTGAGTGGGCTTGTATATTCCTATAGGGCCACTCGAAGCTGTAATAATCATCAATAGAAACACCTCCTATAACCTAAACACAAATAGATCAAAATAAAATTAGTAACACCTATAGGTCCTCCACAATGTGAGGCCTACTAAAACATGAAATTGTAAAATACTAACCCTAGCTAAAATACTTGCTAAATGAAGTGCAAAAATATAGAAAATGTAAGTAAATAAATAAAAATTAATACCTTGTCAAAATATGCTTGATTTGATGGATCTACACTCTTGATGACTTGATTTGGTGATGCACAAATTCCCATGATCATCTGAGTATTTGGTGACTACAAAACAATGAACTTTGAACACCCTATAGCATTCAGGGATGGCAATGAATGCCCTGTAGCATTCCAAAAATGCTCTACAATATTCAAGGAACACCCTTTAGTGTTTTGGGATAGTGGGGAGGATGTTATGTCAAATATGATCTAGTTCATAGAGTTTTGATGATGGATATGGTGGATGTGGTGGTGGCAAGGAGGAAATGTGTTAGCAGAGTGCTAGGGTTTATGAAATGATGGATGATCAATGATTTTAGATCTTGACCTCTCAAATTTTTTTTGGGTAGGATGTTAATTTTTTAAACCCTCATTCTTAAAATTTAATGATCTTTAATGATTTTCCCTTGTGATTATGATTTGATAAGTGACATAGATCATGTTAAATGAGTGGCCAAGATTAAGTTGTGATGGGCGACTGAGATTTATTCATATATATATATAATAATTATATTTATATAAATATATATATATATATATATATATATATATATATATATATATATATATATATATATATATATATATATATATATATTTTATGAATGGCTATGATTTGATGATGAGTGGATGACAATTGGATAGGATTTGGTGTCTATAGATGCCCTTTTTGTATCATGTTGCATGAAACATAATGCGATGCAAAAATAAGAGACACCTGGTTTGGTGAAATGTTTTATTTGGTGCACAAGAAGACTCTAAAGACAAGAATTGTGGTTGTAGATTATCCCCTCAATTGGTGAATGAGTGAAGAATGCATCTCACGAGCCAATTGATAGAATTGTGGATGATATAAATGATTTAAATGAATGTCAAAGATGCAATGAATATGAATGGTGCAATGATTTATTATTCTTTTGCCCTAATAGAAAAGGGGTTTTTGACATGTGGATGATATGAATGATGTAAATAAATGTGAATGATGTATCCCAATGTGGGAAATCAAAATAATTTTTTTTTACCAAAGTTTAGGCTGAGGTTGTGTTGTTAGAAAATATACCTTTTGGCATTATTGAAATGCAAAATGGTGAAATTGTAAAAAAATGAAAAAGTAAAATGAACCAATCATCCTAGGGGCTTGTTAGTGATTGTAGCAATTCCTAAATGTAATATGAGGAAAAAAATATCCTAGTGGGATTTTATCCTTGGTGACTCTTGCAATGTAAAATAAATTATGCAATGAAAGTTTTCTAGTGTTTGCTATCCCATGGAAAATGGCATCAATGATAGCTTTTGAGCAAATTACTCTAAGAATCATATCACCCAAAAAATGAGGGACCATAAATATTTTATTTTCAAACAAGAGGATGTTGGATGATGATATGAGCAAACATCCTTATGGTGATCTACCCATTCTACTAAATTGCATGGATAACCAATCACTACAATCACCAGGGGAATAGAGTAAACATCTAGATACGAGGTTCACTTAAAAATATGAGTGGATTTGATAATGTTGTGATGGCCAATGCATTTATGGGAAAATTAGACAATTTTGAATGATGATGTATGAGTTTGAATGAATATGGCAATGCATTGATGAATGATTTTGATGGTTTTATGAAATTTGGAATTGTTTTGGGATATTTTAAAACAATTTAAGGCATTTTTGCAACTTTCGGTTGCAAAAAATAAATAGATACCCAAATTAATCCATGTTATACAAAAATATTATGATATTATGTGATGAATTATTGGAATAGCAAATGTGGTAGTTTTGTGAAATTTTGAACCATTTTAAGGCGTTTTGACGTGATTTAGGTGTTTTCGTAACTTTTGGTCATAATTGAAAATTAAGCACCCAAATCAATCCATGTTATCACAAAATATGATGAATGATTGGAATAGTGAATGTGATAGTTTTGTAAAATATTGGATCATTTTGAGACATTTTGATGTGATTTAGGCTTTTTGTGACTTTTGGTCACAATTGAAAATTAGGTGCCCAAATCAATCCATGTTATCACAAAATGTAATGGAGTGATGTAATGAATGCATGGATGGAGTTTGTGGTGATTTTGTGGGATTCTACTATATTTTGGGGTCTTTTGTATTATTCTGGATCCAAACACCAATCAAAATCCACATCATGCACAAATGCGGGAGAGTGTCTACTAGGGTTATGCATAAGGGGTCAATCCCAAAATGTATTTATAAAAATTTTGTGAATCAGTTTCAAAATCTAGGTGAATAGTGTCCAAAAACATGTAGAAGGTTCACTATTATTAGGGATAATGTTGGAAATTTAAACTTAAAATGGTCAAATTATTACAAAATTGGGGTGAATCGCCCCAAAAATAAATTTACACCAAGAAATTTTTGGCTAATGGAGCCTATTCAATGGTCCCAAATTTTAAAATCCTAATTTTAACCAATTTGGTGATAAATAGTCGCTATGCATAACCCTAGTGTATACCACTTGGTAGACGTAGGGAAGCATTTGAGTGCACTAGTAAGATACCCTGGGAAATTTGGGTGCACCAAAATTGACTATAAAAGGGCTGCATGAGTGAAATTAAATTCATTCTTATATTTTAGAGTTTGAGGAGTGATATCTAGGTGAAGGAGAGTGAAGGAGTGTGAAGGAGTGTGGAGAAGTTTGGTGATGGCAATGGAGGGAACGAGTGTGATGATGAGAGCTAATACATGGGTGGAAGAGGTAAGTTCTCGTAACTCTCTTGTTTTATTTTGCAATGTTTTTTATGCAATGTGTACGATATTGATGTGAATTTTCATTTTATGTTTTACTATATTTGAGGATTTTGAGGGTCATCATTGATTCTCACCCATCACACTAGAGGTGAGAAAGGCATTGAAGAAGGATAAGTGGGATTTTTTGGAGTAGGTTGGATTTGTTGGGTGTGCATGGATAGAGGTGATGAAGGCCAATGAGGGGTACCTTTATACCTTGGCAGAGATATGGTATCTATATAGGGGGAATTTCTAGATCCTGATATGGGAGATGATGGTGATGCTTGAGGATGTGTACCATATATTTTGGAAACTATGGAGGGGCTATGTGTCCAGGTTGGGCATGATAAGAAGTATGAGATGAGCTAGATTTTTTGTGATATATGGAGGGGTATGAACATCGGATATGGAGGGATAAAGCACTTGGATATGTATGTGCAGGGGAATTTGAAGGCACTGCCAACCTTAGTCATGTTATTACTAGTTAATGTGTTGGTACCTAATAGCACCAGATGTCAGTTCCCATTGAACATAATTTGGCTGGTTTTTGATATGATAGATGATCCTCGAGTGTATTCTTGGGCACCTACTCTACTATCTTAGGCCTACTTGGAGTTGTATGAGGTGAGGAGTAATTGGTGGAAGGGGTTGGGTTGTATTATGCTACTATAGATTTGAGGCTAGGAGTATGTTAGTGTGGCTCATCCTATGGGTCTACCATGTGAGTGGGATAGGGACCAATTCTATGTATTGAGATGGCAAGTAGTTGAGTAGATGCAACCAAGTCATCCTAGTCATAGTGGCTAGGAGTGCAAAGATCAATGGACCTTTGATATAAAGTGGTTGTGGTGGGTCAAGTAGGCCAAATGGATGGTTGTATGATATTGTAGTGAGGTGGAGTTGATCCAATTCTCATAGGTGTTGTGATAGTTTGGGATATGACAGGGAGTACCTGATGCTTTAGTGCTCCATAGGCATTAGGTTGATGAGTCAATCTTGCCTTGTGTGGAAGAGTGTTGGATGGAGTATGAGGATGATGAGGAGATAGATCTCTTGTATGTGGATTATGTTGGTACCATGACCAACTATGATTAATGATTTACCTCACAACCTCCATGGGTACTAAATTAGGTGGTTGAGGAGGGTAGTGGGGAGGATAGGAAGGTGTATGAAGAACACAAGCTTATAATGATAGGGGGATGAACAATATAAGATCAACTTTCATTTTTCTTTCCCAAACAATATTATCCAATATTATCAATGGCAATATCAATAGCAGTAATCAAGAAACACACAAATCATCACACATAATAGAGACACTAATTTAATGTGGTTCACCCAATGTGGGCTACTCCATACTACTAAATTTTCTTAACAAATATTTTTGGGAATAAATTACCTATTACAATGCTTATGGACCTCTGTCCAAAGGAGACACCAATCCCCTATGCTCTAATTTATGGAACTATCTCCAAAGGAGAACTCTTTTTTTTTTTTTTGTGGACCTTGATCTAGGAGATCTCTATCTCCTCAACTAGTTCATGTATCTCTCTCCATAGAAGAACTCTATCTTCCCAGCTGGTTCATGTATAACACTCCACAAGATAACTCTTTCCTCTTAATTTTTTAATGGATCTCTATCCATAAGAGAACTCTTTCCCCTCTACTCTAGTTCATGGATCTCTATCCATGGGAGAACTTTTTCTCCTCTACTCTAACTGATAATATTCTAGAAGAATTTTATCCCCACTACTCTGGCTAATGGATATCTATCCACTAAAGACCTTTGTCCTCACTACCATAGCTTATGGATATCTATCCAATGGAAACTATTTTCCTCTTTCTCTATCACATCCAAAGCTTACTCTCAACTCTATCTCAGATCTACACCAAACTCTATCCCAAGTGTAGTATAAATCTTCTCTAACTCTACTCACAAATATGCTCATAAATCTCTATCTCCAAGACTTAACACAAAGCTTAAGCAAATCACCAATCAACTCTACTTAGATCTATCCCAAGTCTTAACATAAAGCTTGAACAAATCAAACCTGCTCTCAATGATATCTCAATTCTTCATAAGACTTGCTCAAATCTATCTTCAAGTCTTTCACCAAGACTTTCTCAAGTCTATGTTCAAGTATTTACCAAGACTTGCTCAAATCTATTTTCAAGTCCTCTCAAGAACTTGCTCAATATGCTCTCAAGACTTCACCAAGACTTGCTCAAATCTACCTTCAAGTCCTCTCAAGAACTTGCTCAATATTCTCTCAAGTCTTCACCAAGACTTGCTAAAATTTATCTACAAGTCCTCTCAAGAACTTGCTCAATCTAATCTCAAGTCTTCACCAAGACTTGCTCAAGTCTACCTACAAGTCCTCTCAAGAACTTTCTCAATCTACTCTCAAGTCTTCACCAAGACTTGCTCAACTTTGCCTTCAACTCTTCACCAAGACTTGATCAAATATGTCTTCAAGTATTTACCAAGAATTGCTCAATATTCTCTCAAGTCTTCACCAAGAATTCCTCAAATATACCTTCAAGTCCTCTCAGGAACTTTCTCAATATGCTCTCAAGTCTTCACCAAGACTTCCTCAAATCTACCTTCAAGTTCTCTAAGGAACTTGCTCAATTTGCTCTTAAGTCTTCACCAAGATTTGCTTAAATCTACCTTCAAGGCTTCACCAAAACATGCTCAAATATATCTTCAAGTATTTACCAATACTTTCTCAATATACTCTCAAGTCTTTACTAAGACTTGCTCAAATATGTTCTAACACATGCTCAAAAAATCTCACAAGATATGCTCAATCAAACTCAAATCTTGCACACAATTCTATCAAATGCTTTGTCTAATATTCAAATTAATTCCTTTAACTTGAAGCAGTTTAGACATATTCTATTTAGAATTTGTTTAACCTCTAGAAGATATAGATTATGATGTACTCTATAAAAAAATTAATATTTCAGAGTTATTATATTTATCCATACTTGTTAAAAAACTATTCTATTCGACATGAATGATGGTAGGAGTAGGAGCGGCAGCAGGCGCAAGTGCAGGTGCAAGATCAGGAGCAGGAGTAGGTGCAGGGCTAGGGGCAGGGTCAGTGCTTGGTGTAGGTCCCTGGTTAGGATCGGGCTTAGGGTCAAGGCCAGGCATGTCGAGGCCCGGTCCTGGGCCTACAGGACCCCCGAAGGGCCCAAAGGATGGGTCTGAGCTCAATCTATTTGGGGGCCAGGGTGTCCTGGGCCCTAGCCCACAGACTAGCATCGATGCGAGTGCAGGGTTGTGGAATAATTCCCCTGCTCCTGAGTGGGGCTTTGTCCTGAGTAGGCCTAAAACCTCCTTCCAGCAGATCTTGGCGAGCACCAGGGCCCCTTCCAGAGCCCCAGGGCTAGGTCTGTCCCTTGAGGGCACACACATATCTATCCAGGAGGAGGTCTACTCTTCCTTGGTAGCTGGTTCTTCTGCCTCCTTGGTAGGGAAATTCTTGGGAGGGCATATCGACATGGAAACCATCCGCAAGTGGTTAGCCATCAAATGGAAGGTGTCCAGGAACATTCAACTGGTTGCCCTAACCAAGGGCTTCTTCATCATCAAATTAAACAACAGCGAAGACATCAAAAAGATCCTATCGGGCGGGCCCTAGTTTCTGGGGTGCAAGAGCCTCTTACTTAGGCGGTAAGGAGTTGACTTCCACCCCAGCACCCAAAGCATCAACTTTGCCCTAATTTGGTTTCGGATCCTAGACCTTCCCTTCCATATGTGGCACGAAGATGTCCTCAGGATCATTGCTTAGTCAGTCGAAGACCTAGTGGCCTTTGACCCTGCCACCAAAGTAGGATCTCGGATGGTGCATGCCCAGTTTTATTTCAATGCCAACCTTGAATCCATGCTCCCCTCCTCGGTAACCATCTCCTATGGGTCCTACTTCTGGAGCCATCCCTTGATCTAAAAAAATAAACCTACATTTTTCCTCTCTTGCAGCACTTAGGGCCACCTTTCTCACCAATGCCTAGTTTCCAGAAAGGTGAAAGGCCCTCCCCCAAAACCCCTTCTCAGTCAGGCCGGGCCCCACCATGTGGGTCCCCCTGTGATGGCCCCAAATCCTAGGCCTGGACCACCAAAGGCCCCCCCCAACCCCAAAGGATTCTCACATGGACCTCGATTTGGAGAGTGATCTCCCCTAGGTTTCCCCATCTGTTGCTCCCTCCCCTAGGTCATCTTTCGTGGCCCTTATCCCAGGATCTCTCACCCAGCCCATTTTTAACCCCTCCCCATAGGGCCCTACTTGTGTAAGTGAGCTAGCTAGGCCTTCCTCCCCACCATATCCCTTGTTTGGGGCCCTCTCTTCCCCATCCATCCCTGCTCCTCCCTTGACCCCCTCTCGGCCCCTCAGCATTCCCTACTGGGCTTCTCCCCTTGGAGTGCGGATCGAAGAAGTCTGATGAAGAGATCAAAGTTAGTTATTCATCCAAGCCCAATGAAGTTAGTCCTAAGATGACCCAGAGTAGGTCTTTTGCCATAGAATTTTGTAGCAAACTCAAAAGAGAGCCCCCCACCCTAGGCGATCAGTGAACTAGGATCACTGAAGATGACATAGCTAATGGCTCTCAGGCTACTCTGTCTAACATGGGGGCAAGCTTCTCCAATATGGACGCCAATCAATCCAAACCCCCCACTCACTTTGGGAAGGGGGGAAAGTGACCCCTTAAGGGTTTCAAATGAAGATCATCACCTGGAATATTAGGGGCCTCAATGGGGCCCCCAAGAAAAGGATCCTTGGCCAACTTCGTAGGGATCACCGTTCGTCCTTCCTCCTCCTTTAGGAGACCAAAATAGATGAGCTACTGCCCGACATGTAGCCCAAGCTACCTGGTGCAACTGTGAGTTTATGTCTACCCTAGTGGCTGGCTCAGTTGAGGGTCTGATATGCATGTGGGACCCTCGATGGTTTGAAGGAAGACTCATATCCTTGTCCCCCATAATCATCAACATGCTAGTCCATTGCATCAAGTCAAGGCGATCATGGATTCTGTCCAACATCTATGCTCCCAATAGTCCTTTCGAGAAGGCAGCCTTATGGAAGGAGATTAGCTCAATGAGAGAAGCCTTCACCCCCTGCCCTGGATCTTGGTCGGGGACTTCAATAGCCCCCTGTTATTTTCTAATAAAAGTGGGGGCTCAACGGTTCAGGGCAAGATAATGGAGGACTTTGGTGCCTTCACTGCCCTCAATGATCTCATGGATGTCAGCCTGAAAGGTGCTAGGTTCACCCGGACCAACATAAGGGTAGGATCAAATCATATTTAGGTCAGACTAGATAGAGTTTTCTTGTCCAAGGAAGCCCTACCTATGTTTTTTGACACCACCCTGCTGGCCATCCCCAAAATTGGGTCTGATCATAGCCCCCTCCTCCTAGAAATCGACCACAGACCCTCCCCCAAGAGGCCTTTTTTATTTGAGTCCATGTGGCTGCATCACCCTGACTTTTGGGTCTAGGTTGGGCGCTGGTGGGCTCCCCTGATCCCTGGATGCCCTGCTGAGCAAATCTACCATAAGTTGAGACGCATCAAGGATCAACTCAAGGCATGGAACAAGGAGGTGTTCAGCAACATATTTGAAAACAAAGCAATTCTCAAAGGAAAACTTGAAGCCCTCAAGGCTAGATTTCAAGCTGGATCCCAAGACCCGGGGCTCAGGGATGAGGAGCACCTTATTCTCAGTGAGTATCATAACATCCTAGCCCGAGAGGAAATATTTTGGAGATAGAAGTTGAGAGCCCTGTGGCTTCGATATGGTGATGTAAATACCAAGTTCTTCTATGCGTCGACCCTCAGGAATAGGGGCTCCAACAAAATTGTTGAGTTGGTGGGCAGCGATGGCAGTATCATCAAGGAAGAAGAGGACCTTCGGGCAGAAACCACTCGCTTCTTCCAGGAGCTCCTGGGTGATAGCCCTCCCATGTCCCCAGATGCGGCTGACTCCCTTCTAGAGCACATCCCTTCTTATGTCTCACCCATGGCAAATAATATGCTATTGTAACCTCTATCTGACTCTGAAATCCATGCTGCCACCTTTTCCATGAAGGTTGAGGTGGCCCCAAGCCCGAATGGTTTCCCACCTATTTTTTCCAATCATTCTGGGACCTTGTCAGGGTGGAGTTGTGCACTGCCATCCAGGACCTACATACTTCCTGATCCATCCCTAGAGGTATCAACTCCACATTCATATCTTTGATCCCCAAGACCCAGGCAGCCCGATCCCTCTCAAATTTCTACCCCATTAGCCTATGCAATGTCCTATACAAAATCTTGACCAAATCCATGGCTTCCCGTCTCAAGGACATCCTCCCCCTGATCATTGCCCCCTACCAGGGTAGCTCGATCAAAGGTAGATTGACCACTGATGGGGTCATTATCATTCACGAGGCCATTCACTCGTCTATCCTGTCCAAAAAGACCTCCTTTATGCTCAAGCTGGACATGAACAATGCCTTTGATAGAGTTAACTAGGATTTCCTATTCAAGGTCCTCCTTAAGTTCGAATTCCACCCCTCTTGGGTCAGGCTCATTAGTAACTACGTGTCCTCCTTGTGGTTCTCTATCCTTGTCAACGGGTCCCCTGCCAGATTTTTCCCCAATTCCAGAGGCCTCTGCTAAGGTGACCCCTTGTCCCCGATCCTCTTCATCATCCTTGCTTAGGCCCTGGGGTGGACCATCTTGGGAGCTGTGACTCACGGTCTCATTTTAAGCATCAGGCCTACGTTGGGTCTACCCCCTATGTCTCACCAGAAGTTTGTGGATGACACCATCCTGGCCACTTCTGCCTCAATCCCCCAAGACAAAATTCTCAAGCATATTTTGACCCTGTATGAGGAGGTGGCCAACCATAAAATCAATCTCTGAAAGAGCATGATTTTCTTCATTCACACCCCCCTAGCTTGACAGATCAGAATTGGGTGGATTTTGGGTTGCACCCCTAGTTCCCTCCCCTCCTCGTATCACGGGATCCCCTTGTTCATAGGAGCATCCTCTAGGGCCCTATGGGTTAGGGTGATTGAGTGGATTCAGAGGAAGTTTCCCCCCTAGAAAGGTCACCTTCTTTCACAAGCTGGCAAAGCCACCCTCTTGACGGTAGTCTTGCAAAGAATTCTGATATACTTCATGTTGGTCTTCAGAATCTTGGCCTCCATTGCAGCTCACATCGAACAAATTTAGAAACACTTTCTCTAGTCAGGAAGTGAAGACAAGAAGAGGATTCCCCTGGTCTCCTGGTCCCTAGTCTACCACCCCAAAGCTGAGGGAGAGATCGGGCTCAGGAAGGTGGTTCCCATGAACAAGGCTCTCATGGCCAAGCATGCCTAGAAGGTGCACACCAACACCCCTGATGAGTGGGTTAGCATTGTGTGCAAAAAATACTGTCATAGCCACCCCTTCCTCAGTGAGTCTCAGCCTCGAGATGGATTAGCCTTTTGGAAGTCCCTAATCTCCACCAAAGACATAATCCAAAAAGAGAGCAGATGGATCCTCGAGGATGGTGCCAAGATTGATTTATAGGATGACATATGGATTCAAGATGAGGCTTTGTCTTCTGACAGAGAGCTCCTCATTCTCAAGCTAGGCCTGGCGGATAGAGACCCCAAGGTTGTGTGCTATTTCTCTCAAATCCTGGGTGGAGCTACCTAGATGCCCATCCTAGACCCCAAGTACTCGCTTCAAGCTGGCAGACTCCAAGGCCTCCTCACTGTGACTATCATCCAATCCTCTAGAGGATATGATAGATGCATTTGGCATGGGACCCCCAATGGAGTCTTCTCCGTCAAATCTACATACAGCCTCCAAAGAGTCCCTAACGAGGCTCCCTTCCCAACCTGCCAAGTGTGGGCCAAGAAGTTGATCCCCAAAATCAGCCACTTCATTTGGGTGGTCGTCCAAATTAAGATTCTGACGATCGAGAACCTCATCAAGTGGGGCTTCTAGATCCTGAATTGATGCTACCTTTGCTATGATTCCTAGGAATCAACCAACCACCTCTTTGTCAACTATCCCTTTTCATCCAAAGTATTGGGACTCATCCTTTCCCAATTCTCCATCCAGTGGGTGGGCCCCAAATCCATTCATGACCTCTTGTTGCAATGGCCCAACCCCTTTGTTCATCCCTTCACTTGCTTTCTTTGGAATTCATGCCTCCCGTATATGCTCTAGCAACTCTGGCTTGAGTGTAACAACAGAGACTTTTCCTCCCTGGCTCATTCCCCCCTGTGGATTACGACTAAGGCTGTGACCTTTGCCCTCAATAATTCTTGATTCATTCCTCTGTCTGAGGCTCCCTGGAGGCCGGGAAAATCCACTCTCCTTTCCTCTCTTGGCATCTAGCTCCCCCCCTGGTCCCCCCACCCCCTCCTATCGTTCTTTGACCAGATGGACTGCCCCCCTGGCTAGGTTAAGCTCAACTTTGATGATGCATCTAAAGGCAATCCCGGGCCCTCTAGGGTAGGTGGGGTTGTCCGCGATTGCCACGGGGCCCTGATCATGGCATTCGTTGCTCTGCTTGGCTTCTATACCAATAATTTTGTAGAAACAACTGCTCTTCTAAGTTGTCTGAATGCCCTCAGGGAGTCTCCCTCACCAGTATTCATTGAGGGTGACTCCCAAGTCATCATCAAAGCTTCTTGTAGTCCAGGTAACTACTTCTAGCACATACACAACTTCATCCGAGAAGCCCTATCTGTCCTTCAGGGATTCCCCAACCATAGCTTTTGACACATGTACAGGGAAGGCAACAAGGTGGCCGACTTCATGGCAAACCAAGCCATCTCTACTGATGCCTTCACTACCTGGACCATGGACTTTCTCGAAGCTCAGGTTCACATCATCCTTCAAGATCAGGTTAGCAATGTGGAGGACCTCGATGTCTAACCTGCCCCATGCAGGGGCCCCTTCTTTCCATTGGCACAGTCTCCTAAAGACCAAAGACTTTATTTCCTATGGAACCAAATTGTCTGGCCCTGGCTCATCTCTTGCTTGCCTATTGGCTTCCCAAATCTCCCTCATGATGGTAGGCATGCTAGGCCATGCTAGAAGTTCATCCATTTCCAATCTGGACATGCACTGCTCTGATGGCACCTCTGGCAGTCCCAAGACCGCCTCCACATCGACCCTTCCTAACCTTTTTGCCTCGATCGCTTCATGGACATATCCCCATGCCGTGTCAGCCTGGTCATGGCTTTATCCTATGTTGTACCCTCAAGGCACTCCCCTGATCAGCTTGCGCCACCTGGTGCACTAGCAGTGTCTGCTTCCCCTTGCCCTGCGTGGCAACCTATAGTCATGCCCCTTTAGCCGCTCCCCTTTGTGTCACTCCTGACCTCGAGCACCCATTTTTGACACCGGTGGCTCCCCCCTTCTTTGGCCCTCTACGTGGTTTTAAATATGCCTTGCACTGATTTTTACCACTGTGTTTGTTTCCCCCATTCCCTGCCCCTGCACTTCTGGTCAGATTTCCCATCCTTCCCCTAGCCTATGGTTGCCAAATGTGTTTTCATTGAGCCCTCCACGCTCAATCTGAGTGAGTCAGCCAAGTTTTTCTCCAATGCCAAGCATTTCATCCCCTTCTTTAGCAGGTTCGCTAGAGTAGACGATGAGATCACCCAATGCTTCCTGGACTCGTGGAACGACGACAAGGTTTTTTAGTCTCACAATGACACTGAGAGGGGGGGTGAATCAGTGTGGCTCTTTAAAACTTAAAACTTCAACTCTTAAAGCCAAAACAATGAAAACTTAAAACCACATAAAGCAAATATAACAAGAGAGCATCACACAACACAAGATGTACCGAGGTTCACCAGCTTTGGCTACTCCTCAAAAATTGACTGTTTGGACTCCCATCCAAATCCAGCCTTTGCAAAATATCAATTTTACAATCAATTTACCAAGCACCCACCGGAAGGAGCACCAACCCCTGATTTATCTCGCACCAACAGAAAGGAGCACCAACCCCTAATTTATCTGCACCAACAGAAAGGAGCACCAACCCCTAATTTATCTACACCAACAGAAAGGAGCACCAACCCCTGATTTACCAGCACCAACTGGAAGGAGCACCAACCCTTGATGCCAAGCACCAACTTGGACTTCTGTTCTAAAACTAGATGATTGACATAAAAATGCCTCTGCTTATACAAGACCCTGACTGGTCTATTGCTAACCCAACCTCTCTCACTATTCACCAAAACATCACACACACTTAAGGCTCTACTTACTGCACTTTTATAGCCTTCTTATAGCCCTCTTGCTGCGCTTCTTACTGCATTCTTACGGCTCTCACGGCTCTGCCTAACGCTCTCTTACGACACTCTTCCAACCACCTTCTTGCAACACTTTCTCTCTCTTTCAGCAGCACTCTAATTCTCCATGCAGACCTCCTTTTATAACCATATTGTATCTTTGTAACTCCAGTTGTAACTCCTTTCATTTCTCATGCGCCACTTGTCAGTTGTAATGCCTTCTAACTGTAACTCCTTTTGTATATATATAGGGTAGGCTTTTCGTCAAACACGTTACATGTTACGAATTGACACATATACCCCTACCATGACTGTTCGTCTTCTTGGTCATGACTATTCGTATTCTTTTTTGTGCATGCATGCATTTTCGATTCTATTTTTATGATTGTTCGATTTCTCCTTCTTCGACTATTCTTTTATTAGCTGCATGATTTTTCTCTGTAACTGCACCTGTAACTGACGTACTGACTTCAGTTAACTCTTCTTATTTTAGCTGCATGATTTTCTTCTACAATTGCACCCATGAATCGTCGTATAACTTTAGTTAACTGTCACATATCTTATTTCGGTTGGGTTCTCTTCTCCGCTCGTGCCAAAGCGACCTGTCACGAAATCGTGACACTTCTGCCTCTTTGTCCTCTTCTCGGCTTTCGCCCATGAAAACACAACATGTCGCGATATCGTGACACTTTCGCCTCCTTGCTACTCTTCTTGGCTTCAACCCACGAAAACACACCATGTCGCGATATCGCGACACTTTCGCCTCCTTGCTACTCTTCTTGGCTTCAACCCGCGAAAACACACCATGTCGCGATATCGCGACACTTTCGCCTCCTTGCTACTCTTCTTGGCTTCAACCCCGAAAACTCAACATGTCACGATATCATGACACTTTCGCCTCCGTACTCTTCTTCTTTACTTTTGTCGTGATATCACGACACTTCTACCTTCTTACTTTCTCTCTCCTCCTTAAGTCGTGAAAATGCGACATGTCGCGAAATCGTGACACTTTCTCTCCTTTGCTCTTTCTCTTGCCTTCGAGTCACGAAAACCCAACATGTCGCGATATCACGACACTTTTTCTCCTTAGCTCTTTCTCTTGCCTTCGGGTCACGAAAACCCGACATGTCACGATATCGTGACACTTTTTCTCCTTAGCTCTTTCTCTTGCCTTCGGGTCATGAAAACCCGACATGTCACGATATCGCGACACTTTTTCTTTCGGACTCTCTCTCTTGCAATATGTCGCGAAATCGTGACACTTTTTCGTCCGTACAACCTTCCTTGCAATATGTCACGAAATCGTGACACTTTTTCATCCGTACAACCTTCCTTGCAATATGTCATGAAATCGTGACACTTTTTCTTCCGTACATCCTTCCTTGCAATATGTCACGAAATCATGACACTTTTTCTAGCTTGCACTTTCTCTCCCAACATGTCACGAAATCGTGACACTTTTTCTTGCTTGCGCTTTCTCTCTGAACATGTCACGAAATCATGATAATTTTGCTTGCTTGCGCTTTCTCTCCGAACATGTCACGAAATCGTGATAGTTTTGCTTGCTTGCACTTTCTCTCCGAACATGTCACGAAATCATGACAGTTTTGCTTGCTTGCGCTTTCTCTCCGAACATGTCACGAAATCGCGATAGTTTTTCTTTCTTCTCAACATGTCACGATATCGCGATAGTTTTTCTTTCTTGCCAACATGTCGCGATATCGCGACAGTTTTCTTCTTTGCTCAACATGTCGCGATATCGCGATAGTTTTCTTCCTTGTGATTTTCTTTTGATTTTTAGTATATGGGCCACTTCTATCTTTTGGAAAACCACTGTACATACTCTGAAGAACCTCTTAACTCCTGTCCACTGCATCACTGAACTCCTATCCACTGCATCAACCGATCTGTCTGACTGTGTTGACAACAATGACAATACTGTTGTTGCACCTTGCTCAACAATCTCCCCCTTTGGAATTGTTGGCAACACACATGCAATTTCCTGTAATTCTTCTCCCCCTTTGACAATAATACCAAAGGGCTACTTCAGACTCCCCTTGAGTCCATGCACAACATTCTCAAGCACACGTTATGACAGTTAGAAAAAATTACAAATATGAGCAAACAGATAATCAAATATATAAATGCTCCCCCTGAGAATGTGGTCCCGATAGCTAGTCAGTTCTTGGGAAACGTGACCACTCATAATTTATTACGAAGGTATCCGCTACTGACTGGTGGACCTCTCTCCAATTGTTATATTATAGAAGACTCTGTCTCTCTATTGCACTGACTGGTGGACCTCTCTCCACTTGAAGAATCCTCACTCAGATCTATCTTCAACTGTGTTGGCTACTGGATTTCTATCCATTGAGACTCTGTTCTCTGTACTCTATCAATAGGCTCACACAGAACCTGCTTAACAAGCTCACATAGAACTTGTCCAATGCTAAATAACAAGCTCATACAAAACCTGTCCAAATCTGCTCCAACAAGCTCACTAAGAACTTGCCCAAATCTGCTCTAGAAGTCTGTCCCAACACTGTCCTCAAATATTTCCCAAAGGCCTTCTCAAAGGCTCAATCAATCATGCTCAAGTAGTACTCAAAATGAACTCAACAATGAATGGCAATCTCAAATCAAATCAACTCAACCAATCATCACAAGGGACAACTCTCTCTCACACAACCCTAGTCCAAGTATGTCTCAACCAACTCAAACATTTCCAACAATGCTCAACCACAAATATCACATAACAATGATACTCATGTTCTTTTCTAACTCAAGTTCTTTCACAACCAATGGGCTTCAACCACTATGCTTATAACTCGTTCCCTACCTTCATCAACTTTAACATCGACAATCTCCACAATTTTCTTTAGCCTCTTGACTGCCACCTCCTCCGTGACTAATGACTTTGTCTCGCATCCGTTGTGCAGCTCAATGTCTCTGGTTTCTAACTACTGCCATGAATGTTTTCATCGTATGCACAGGTATTGACAGTGGACCGTTACATCTAGCGTTGGAACCTCAATCTGCGCGCAGTCATCATCACTCGATATTCTGCTTCTTGCTAGGGCATATGTCAGGGCTACTTCTTTAGAGAAAATTAATGCTCTCTTATACCAAACGATGTGTTGTATTTTTGTTAAGAAACGCATGCCTTCCCACTCACAACATGGATTCTATTTTATCTGCAGATTGGGAATGTTACAGGCTTCAAAACCAGCACTTGCCAGCTTATGCTTCCATGACACGTCGACCTGTGCTGTGTGTTCAATCTCAGATAGCGCCTATCAACTGCTGCATCAAAAACTTAGTTGTTCACCATGTTGTTCTGTTGAAGCACATCAGTTTGATACTATCTCCACAAACATCTACATGTATTGAAACACATTTTGACAACTATACGACAACTCCTCGACTACTTTCCTTTCATCCTCAGATATCCACACAATACATAGGAGCATTTAAAATAAAACTTTAACATTGCTCCCCCTGAGGATGTGCTACCTGTAGCTGCTTAGTGCAATAGAGGAGTAATCTCCTTCAGTCCAAGGAGACACGATTTCCTCTCTTCTTTCTTTCTCCAATATTTCTTGAACTTAGGCTGAAGGTTTTCAACTGCATCCCTATTTTGAACCTTTTCGTGAACTTGAACATTTCTCTTGGGTGGTTGTCTCTTGTACATTCTTGATGGATGATTATTTTCCTTTCTTTGATGCACATGATTTCTTCCCTGTCTGTGTTGCATTCTTTGCGTCTGATGAAATCTACTGTCTTGCCTTAGATTAGATACAAAAGTTCTTGGACAAGACCTTGCTATGTGCCCATGACCATTACATTTAAAACATTGCACATGGTGTTCAACCGGAATAACAGATGTATTTCTACCAGCATAACTCTTTGATCTATTATTCAATCCACAATAAATTGCCTTGTGACCATAATGGTTGCATCTAAAACAATAGCCTTTAAAAGCATTATTATGAATAAGGTGAGAGTGATAGAACCTCTTTTGATGTGGTTGCTTTGCTGTAGATCTCCTTTGAGATTTTCTTCCTTTTGAGGATTCAGCTTCAAGCTTTTCTTGCTTTGCTCCTTCAGCAGTGGACTTCTTCTTCTCTGCAGATTTAGAAGATGAAGGTTGTTCATCTTCATATCCAAGACCAAGCTTACACATGGGGTTTCTTTGTTGCCTTATCATTTTATCTAGCAGCTCTGTGCTCTTCTCAAATTTGAGATTTGTATTGGCCTCTTCTAGTTGTTTCCTCAATAACACAATCTCCTCTTCTTGTTTGCAGCAAACAATCTCTTTCTCATTGATCTGTGACTTCAAGGCTTCTTCTAGTTTCTTGGCTTTATGAATTTGTAAGAAGAGATCTTCAATATTATCCTCATATTCTTCCAACTTCTTGGACAGTCTTTTGTTCTTTTTCCTTTCTAAACCCAATTCTTCAAGTGTAGAGATCAACTCACCTTCTAGATCTACTTCAGCCTCAGAGTTTTCACCACATACTTCAGAGTTCACTTCTTCTTCCTTTTCTGATTCTACTTCTTCAAATGCCATGAAAAGAGCTTCACCTGTTTCCTCTTCAGAATCCTCACCGAAGCTGTCTTCTGTTGAACTGGCATTCCTGGAGATGAAACTTTTCTTCTTGAAGTTACCTTTTCTGAAATTCATTTTCTTCTTCCAGTCACTTCTTTCTTGGTGCGATCCTTCATCATTTTTGTTCTTCTCATCAAGTGGACAATTAGTCACAAAATGCCCAACGCCTCCATAGTTGAAACATTTAAATGGTAGCTTTCCTCTGTATTTTCCTTTTCCCAATTTTAGTTTTCGAACAAAGTTTGCTTCCATTTCATCTGATGTCTCTTCTTCCTCGGACTCTTGTTTTGCATTTTTATTTTTAAGGGCTTTAAAAGCCGCTTCTCTGTCTATGGGTTTAGATCTTCCTATCCTCATCTCATATGCAGTCAAAGAACCATGCATCTCATCCATACTAAAAGAATTTAGATCTTTAGCTTCTTCTATAGCTGAAACTTTAGAATCAAATCTTTGGGGAAGGGATCTTAATACCTTTTTCACGATGACAGAGTCTCCGATATCCTCGTCGAGTCCTCTGATCGCATTAATGATTCCATTAACTCTCAGCATATATGCCTCAATGTTTTCATCGTCATTCATCTTTAATGCTTTGAACTGAGCTCGATGTGTCTGTAACTTGGCCTCCTTGATCTTATCGTCTCCTTCATGAATACTCCTCAGTTTGTCCCATATTTCTTTTGCCGTTTTACAACTCATGATCTTTACTAGTTCATTGTCTGCTAATCCGCACATGATAGCATTCTTTGCTTTTGAGTTATTCTCAAACAGTTTCTTACCGACAGCATCGGTTGGAGGAGTGATGGGTATTGTGTATCCACTAACTACTGAATTCTAGATGTCGTATCCCAAAGCACAGAGATATGTCTGCATCCTGATTCTCCAGAATGCGTAATTAGTTTCGTCAAACAATGGTGCTTTGTTTGATGAGAATCCTTCACCACCTGCCATTGCATACTAATCCAAGATCAACCCTAGCTGATTTAGCCTGACATGGGAACTTGGCTCTGATACCAATTGTTAGTCTCACAATGACACTGAGAGGGGGGTGAATCAGTGTGGCTCTTTAAAACTTAAAACTTCAACTCTTAAAGCCAAAATAATGAAAACTTAAAACCACATAAAGCAAATATAACAAGAGAGCATCACACAACACAAGATGTACCGAGGTTCACCAGTTTTGGCTACTCCTCAAAAATTGACTGTTTGGACTCCCATCCAAATCTAGCCTTTGCAAAATATCAATTTTACAATCAATTTACCAACACCCACTGGAAGGAGCACCAACCCCTGATTTATCTGCACCAACAGAAAGGAGCACCAACCCCTAATTTATCTACACCAACAGAAAGGAGCACCAACCCCTAATTTATCTGCACCAACAGAAAGGAGCACCAACCCCTGATTTACCAGCACCAACTGGAAGGAGCACCAACCCCTAATGCCAAGCACCAACTTGGACTTCTATTTTGAAACTAGATGATTGACATAAAAATGCCTCTGCTTATACAAGACCCTGACTGGTCTATTGCTAACCCAACCTCTCTCACTATTCACCAAAACATCACACACACTTAAGGCTCTTCTTACTGCACTTTTACAGCCTTCTTACAACCCTCTTGTTGTGCTTCTTATTGCATTCTTACGGCTCTCACGGCTCTGCCTAACGCTCTCTTACGACACTCTTCCAACCACCTTCTTGTAGCACTTTCTCTCTCTTTTAGCAGCACTCTAATTCTCCATGTAGACCTCCTTTTATAACCATATTGTATCTTTGTAACTCCAGTTGTAACTCCTTTCATTTCTCATGCACCACTTGTCAGTTGTAACGCCTTCTAACTGTAACTCCTTTTGTTATATATAGGGTAGGCTTTTCGTCAAACACGTTACATGTTATGAATTGACACATATACCCCTACCATGACTTTTCGTCTTCTTGGTCATGACTATTCGTATTCTTTTCTATGCATGCATGCATTTTCGATTCTATTTTTATGATTGTTCGATTTCTCCTTCTTCGAATGTTCTTTTATTAGCTGCATGATTTTTCTCTGTAACTGCACCTGTAACTGACGTACTGACTTCAATTAACTCTTCTTATTTTAGCTGCATGATTTTCTTCTGCAACTGCACCTATAACTATCGTATAACTTTAGTTAACTATCACATATCTTATTTTGGCTGGGTTCTCTTCTTCGCTCGCGCCAAAGTGACCTGTCGCGAAATCGTGACACTTCTGCCTCTTTGTCCTCTTCTCGGCTTTCGCCCACAAAAACAACATGTCACGATATCGCGACACTTTCGCCTCCTTGCTACTCTTCTTGGCTTCAACCCGTAAAAACACATGTCGCGATATCACGACACTTTCGCCTCCTTGCTACTCTTCTTGGCTTCAACCCGTGAAAACACAACATGTCACGATATCGTGACACTTTCGCCTCCTTGCTACTCTTCTTGGCTTCAACCCGCGAAAACTCAACATGTCGCGATATCGTGACACTTTCGCCTCCGTACTCTTCTTCTTTACTTTTGTCACGATATCGCGACACTTCTGCCTTCTTACTTTCTCTCTCCTCCTTAAGTCGCGAAAATGCGACATGTCGCGAAATCGTGACACTTTCTCTCCTTTGCTCTTTCTCTTGCCTTCGGGTCGTGAAAACTCGACATGTCGTGATATCGCGACACTTTTTCTCCTTAGCTCTTTCTCTTGCCTTCGGGTCGCGAAAACCCGACATGTCGCGATATCGCGACACTTTTTCTCCTTAGCTCTTTCTCTTGCCTTTGGGTCGCGAAAACCCGACATGTCGTGATATCACGACACTTTTTCTTTGGACTCTCTCTCTTGCAATATGTCATGAAATCATGACAATTTTTCATCCGTACAACCTTCCTTGCAATATGTCACGAAATCGTGACACTTTTTCGTCCTTACAACCTTCCTTGCAATATGTCGCGAAATCGTGACACTTTTTCGTCTGTACAACCTTCCTTGCAATATGTCACGAAATCGTGACACTTTTTCGTCCATACAACCTTCCTTGCAATATGTCACGAAATCGTGACACTTTTTCTACTTGCCTTTCTCTCTTCCAACATGTCACGAAATCGTGACAGTTTTGCTTGCTTGCGCTTTCTCTCCGAACATGTCATGAAATCGTGACAGTTTTGCTTGCTTGCGCTTTCTCTCCGAACATGTCACGAAATCGTGATAGTTTTGCTTGCTTGCGCTTTCTCTTCGAACATGTCACGAAATCGTGATAGTTTTGCTTGCTTGTGCTTTCTCTCCGAACATGTCGCGATATCGCGATAGTTTTTCTTTCTTGTCAACATGTCGCGATATCGCGATAGTTTTTCTTTCTTGCCAACATGTCGCGATATCGCGATAGGTTTTCTTCTTTGCTCAACATGTCGCGATATCGCGACAGTTTTCTTCCTTGTGATTTTATTTTGATTTTTAGTATATGGGCCACTTCTATCTTTTGGAAAACCACTGTACATACTCTGAAGAACCTCTTAACTCCTGTCCACTGCATCAACTGATCTGTTTGACTGTGTTGACAACAATGACAATACTATTGTTGCACCTTGCTCAACAAGGTTAAGGTAAAGGGGCTACATTTTAAAGTAAACAAAGAATTTCTTACAGAGGTGACAGGCCTCCACCATGAGGACAAGGGATGCGTTGTCAGGCGAGACAAGCATAATTGGGAGGAGGAGTTGTCCCACTTTTCGAAGTAGTAGTGAGACTAGGCCAACCTGTTATGCTCCAACCTCCTGACCCCCTTTGATGAGGCAATCATCCTAGTAATACAATACATTACCTGCGATGACCCGAATCAAAGGCTATTCAATTTCCACTTGAGCTATTTCAACCACCTTCGAGGACCCATGGTGGTTAGCACTCCCCATTTTTTGTTATATTCCTTGGGTATTTCTATTGACCGTACCTACAAAAGCCATTCTCGACCCTCCCACCAAGGCCTCATGGTGGTGTTGTACAAGCACGCTCTGGCCAATCAGCCGTAGCTCCATTGCATTCCTCCCCTTTCTGTTGTCCCCCCCCTGATGTAGCTAATTCCCCTGCTAGTTCCCCTGTGGCTTCCATTTCCAAGGAGTCCCCTTTGCGTGAGGGTTCCCTTGCCTCGAAGTGCTGCAAGCCATCCCAAAAGTGTAGGACTCCAGCCCAGGGCATAGGTGGGACCCTGACTCCTGGGGGAGCCCGCAAAGGCCCCTTCCCTGGCAGTAGCAGGGCTACCGACAGTGCCAAGAGGACCAATCATGAAACCTCAAAGACCATTGATGTCAATTCTGAGTTAGGCAATAGAATGCAGAACCTAGCTATCAGAGCCCTCCTCAATGTAGCTATCGACTCTCTGAATGTGGCTGCCCTAGTAGCATCCTCTGCTACCACTGCCCTAGCTGAGCTTCGACATAGGCTGGGAGACAACCTCGATAGGGAGGAGTATGTTCGACGTGGGGCCCCGCCTGGCCTGGAGAGCCTGCTGGGCCTAGCACTTTTCTAGCGTCCAGCTTTTGCATGCTATCGGTGGTGGTTTATGGTTTTTATGGCTTCTCATCATGGTTTTTCTGGCTTCTAGTTGTTTTTGTAGGCTCCAGGGTCAGGGCCCCGGGCCCCGGTTTGCTGCCTTTGGGTGCAGCCCCATTTTTTGGTTTGTTTTTTCAGCCTAGGCTTATACTATAACTAAGGTTTTGGGATCCTGTTTAAAAAACCCATTGTAAATATTCTGTTACTTACCAAAAAAAAAATTTAATATGTCCTACTCAATCATTAAGTCTATCGCTTTCATAAATATGATTTCTAATGTTTGCACATTCACTTTTAATATCACTCAAAACCAATGCTCAAGAATTTCACTCAATCATTCAACCAATGAAGCACAACTTGCTTACAAACCCTAACCAAGTGTTTCACACTATTTCCAACAAATAGCACAATGTAGATCTCAAACCCTAACTCAAATAATTCCAACAATGCTTATCAAACAATCCTTTTATCTCCACCTTCTTTTCAAAAAACCTCATTCAACAACCATGAAGATCTCAAACCCTAACTCAATCAATGCTTATCAAACAATCCTTTTATCTCCACCTTCTATTCTAGAAAACCTCATTCAAAAACATTCAATCCAACAACCACTTCAAACAAAAGATGATGTGCCCATACCTTTTTGCTTTGATGGAGATATGTCCTCAAAATATATTTCACAATCAACCTCTTTTCTTTGTGCCACTTCACAAGTTAGATAGCAAATTTCTATTTCAAAATATCCTCATAAATTTTCTTCAATGATCTCTAAAAATAATACTTCTAGGGCACTTCCTTAGTTCTCAAAGATACTACATTAAAGCTCTCAAAATTCTCTCAATAATTTCCCTTTCATAAAGCACAATTTACAATCAAATAAAATATCTTTTACACCT
This sequence comes from Wollemia nobilis, assembly GCA_028583015.1. Classification (NCBI taxonomy): domain Eukaryota; kingdom Viridiplantae; phylum Streptophyta; class Pinopsida; order Araucariales; family Araucariaceae; genus Wollemia; species Wollemia nobilis. The sequence goes on from JAQPPZ010017088.1 coordinate 1,061,272, forward strand.
TTTATCTCTACACTTTAAAAATAAAATTTCACTCCACTTTTATATCAGAAACAAATACATTACATTCATAAATCCTTCACAAACTTATCACTCCAAGATTAACATATTTAAATAAATGATATTTAAACCCTAAAAATATTGTAAAAATATTTTACCTTATATCTCCTAAGTTTTCAAACCATAGGCCAAATTAATCATCCGCCAATATATACCATAGCCATCAATTAATAATGAAGTGCATATATTATAAACCAACCAAGGCACATACCTTATAAAAAAAATTAATTGCCTTTATCGTGGATGGGAATCGACCCTTCGACCTCAACCACCAAGTGCAGCTCCTTGACCGCTTGTGCTAGCCAAGTGGTTGAGGCTAAATGTTAGCCTCCCGCATGAAATACTTGCTACCTCCACAAAACCTCAAAACAAAACCTTCAAACCAATGCTAGGGAGATTCAAACCCCATACCTCTCTTCTGCAAATGACTCAACACAAGATCTATCCATCACTTGCGCTATTAGCCACCCTCTCTTTATCCCTTGCACTTATCCAAAAAATAAGAAACATCCACGTTTCTTCTCTCTCCTCCATTCAATTTTGTTGACATGGACTTCAACGTTTAGCATTCGAATTCATTCACATGTGCTTCTTTCTTGAGCATTCGAAATATGTCATTTTGATTTTTATTACCTCCTTTTATATGCTCCAAGGTAATGTTTAAAACGTCGATGGAATATATGCCTCCAATATTAAATTTGAATTTTTGGCGCCTTAGCCAAATTCAAAATTTAATTATAATATTAATATAATATTTTAACCTTAGGTTAAATATTATATTATTTAACCTAGTATTGAATAATACTTTTGCATGGGATTTTCACCAATTCTTTTTCTTCCTTTTATTAAGCCCTCCTGGATTAATTATTATAATATTTAAATATTATAATATCTCTTTTTTCCTTTAAAACCATGGGCATAATATTTTGTCTTCAACCATGCTAGCCAACCTTTTTGGCTTATAATATAAAATATTATAACCATTTCTTTTACCACTTTTCTTGTACCAAAATGGACTTTTCCTTGCACCAAACACTTGATATCAATGACAATCTTATTACTCAAAATTTCCAACAATCTCCCCCTTTGTCATTGATGGCAACCCTTTTTTTAACCATTCCTTTTTCCTTTTTCAATTTTGCTCCTCCTAAGAAACTACTCCCTTGACTGAATGCTCTCCCCCTAACTCAAATTTCTCCCCCTTTAACATCAATGGCAAAGGGACTCATTTCAGACTAAAGATAAAACTCTTATCTCAGCTCCCTACCCACCCCCTCTCCTCGAGGTGATTAATTTTGGGATGGGATTATCTCTACTCCCAACATACAATGCTCTTTTCATTTGTCAACCTTATTTCTCAACATATCCTTTTGATTCTTTTGAATGTCCCTATTCTTACTTGTCCCTGGAAATTCTGTTCTACACCACTTGGCCACATGCCCAACAATATTGCACTTATAACACTTAATGTTGTGGTTCTTATAAGGAACCATACCCATTTCTATCATGAACCTTGTACTGAATTGCTTTATGACCAAATTAATTACAAGAGTAGCAATACCCTTGAAAGAAATGTCCATCTTTGATGTTCCTCTTAGTAATACCATACTCCTTTCCATAAGTCTTGCAATGCATAGCATTGTGACCAAACCTGTTACATGAGAAGCAACATACTTTGAAGAAATCTTGCCTTGGACCCATTGGTCTCTTAGTCCTTTCTTTTCTATAATGATTCATGTTCTCTGTTTGTGCATTGTTTCCTTTCTTGATAAAACTTCTATTCACATAAATCTCACTTTCTCATTTACCCTATTTTTCTAGATATTCTTCCTCTTTGGATCTTGAGCTTGACCCTTCTTCTTATTTCTCTTGTATTTCTTAAAAAACAAGTGCTATTTTGTTAGATGAAGGTCTTCGTGCATTGATAATTTTATCCACAGTCTTTGAACTCTTCTCAAAATTGTGTAGCTTGTCTTTAGACTTTTTCACTTCCTTCCTTAGTGAAACTACCTCATGTTATAATATTTCACATTCTAAGACTTTTATGGTTTACCTCTAACTTTTCAATCATACCTTCTTCAAATTTCCTTGCCTCTTCAACCTTAACCTTAAGGTCAGTGAGATCTTGTAGAAACTTTGCCTTTGTTTCCTTATCTTCTTGTACTTGGGCTTTCAATATTAAGTTCTCCCTTTTTAACTCAACAAGTTCCTTAACTATGGCTTCCTCCTTTCCTTTTTATGAATATTCCTCTTCTTCTAGGTTTTCAAGAGCATCTTCATACTCTTCAATATCTAAAGTATTTTCATAACTGTCACTTGAAGCACTATTTTCTACTTCAATAGGAGCATCTTCTTTTTCTTCTATTGCCAAAAGTATGGTTTTCTTTGTACACCTGATTTGACTATCCATGTTTTCCTTTTCATATTCACTGCTACTGAAACCATTACAATAAGCTGCATTATGGCCAAGGTTACCAAAATATTCTTCTTCACTACTACTATACCCAACTTTTGAACAATGATCTTCAAGATGACCAAAGTTACCACACAGAAAACATTTGAGTATTCTTGGTTCCTTGTTATTCATTTTTACATAGTTAGCTTATTTTTTGCTGCTGGATCCTATTTCCACTTCTCCTATTAGAGCAACAATCCCTTTAAGACAAAAATAAAATTTCTTTTCCTCATTTTTTCTATTATACCCATTTTGTGGACAATAAAGTGCCATGTGACCAAGCTTACCACACTCAACACATCTCACATATTTTTCTTCTTCCTTTCTCTTAGTCTCAAGATCCAATTCTTTTTCCTTTTCAGGTCTCATGGTTCTTCTTTTGCCTTTCCTTGACATGTGTGTTCTTGTGGATATTCCTTCAAGCTACTAGGATCTTTTGAAGGAACCCACTCTGATACCAATTGAAGAACACAAACTTATACTGATAGGGGGGTGAACAATATAAGACCAACCTTTTGTTTTCTTTCCCAAATAATATTATCCAATATTATCAATGGCAATATCAATATCAGTAATCAAGTAACACACAAATCATCACACACAATAGAGAAACTAATTTAACATGGTTCACCCAATGTGGGCTACTCTAGGAAGAAAATATTTCTACTAAATTTTCTTAACAAATATTCTTGGGAATCAATTCCCAATTATAATGCTTATGGACCTCTATCCAAAGGAGACACCAATCCCCTATGCTCTGATTTGTGGATCTCTCTCCACAGGAGAAATATTTCTTTTCTTTTTTTTATTTATGGAACTTGATCTAGAAGAACTCTATCTCCTCAATTGGTTCATGGATCTCTCTCCATAGAAGAACTCTATATTCCTAGTTGGTTCATGGATCACACTCCACAGGAGAACTCTTTCCCCTTACTCTGGTTCATGGATCTCTATCCATAGGATAAATCTTTCCCATATACTCTAGTTTATGGATATCTATCCATAGGAGAACTCTTTGTCCTCTGCTCTAGCTGATGATCTTCTAGAAGACTTTTATCCCCATTGCTCTGGCTAATGGATCTCTATCCACTGAATATGTTTGTCCTCACTATCCTAGCTCATGGATCTCTATCCATTGGATATTGTTGTTCTCTTTCTCTATAACCTCCAAAGATTACTCTCAACTCTATTTCAAATATTCATCAAAATCTATCATAAGTGTAGTACAAATATACTCTAACTCTTCTCATAAATCTCTATCTCAAATTTATCCCCAAGCCTTAACACAAAGCTTGATCAAATCACCAATAAATTCCACTTAGACCTATCCCAAGTCTTAACACAAAGCTTGAACAAATCAAACCTACTCTCAATGCTATCTCAAATCTTCATAAGACTTGCTCAAATCCATCTTCATGTCTTTCACCAAGAATTGCTCAAATCTACCTTCAAGTATTTACCAAGACTTTCTCAAATCTTCCTTCAAGTCCTCTCAAGAATTTGCTCAATCTTCTCTCAAGCCTTCACCAAGAATTGCTCAAATTTACCTTCAATAACTCTCAAGAACTTGCTCAATCTGCTCTCAAGTCTTAACCAAGACTTGCTCAAATCTACCTACAAGTCCTCTCAAGAACTTGCTCAATCTTCTCTTAAGCCTTATGCTTAAAAACACTAACCAAGTATTTCACACGATTTCCAAAAAATAGCTCAATGTAGATATCAAACCCTAACTCAACCAATGATTATCAAACAATTCTTTTGTTTCTACCTTCTATTCTAGAAAACCTCATTCGACAACATTCAATACAACAACCACTTCAAATAAAATATGATGTGCCCATACCTTTTTGCTTTGATGGAGATATGTCCTCAAAATATGTTTCACAATAAACCTCTTTCTATGTGCCACTTCACAAGTTAGATAGCAAATTTCTATTTCAAAATATCCTCATAAATTTTCTTAAATAGTCTTTGAAAATAATACTTCTAGGGCACTTCCTTAGTTCTCAAAGATACTACATTAATGCTCTCTAAATTCTCTCAATAATTTCCCTTTCATAAAGAACAATTTACAATCAAATAAAATCTCTTTTACACATTTTATCTCCACACTTTAAAATCAATTTTTCACTCCAATTTTATATAAAAAACAAATACATTACATTCATAAATCCTTCACAAACTTATCACTCCAAGCTTAACAGATTTAAATAAATGATATTTAAACCCTAAAAATATTGTAAAAATATTTTACCTTATATCTCCTAAGTTTTCAAACCATAGGCTAAATTAATCATCCACCAATATATACCATAGCCAACAATTAATAATGAAGCACATATATTATAAACCAACCAAGGTGCATACCTTATAAAAATAAATTAATTGCCTTTGTCGTGGACATGAATCGACCCTTCGACCTCAGCCACCAAGCATAGCACCTTTACTTCTTATGCTAGCCAAAAGGTTGAGGTTAATTGTTAGCTTCCCACACCAAATACATACTGACTTCACAAAAAATCAAAACAAAACCTTCAAACTGATGCTAGGGGGATTCAAACCCCATACCTCTCTTCTACCAATGACTCAAAACAGGACCTGCCTATCACTTGGGCTACCAGTCCTTGGTGCATGAAACTATTATCGGCCCTCTCTTTATCCCTTGCACTCATCCAGCAAATAAGAAACATCCATGTTTCTTCTCTCTCCTCAGTTTTATTTCATTCACATGGACTTCAACGTTTAGCATTCAAATTCATTCGCATGTGCTTCTTTCTTGAGCATTTGAAATATGTCATTTTGTTTTTTATTGCCTCCTTTTATATGATCCAAGGTAATGTTTAAAACGTCGGTGGAATATATGTCTCAAATATTAAATTTTAATTTTTGGTGCCTTAGCCAAATTCAAAATTTAATTATAATATTAATATAATTTTTTAACCTTAGGTTAAATATTATATTATTTAACCTAGTATTGGATAATATTTTTGCATAGGATTTTCACCAATTATTTTTCTTCCTTTTATTAAGCCCTCCTGGCTTAATTATTATAATATTTAAAATATTATAATATCTCCTTTTTCCTTTAAAACCATGGGCATAATATTTTCTCTTCAACCATGCTAGCCAACCTTTTTGGATTATAATATAAAATATTATAACCGATTATTTTACCACTTTTCTTGTACCAAAATGGACTTTGCCTTGCACCAAACACTTGACATCAATGACAACCTTATTACTCAAAATTTCCAATAGTTGTGGCAGAGGCATAGGAGACTCCTCGATGTCAGATACATCATTGATCAAACAATGGAAGGAGGTAGGCAAGGGTTACAATAGAGCAACCTCTAGATATTAGAGGTGATGGTGGTGGTGGGTATGATATGGAGAAGGTTTTAAAGAGACTTGCTAGTTGGAGTGAGGAGGAGTGGGTTGAGCTCAAAGTAGAGCGAGAATAACTCTAGCATATGGTGGTAGAGTGGGATGCAAAGATAGCGTACATGATGCCGATTATGATCAACTATGGGTAGAGCTAGAGGTGTAGATGGTAGCAAGTGGAGGTGAGGATACGATAGCGAGGATCTAGGTAGAGCTAGCATAGAGGGATGCTTGTAAAATGTAGATGTGTTATCCCTTCGATCTTGAGAGGTCTAAATTTAGGAGTTAGAGGATCTGCTTATGTTGCATAATATTGGGCTGCCAATGCGGCCCTCCTCCTCCCTAATGGGTTATGTTAGGTGTAGTGAATCTCGATCTAGGGATCCATCAAGATCTGAAGGGTCTATCTATGGGTTCTATATAGTGCCTTAATGCACTTTTCTATATGATCCTTAGTGCTCCATTGTATATAGCCTTTGGGTGTTCTTTGTATATGTGATTATATATATATATATATACATGGCATTTATTTTGTGTTATGAATTTTGTGTGAATGTATGTGTATGTGATGGGATGAATGACAATGTAATGATGATGTTTATGCTTTATGATAATAATGCAAGTGAACTGACACTAATGATAATTTGTAGTGTAGATTTTTCTTGACATCATTTATCATTTTCACTTAATTAGGGATGCCAAAATGGTGGTATGTGAAATGGAAGACTCATGTAATGATGTGATAATGATATGGATGTTGTTTTAGCTTATGGATGGCTGATTTGAAATTGTTTTGCAGAGACTCAAATATCCTAGTGATTGTAAACAAACTCACTAAGTTCTATCTAATTTCTCCAAGATCAAATGTGTGTGCTATAAATGTTTTTTTACCAATCATGAGCATGGTAATGACTCAAGGTAATCAAGAACCAATGTGTTTGCAAGTGAGTTCATTAACCCATATTGAATAAATTGACATGAAACCTATCATGGAGGAGACCCGAAATCTAGCTTGTCCTTATGTGTTTTTAGAGGTCTCTTCAAGAGATATGTGTCACCACACATGAGTGTATTCCAATACCAGTAAAGCATCTATAACCCTAGTGGTAATGAGCTCCATAGTCCAATGAAATGATCCCTAAGCTTTGGGGATTCAGACTACCTAACCATCTAGATGGAAATGTAGTGTTATCCTTAATACTTGGGGATCTATGGTGTGTGATTCATAAAAGAATTAGAGTTTTGGGGAGTCAAATTCTCAACCGAAGTGTGATGAGAATTTTACCCTATCCTTACTACTCATTATTTTATTTTGAAGTTTTATTAGTGATGAAGACCATTGTTTTTATTTTGGACTATGTGCATAATGGGATAAGCAAAGATGACTTTTTTTCTTTGAGGTTCAACCCAATCATGATGTTATATCTCTTTGACACATGATGTTTTTAATAGGTGTGAATATTTTTTTGGTTCAATAATGTTAGATTGAACTCCCAAAACTCAAGATTTTCTTAGTGAAAATGTTCCTTGGTCCTAGAGGAAAGTTTGACATGTTTTGGAGGTTGCTTGAAACACTGGGAGTGGTTTAGTGACCAAAAACACCTAGGAATGATGGAATGATAGTGCAAATGATGTTATGGCTTATGAAATGTGTATATTAACTCAAAGGTACCCCTTATTAAGGCAACAAAACTTACTGGATCAATTATTATCTGAACTAAGAAAATGATCCCTAATATGGTGGGTGGAATGTGCTAAAATGATAATGAATGTGAGTATGCAGTGTGGATGTATGAAATGCAGTGTGTATGGATGATTTGATATTTTTTTAGCCATGTATATACACATATATGAATCACATTAAGCATATAATGCTCTCAAGTGGATGATTTTTAATGGTTCAATTTCTTCTACTCCCTCTATACTGGTAAGCCTATAAGTTCCTTGATCCACCTTTTGTGTGACAATGTATGGACCTAACCAATTAGCCATGAATTTATCACGAAGATGCAACAATGCATTGGTGTTTTGTTGATTCTATTTAAGGACAAGATCTCCTACTTGGAATTCACATAGATGGACTTTGGTATTGTAATCACGCTTTAAATGATCTTGATATACTCATAAATACTCCAAGGTATTGATTCACCTTTCATAGAGGAGTGTGAGTTGGTCAAGACGTGCTTGTCTAGCAATATCATCATCTATGAATTCCTATAATAAAATACGTAGTGAGGGGATCTTGAGCTCAAGAGGCATGATTTATTCAGTATCATAAACCAATGAGAATGGTGTTGCTCTGATAGTTATGCAAATGCTCATTTGATAAGCTCATACCAAGGGGACTTGTGTATGCTAATCTCGATGATTTTCTTTAACTAATTTCTTTAGAATAGCTATCAAGGTCTTATTGGTTGCCTTAGCTTATCCATTTGTATGTGGGTAATAAGGAGTTGAGAAACTATGTTGGATATTATATTTCTTGCAAAGTGCTCAAACATCCTTATTTTTGAAAGACTTTTCATTGTTAGAGATTATTTTTGAGGGGATACCAAAGCGATAGATGATATGCTAAAGTATAAACTCCACAATTCGAGGTCCTATCATACTAGTTAGAGTAATTACCTTGAACCACTTCATGAAGTATTTAGTGGTAGTGATGATGAATGTGTGTTGTCCTAAGGAAGGAGGTGATATTTTACCAATCAAATTCCAAACCCCATTGTGAAAAGGGCCAAAGACTCTAAATCAGTTGTAATGCTTATGATGGTACATGAGTTAAATTAGCATGTTGTTGTCATTATTGACATTTATTTACATAGGTGCAATAGACGTGTTCCATGGTGGGCCAATATTAACCCATACATAAAATACACTTTATGATGGCCATTACACTAAAGTGACCACCACAAGTACCATCATGAGCTTTAGATATTGATATTTGTGCCTCTATAGGCTCGAGACAATGGAGGAGGACTCCATCATAACCATGTCTATACAACACGTCCCCCAAGAGAGTGAAATAAGCTACCTTTTACTTGAAATTTTATTTGGTAGTTTGTGACATGTTTGATGGGAGTGTTCCAAACTTGAGGAAATATTTTACTTGACTAGACCAAGGCTCATATGGTTCAGCATGGATAAATCAAACATCCTTCTCATATTTATATTTAGCATGGGAAATTATAGATTTAGATATTGTAGTGACAATTAATGGTTGTACCTCTCCTATGGAGTTATTTGGAATCAATGATACTAGAGAGGCCATCACATCTACAAATATATTAGTCAAATGAGGTAAACTATCGATCTCATACCAGTTAAATTTTACAAGCAATTTCATTGCTACCTCATTGTAAAGCTTTAAGACTAGTTCTTTGCATTGGTACAATCTATTTACTTGATGAACAACAAGTTGGGAATCACCAAATATTTTGATACACTTTATGCCCATAGCTATGGTTGGTTGAAGTCCAATATTAAGGCTTCATACTTGCATTATTGTTTGTGCATGGGAAATCAAGTTTGAATGATAAAGGGATAGGTATCCCTTGTGGTGTATGAAATACGACTCCTAAAAATTGTCCTTTTTTGCACTTAGAACCATCAAAGAAGAGTGTGATATCCACATACTCTTTAAGAATGACATCTTCCTCCTATTTAGTGATGGTAAATATCGAGTCATTTGGGAGCTCAATAATCAAGGGTTGATCACTAGGAAGTGGATCTTCCACAAGTTGATTGGCTATTACCTGACCTTTAATGGATTTTTTATTAATGAACTCAAGATCGAATTCTATTAGAAGAATTATCCATTTTGTGGTACATGTGTTGTTGTAAGTGTGAGACATCATGTAATGCAGATGGTTTTCTCAAGCTATGACATAAGTGGTGTGACTTAGCATGTGATGTATGAGTTTCTAAGTGGCATAAACCATTTCTAGGCATAGTTTTTCCACATAAGTGTGTCTGGTTTTGTATCTTACAAATGTTTGACTAATATAATAAATTACGTGCAATCATTGTCCCTAATGCAAAGTCCATTGCTAAAATATAAATATGAAAGGGGACCCTTGGATGAGGTGGAGTTAAGACTGGTGGAGAAGTTGAGTATTACTTGATGTCATCAAAAGCTTTTTGAAATTATTCTATCCATGAAAATGTCACCCCCTTTTATAGTAGGTGATTGAATGACCTGCATTTGTTAGAGAGTTGTGCAATGAAATGATGGATCGATTGGATCTTTCCTTGTAAGCTACACAACTCTTTCAAGTTTTTTGGGGGAGGCATATCCATAATGGTCTTGATCTTATTTGGGTCCACTTAAATGCCTCTCTTGGAGATAATGAATCCTAGTAGTTTACCTGAGGTGATACTAAAGACACACTTCTTTGGGTTCAACCTTACATTATGCTCTAGAAGTCAATCAAAAACTTTTTCCAAGACACCAATGTGCTCTTGTTGGGTTTTGGATTTGGCCAGTAGATCATCCACATAGTCTTCAATTATCTTATGCATATAATCATGGAAGATATATGTCATGGCACATTGATAAGTGACACCTACATTTTTAATGCCAAATGGCATCACCTTGTAACAAAAAGTCCCCCAAGGTGTTGTGAATGTTGTTTTATGTTGGTCATTAGGATTGATTCAAATCTGATTGTAGCCTAAAAAACCATCCATTAAATATAGCATGTCATGGCCAGTGCAAGTTTCAAAAAGAATCAATTTTTGGTAGAGGAAAACCATCCTTAAGACACACATTTTTAAGATATTGAAAGTCAGTGCAAATGTGAACCACCATGTTAGGCTTGTCAATGAGCACCATATTTGAAAGCCACTCAGGATAGTCAATGGGTTGGATGAAACCCATGTCTAATAGATTTTGAAGCTCTTATTTGACCATGAGGGCAATGGTAGGATGTAAATTTATCAGTTTTTGTTTGACTAGATGAGCATCAAGATGCAAGGTTAAATTTTGGACAACCAAGTTAGGGTCAAGACCAGGCATATCTTTATAGGACCATGCAAATATGCCATTTTTTCTTGAGGAGAGCTATCAATTGCTCTTGTTCATAAACAAATAAAATTTTTCCAAGTTTGATGATTTGTGGATTATCCATGTTTGTACTAAGGTTCATATCTATAGTATCTTCAATGGCCATGTGTGAACCTTCCTCAAGTTGATGGGGCATTGGGATTAGATGAATGTCATCAATGACATTGTCAAACCCTTTGGGCATGGTTTCTTCCATTTCTACCTGGAAAATGGTAGGAGATAAGGGTGAAGGCAAAGGCAAATATGAAGATGAAGGTGATAGAGGAATGTAAGCAATGAAATCTCTTAACAATTCCTTAGAAAGGATGAATTTAGAAAATATGGCTATGATGAAATCCTTTCCATATTGATGAGGCTTATGTAATCAGAAATTGGTTTTGCCAAATAGTATGTATTATGGAGTGGGGTAAATAAATCAAGTAGATTCATGTTGAATTAGTGGGAAACGATGGTTGGAAATGTGAAGGGTGGGTTGGTCTTGTCTCTTGGAATCGATGAAGGATCCCTAAGAACCTAGATAGCAACAAACAATATAGATAAATACAAATGATAAGGACATGTAAATGCAAAAATACAATATGATTTTTTTATTATGTACATATATTACATCAATTTGTTGTGAGGTGATCAACAAAGTGGATGTGGTGGTTCATAGGTAGACTCAACTCACTCCCTTGGGAGAAGAAAATGGAAAATGGGTTGATGGATGGGGAACATTTTGAGATAATACTCATCTTGTTCGGTGAATGGTGTTATTGGGGCTGATTTCTCTTTGAATTCATCTGAATCTATCGATATGATATTGTATTCTTCATATAATTCCTCAAAGTCATCGTTGTGATTGGTTTCCTCTTCTGAATCTAAATGGAGGATTTGAAAAGCTTGTTCAAAAGAGGAAGTAGAAGAATGTGAATGGTAACCCAGGCCTGAATGGTCATGCACTTCTCGATATTGAGGTTCAATGATATCATGCATACCCTATTCATGTTGTCCTAGGCCATATCCTTACCAATTAACCCAATGAAAGTATCATGATGGGAAACCAAACATGTGCTCTATATTGGCAAGGATTGGCTTCTTAGGTTCGATTGGGGAAAGTGGATCAAATGATGAATTGACCCCCTCATATATGAAGTTGATTATATTAGGTGTTGAAACCATGTGGTACACTAATCCTATAGATAAGGGTGGGTCACATGGATGATCGTAATACTTAGTAGTTTGGATGTTGAGTGGTGTAATTGTGACATCTTGAACCACGTACTCACTAATGCTAAGACTAGCGAGGTGGACTACAACTTATGTGGGTGATGATATGGATGGAGTGGATGTGGATATGTGAGGCTCATGTGTGGCTTGTGGCTCGAGTGATGGGAGATATGTATGTTGAAATGACATCTCACAATCTATCAAATAAACTTGTGAGATATCAACTGATGGAGATGAAGATGGATTTGGTTGAGGAATTTGATGGATGGCTAGTGACTCTAGTGTAGATGATATGGTGATAGATGCTTGTGAATATGATTATATGGATGATGTTGTATTTGATATTGTGGGTGGTGTGAATCATGTACAAGGATGTCTCCCTTTTGTGGATGTTGGTGAAGATGATTGGGGCCAACCACATGTTCATGTTGCTAGTTGTGATGAAGGTGGGGGTGTGGAAGTGGAGGCTTGATGTGGGGTAGTGATAGGGAGCTCCTTGAGAATAGGAGCTTTGGATGAGGAAGTGTTGTGATGTGAGGTGGATGGTGTGGTTTATGGGGTTAAGAACAAGTGAGTGGATGGAAGTGTGGATTCATATGGGTTGGAGATGAAGTTGTAGTATTTAAATGGTTTGATGTTTACCAATATGCAATGAATCTTTCCCTCATGTACATATTTCAAACATTGATGTAGTATTGAAGGGACACATTTCATCTCCCTTATCCAAGGATATCCAAGGAGTACATTGTAAGCCATGGACCCCTCCAAGATATGGAATATAGTGTGCAATGTCTTAACCCCCACTTCTATGGGTAAGACCACAGTGCCAACTATAGAACATAGAGCATCATTGAATGCTCGAAAGGTGAAAGTGGATTTGGTGATGTGTGAAGGTGGAATATTAAGATGTTGAAGGGTTGAGGTGGTAATGATGTTGATGGATGATTTAGTTTTAGTGTCAATCAACACTCATTTTAAAGGCTTCCTATCAAATTGAGGCTTCCTATAAGACATTTTTTGTGGTTGTTGTGATGATGGTTATTGTTTTTGGTGACCATAGGGTTGTTGAGTCATTTGGGATTGACTCAAGACCACTTGATTGATTTGTTTGGGTTTTGATTGGCCAGTACAGTTTCCTTTATATTGGACCTTGTTTTTCCATTCTTTATTTTTGGATTTGATATCATCCTATTGGATCTTGATTTCTTTGATGACACGGGCCTGGGAAAGAGCTTCATCAAATGTTCTATATTGTTGTAATTGTAATAATAAGGATATAGATTTTAAACAACTCCTTGCAAACATTCGAGTTGATTCTTCCATTGGGAGGGAGAATGACAACTTGATGATGACTGCCCTCCAATGGTTTTTGAATTCATAGACCGACTCTTCTTCATATTGTCTAAGATTGTACAGTAAATAAAGGTAGTTTTTTTATGAACGTTGAGGGATAACCTTTCCAAAAATTTGTCCACCATTTTTAAAATGTGTAAACACTATGATGTGGCAGATTATTGTACCAATCTAAGGAATATCCCCTTAATTTTTGAGGAAACATTTAGAGCATTAATGCATCATTCTCTTGAATTTAAAAATATGAATGGATGAATGCACTAATGTACTCCATAGGGTCCTTCATCCCTTTTAATTTGTCAAAATTTGGTAGTGTAAAGTCTTTCGAATAAGGTGGTGAAGGTACCGAAGAATGAATGGGTTGATTGATTAGTTGTCTCAATGTAGTTTTTTGGCACATCATACCAAGAGTATATAAAATTAAACTATCAATTTGTTGTTGAAAGGATTGGGTCTTAAGGTCTTCCATGTGTGTGTGTAAATCCTAATTTTTTTGATGAGTGTATGGAGGTGGTGTGTGTGGAGTGATGAATTGTTGGGATGGAATGTGGTATTGATTGGTTGATGGATTGATGGGTATCTGATGATGTTGGATGTGTTGTTGGGTTTGGTTATGGAGGGCCTGATGTTGATGAAGTGGGGATGAATTTTGGGGAATTTGAATGTGTTGGGTTGTGGGAGTGGTATTGATGTGGCTGAATGGGGGTGTGGGTATAGTAACCTTAGAATATTGTGATACCTAATATGGATCAAGGGTGAAGAAGGTGTGTTGGTTTGGAATGGATTGGGGTTTAAAATTTGTTATTTGTGATTCATGTTGAGGGTAAGAATGAGCATCTTGATGGCCCATGTGTAGTTGATTGAGGTGTTTCTATGTTTGTTGTACAAAAATTGCATATGCAAATTGTGTGGTTGTGGTGTAAGTGGATGTAGGTATGTTATAAGTGTTGGTAATATTAGTTGAGGTTAATAGAGGGTAAGTTGCAAAAGGAATCACAAATAAATGGGGGATGGTACATGATTTGTGAATGTAATATATGAAGTAGCTTTAACTTATGCTTTGTAGAGTGGATTGGAGTAGGTAGTGGTCTAGGTAAATGGAATGGAGGTACTTTGGCTAAATGGTTCTGGAGAAATTTCATGTGAGGGTGTATATGTTGCCTCAAAAAGAGTGTTGGTGTAGAATTGGTTAAAGTTGTTGAGATGTGAGTGAGAAAGTTCCTACTAAGAAGAAGGAACATGTCTAGGTGGACTATTGAGTGGTTCTAGAGTTGGATTGGTTGGTCTTAAATAAGCTCTAACTTTATCCATATCTATATAAGTGGTACGGTGGTCATTGGGTGTGTATGGCTCATTTTCTAGAATGGTGAATGTGGATAGCTCTTTGCATCACATCTGCATTCGAAGTGAATATTGTGTGAGAAGGACCAATAGACAAGCCAAAATAGCTTGTCTACACCACGCTAGTTGAGTTAGCCATAGAAGTGGTTGGGAAAGGAGTGGAGCACTCCATGGATGAGGTAGGTACCTAACTCATGGTTCTGGCTTGATTTCTAGTCAATACCATAATCCATAAGCAGGTAGGGGTAACGAATGTGCAAGATGTGTGTGGAAAATGATATGAAAATGAAAACACGTAGATCAAACATAAATACGTGTCATATATTTTTGAAATAATATATTTTTTATTATTATTTTTTATTTTGTGTGTTTGATGTTGACTTCCTAATCCTATGATAACTATGCAGGGTGGATAGGTGTGTTCACACTCACCTATATGATAAGAAATGAAATTTGAATGACTTAAATGGCTTCCTAAAGTGGGTCTCTCAAGAGTGGAAAATTTTTTGGTGATGAAGTCTAGAAAAACCACTCATGGGCTACTATTGGTATCTATGGGGTGAGCCAACGGATGGAGATGAAGCCCACCATTTCTAGTCTCGATCAATGGTTGGTGATGAAATCTAACTCATTGATGTTGAAGATGAAATGTGCAATGTGTGTGGATTCCTTTTAAGTTTTTATTTTCTATGGTATTTTTTTGAAAAGAAATCACACTTCACATCAACCAAGGTGGTGACTAGGAGCACTAGTTCCAAGTATGAGACACTCAAAAGAGTCTAGCATACACCACTTAAGATCCACAATATGTGGAGAGTTAACCTAACTCTTCCACTCTTAATTAGTAATTGTTTCCAAAAATGGGAGGAAGCTTGAGCACAAGTGACTTATCCCAACCTAGAAGAATGAGAAGTGGAAAAACTTAGCCTACAATGCAACTAACATGCTTTTCAATTTGTTGCCTAAATAATAAATGAAAAACACATACAACACATAAGGCAGAAAGCAAAAAATGATGAACAAAAAAACTTGAATCAACTGTAGTGAATATCTAATGCAACTAGAAATGAATGTATAGGTGCAGATCTACCCCTATATGCAAATCTATATGATTTTAAAAATGCACTTACCTTTTTTATTTATTGTAAATAAAAATGCCTATGAATGCCTATAATGTCTAACAATCCATGATATATTGATTTTTAAATTAAAAAATAAACATTTCTTTTTCCTTTTCTCTTTTAAAAAGAAAAAAATAAGTAGGATTTGAAAATAGCTTACCAAGAAGCCTACATATTTTTCCCAACTTTGCAAATGTGGCACTAAATTTCTCAAATACTCTCCTAAATCTCATAAATAATTTGTGGTGTCCACCTGTAAACTCTATGGAATCCACCTATATTTTTTTTGGCATCCCCTGAATGTTGTATGGCATCCACACGACCACAAATCAAATCACACAACTTCTAGAAAACCCTACTTATACAATTTTCAAGGGATTGGATTTTTGAAAATATGCAGCAAAAATAGAGAAACATAGAAAAAAAACTCAATATTGAAAAGGTGAATTAAAATGTAAAACCCTTACCTAGGTGTTGTAGGTGAGTTGGAGAGAAGAAGGCAATCCTCCAAGGGAGGTCCCAGGTTCAAATCTCCACCCTACCAAAAAGCTGAATTGCGTATCTAAAATCCAATTGATAATGTTGGTGCGGGCAGGGTCAGGTGCGACCCTCGGGTGATTTTGTTGGTGTAGAACACCTTGTTCATGGTCTCTCAGACCAATGCGGCTCTACAAGGGGTTTTTTTCTTAAAAAAATGTAAAACCCTTTGGGGGTCCCACTGTGATCACCATTTTGTAAAACGAAATCGATCAACATTGATAAAAGCAGTAAAATAAAGTAGATAACAATGTATGCATAAAATAAAAGATCTTATTTATTATAAACTCAAGGATCCTAGATCTATAATTTATACATAGATATGCCCTAAATAAAGGGTTAAAATACAATGTTTTTCTTTGATATAATTATTACAATCAAAGGATTTTAAAACCTTCATGCAAATGAATGTTGGTGTCTCTAGATCATCTTCACTCCAAACAAGTGTGAGTGGGCTTGTGTATCCTTGTAGGGCTATTTTACACAAACAGATCAAAATAAATTTAGTAACACCTATGATGCATCCATAGTGTGAGGTCCCCTAAAACATGAAAGTGTAAAATACTAATCCTAGCTAAAATACTTGCTAAATGAAGTGCAAAAATATATAAAATATAATTAAATCAACAAAACTTGATACCTTGTTGAAATATGCCTCAATTACAGGATCTATGCTCCTGATGACTCAATTTGGTGATGCACAAATGCTCGTGAGCATTTGAGGATTTGGATAATACAAAATAATGAATTAAGAATACCCTAAAACATTAAGGATGGCTATGGATGCCTTGTAGAGTTCTAGAAATGCTTTGTAGTGTTCAGGAAATGTCCTAGAACATTCAGTTGTTATGGAAGGGATGCTCTATAGAATATGATCTAGTTTGTAAAGGTTTTAATGATAGATATGGAGGATGTGGTAGCGACAAGTTGGGAATTTGTTATCAATGTGCTAGGGTTTACAAAATGATGGATGATCAATACTTTTAGATCTTGATCTCAAGATGTTAATTTTTTAGACCCTCATTCATGAAATTGAATGATCTTTTATGATTTATCCTTGATAATGCTAGGGTTTCGATGATACCAATGAATGGTCAAGATTAAAACATGATGAAGGGTTGTGATTGTGATTTAATAAGTGACATGGATCATGTTAAATGAGTGGATAGGATTAAGTTGTGATGGGCAAATGAGATTTATTCATATATATATATATATATATATATATATATATATATATACATATATATAAATAAATTATGAATGGCTATGATTTGATGATGAGTGGATGACAAGTGGCTAGGATTTGGTGTCTACAGGTAGTATTCATATGAATGTACTCTAGATGTATCTATAGTATTAGGCCCACCTACATGTTTTTAGTATCTCTAGTTTGGGAAATGGTCCTAGTAGCCCATGTGGTCTCCTTACTACTATATTCTTCTAACACCATACCTGCAAGAGTGTTGTAGAAGTGATATCACACCCTCTCTTGTACATAATGTTGTGCAATATACTATACAATCCTGCTAGCATGTAAGGTCCCCATGTAAACCAATATGCTAGTCTTGCATGTCTACAACCACTCCTACCAAATCCTATGGAATGTGTTGCTTTCTCATGTGGCACACCAAAATCCCAACCACCACCCCATAAGGTACATTGGTTAGAGTGTCAACCCCATAGTGGTTAGGCATCTCATCAATATGTAGTCCTCTCTATTGTATCTCATAGTATTTGTAGTGTTATATGGGGTATTTATACCCTATTTACTACCCTTCCCCTAATAGGCACCCTCAATATCTACCACATATCCTCCAATATGATGGTCATCTCCCATATTAGTAACCAAAATATCAAGGAATTTGGGTACCACATCTCTATTAAATCTATCAAGATTTACCTATCACACTATACCTAGGTCATCTTTACCAAGTGTAATAGCCCAACCATCTATATAAACTACCTATCAAGTATTTTAAGCTCCCTCAAGGATAACTCTAGTGTCCTTGGTTGCCACTTTCTACTCTCTAGAACATCCTATTGTAAAATAAAAATACACAATTTTTCATCAGTAATAATATCAATAAAAATTAATTTCTATCTATTCTATTCTTTTCTTTTTCCTTATCTCTTTATCTTCACTCTTTTATCTTCTCTTTTTTTCCCTCTTCTTCCATGATTTTGTGCCCCATATTTATAGGGCATGAAATCATGAATTCGTCGATCATTTTTGTGTTGGAAATTTTGAGTCCCTAAGCTAAGAGTTGTTATTGATGTCAAAAGGATCTATGTAAGTAAGCACTATGTTTGTGTTTCACAAAGAGCTTCATGAGAAGCAAAGGTTTTTGATGAAAGGTTCAAGAAGGGATGCATGGAATTTGGTTCCAAAAGGAGCTTCAAGGGAAGCTTTGCAAAAGTTTTTATTTAAAACCATGGATGACATATTTGAAATGGTTTTTTCTTAAAAACCCAAGTTGGATTTTTGTTTCATCGAAAAAGGTGCCCCAGTGATGGAGATATTTAATTTTAAATATTTAGTTTAAATTTTAATTTATTTAAAATTAAAATTAAAATTTTATCCATCGACGTCATGAAGGAAGTTTCAAAAAGGTCGATGTTTCCAAAGCAAAGGGAAGGCATATAAATATGCCATTGAATTTTTTAATTCATTCATCCTTGCTCATTGATATTTGCGCTTGGTATTTGCAAAGAAAAAGATCTCATGTTTTCATTTAAGTGATGCAGCAAACATTAAATGGAGATAGCGACCACTTCCCAAAATGCATTGGGCAGTGTGGCCTAGTGGTAGCTTGTATTATACAAAGGTGTTGGTGACAAAAAGGTTGTATGTTTGATTCCCGTAAGCATCATTTTTTGGCTTTGTCCTGTTGAGGTGCCCAAGGTGCATACTTTTTGCTTGGCAGAAGAGGGTGAAGGATAAGAAGCGGGTGGCGCTTATTTTTCACCAACGAGGCTACATCTCGAGCGTTAGCTTGGTCGTAGCTAGGGCATTCATGTTGGGGCAAGACGAGGATTCAATTCCCCTCAAGGCAGGTATTAAGGTTTTTATTATTCTTTTGTTTAAATTGCCTAAGGTGGAGTGATAAGTGGTAAAGGTGCTTTGTTAGTTGATTTTTTGAGTAACCTTAGGGAATAAGGTCATGGTGGCTGTTTGAGTGGTGAATTATTTTTAATTGTGATTTTTGAAATTGTTAGGAGTAATAATGGTTTTTTATAAAGTTATTTTTAGTGCAAGTTATTTTTAGTAAGGGTTTTATTTTAAAAAGAACTTTGGTGGATGTTAAAATAAAGTAGGAGTAATAAGGTGTTATTTGGATATTATTGTTGTGTTATTACTCAAGATCTCTAACCCTTGTTAAGAGTTGAAAAAGAAAGTGTGTTGAGTGTGACAGATTTAGTGGATAACTCATAAGGCATAAAAAAGGTATGAGTAATACTCTCCATTGATTTTATTTGGGTGGTTTATTTTTGAAATATCATTGGAGTGAAAAGGATTAATTGTGGTTTCCTTTTCAAAATTGGTTGAGTTAATGCTTCAAGGTTTTTTGGATTGTGAGTTGTGATTAAACATTTTTTGATAAGCATTGTTGTTTAGACCATTGGTTGAGTGAAGTACTTTGAGTTTATGCTTCAAGGTTTTCTGGATTGTGAGTTGTGATTAAACCTTATTTGATAAGCATTGTTGTTTATACCATTGGTTGAGTGAAGTACTTTAAGTTTATGCTTCAAGGTTTTTTGAATTGAGAGTTGTGATTAAAACCTTGTCTTATTAGCATTAGTGTTGAAGCCAATGGGTGATGCAAAGAACTTGAAATTGAGTTAGAAAAGAACATGAGTATCATTGTTATGTAAGATTTATTGTTGAGAATTTTTGGAAATATTTTGAGTTAGTTTATTCATGCTTGGACTAGGGTTTGTGAGAAAGAGGTATTTCTTGAAGTGATTGGTTGAGTAGAGTTGATTGAGCTTAGTCAAGTGGTTACATGAAGTGGTTGTTCAAGTTCCATGAAATAAACTATTTTATATTATGATTGAGTTGATATTGAGCCTTGAGAATAGAACATATTGAGTCTCTAACAATTCTCTTTATGCTTCTATGATATTGAGTTAAGATTGAGCTAAGTTGATATTGCTTTGAGTTGAGATTAGGATTTGAGTATAGAACATATTGAGTCTCTAACAATTCTCTTTATGCTTCTATAATATTGAGTTGAGTTGATATTGCTTTGATTTGAGATTGGGATTTGATTATAGAACATATTGAATCTCTAAAAATTCTCTTTATGTTTCTATAATATTGAGCTGAGTTGATATTGATTTGAATTGAGATTGGGATTTGAGTATAAAACATATTGAGTCTCTAACAATTCTCTTTATGCTTCTATGAGATTGAGTTGAGATTTTGTTGAGTTAATTTGAGGTAAGTCTTTGAGAAGACTTGTGGACTATTTTTGTGTAAGCTTTTGTGAAATATTGCTATGCAGTTTTGAGAAAGTCCTATAGAGGACTTATTGAGAAGATCGGTACAAGTTCTATGTGAGCTTGTTGAGCATATTTGAGCAGGTTCTGAGTGAGCCTATTGAGCAGAATTGAGTAGGTTCTAAGTGAGCCTATTAAGAAGATTTGAGTAGGTTCTAAGTGAGCCTATTAAGTATATTTGAGTAAGTTCTAAGTGAACCTATTGAGCATATTTGAGGAGGTTATGATTGAATCTATTGATAGAGCTTTGGAGGTGATAGAGTACAAAGGATAGAGTATCTATAGATAGAGATCCAGTAGCCAGGATAATTGAAGACAGATTTGAGTGAGGAGTCTTCAAGTGGAAATAGATCCACCAGTTAGTGCAGCAGAGAGACAGAGTCTTCTAGAAGATCACTAGCCAGATAAGAAGGGGAAAAAGTTCTCCTGTGGAAGAAATCCACGAACTTGAGATTTAGGGGATCAACATCTCCTTTGTATAGAGATCCATAAACATTGGAATTAGGAAGTATTCCCAAGATATTGATTGAGATTATTTTAGCAAAATATTTTCCCCATGGAGTAGCCCACATTGGATAAACCATATAAATTGTTGTTTCACTTTTGTGGATGGTG
This sequence comes from Wollemia nobilis, assembly GCA_028583015.1. Taxonomy (NCBI): domain Eukaryota; kingdom Viridiplantae; phylum Streptophyta; class Pinopsida; order Araucariales; family Araucariaceae; genus Wollemia; species Wollemia nobilis. The sequence continues at coordinate 1,082,906 of JAQPPZ010017088.1, forward strand.
GTGAGCAAAAATTATATTCGAGAAAACATTTATTTCTCTTCCATAAATTATCAATCCAGTAAGTTCATAAACTTATGAGTGTCATGCACAATATATATCTATAGTGTTGTGGAATAAATATGATATTACCTTATTTAGTTTGGTGGGGCAGGTTTGTGCAATTGGATTTCGGCCAAACCAAATAAACTAAGTGCGAAAAAATTAAATAAATAAATTACAATGCTAAAAATAAAGTGCAAGAAAATAAATGTACAAGAAAAATAAACACACACGACTAAAATTAAATAAAGCAATAAATTAATCTACAAAAAATAAATACAAAAATAAATAGGGGAGGACTACTGCATGGAGTGGGCCCAAGCTCCGACAGATAGTCTACCTGGCTAGTTGCATAGAGCTTGCTCAGGTAAGAGGAATTGTACTCTTCATAAATTTGACAAGGAAATAAAATAAAACAATTCCTCTATTAAAAATTCATCCTTTCAGGGAAGACCTGTGCATTTATACAATCACAACCTTCCTCTATTACATTTTTAGGCAAGTCTATTTCAGACTTGCAGTTACAATAGATATGTTGTAAACATTCCATCCAGACAATCCTAACAATCATGCACTAAGAATAACAGTCACACACTAATTTTACCAATAGGATAAATAATGCATATTCTATTTTTATTAGAACATGTATGATATCAGTAATAAATCCATTTGCATGTTTGTCCATCTTAGTCGCCAATGCAAAATAGATTATTTTCCTGATTTGTCACATTGTCTATTCACGCACATTGATTCACCGGATAATTGTCGCTCTATTATGCTCGTCAGAAAATAATCCTCACCTTGTAAAGTTTAAATGGTAAATAAATTAACAATAGAGGTGCTTTATTTAGTTTAATAACAATGCATAAAATATCTCTCCCTTTTTCTTCACATGCTTTGGTAGCTATCCCAAATTGGTGCATATGACGTGGAGTCAATGGTCAACATGATCCCACTTGCACGCTTGGTCAATCTTGCAAAGTATGGAGGTGTGGAGGTGCCTTCTTCATGAGGAAGGTGCCTACTTTTGTTGGGCGCCTTCTTCATAAGGAATATGCCTACTTATGTTGAGTGCATTATTTATAAATAAGGTGCCTACTTCTACTGGGCACCTTCTTTATAAGGAAGTCACCTTCTTTTGTTGGGCGCATTCTTCATAAGGAAGGTGTCTACTTCTGTTGGGTGCCTTCTCCATAAGGAAGGCGCCTACTTTTCTTGGGTGCCTTCTCCATCTGAAAGGTGCCTACTTCTGTTGGGCACCTTCCTTGAAGAGGAAGGCACCTACTCTCATGCCTTAGTCTCTGAAAGTAGAAGTATGCCAATGTAGACCGGAAAACACCATATTAGTAATAAAACCTGCATTTATACACAATCTCCACTAAAAACACCAATCAAGCATAATACCGGATTTTCTATCAATTATATACATAAGTTATATAAAATGCATCTCATATGCTAATTAAACCAGTAATGATGCCCCTTAAAAGTGTATATAAAATGAGCATTTCTGGTGCTCATCATCCCCCCATGCCTAACATGTGCCACACCCTCATGACAGCAAAAGCAGAAGTTATGCCTCTCGTAGGTTGACCATGCCTAAATATTATCATGTTCTGGTGACAACAGCCCTCGGGATATATATTTTTCTTTTCTTTTTCTTCCCTTTTTTTTCAATGGCCTTCAACACCTTTATTTTTCCACTGCTGAGCGCTGCTATTTTTTCATTCAACACTACTATATTTTTTTCAGTACTATTTTTTTATTCAACACTACATATTTTTTTTGTTTATTCAACACTGTTGTTTTTTTTCTTCTTCTTCCATTGAGTGCTACTATTCTTCACCCATCGAGCATTGCGGCACCAGCAGAAGTCCAAAACACATCCTAAATAATCATTATGAAAAAATAATTAAATTGTGGCCACACTATTCAGGGAAAATGACCACTACACTATTTTTTTATAAATGCTGACATTTTCCAATGTTGCACAATGGTCATATTTGGTGAGACCAAATTGGTTTAAAATAAGCGCAGTCACCAACTGCTATTTTTACCCACATCTAAAACGTATTTGACATCTCTAGAACCTCCTTTGTGGTACAGAGTAGCATCATTTATTTGTGTTAGCTCAAGCCGGCTACCATTGTCATGAGGAGGAAATGAAAATGATGCCAAATGTATTCATGTAGATGCCATAGCCTTTTTTTTTTCTTATATCCGAGGCATGTCATGTGTTTGAATTATAATGGGAGATTTTGAAAAACTATGGAGGCATCGACTGGTGTTAGCATAGAAATTATTTTAAAATAACTATACACATAATTAACAAAAAAATTAGTACATACCCGGGTGAATTTCATATAAGCTAATGTATATGATGCTGGTGGTGTGAGACATCTTCACGTTTGTGATCTTTGAGATTTTATTTATTTATTTTTCACTCTAACTGCCTTCTTACTCCACACCACTAATTATAATTGTTATGTTTTTTTCTATAGGTGTGGATTTAACTAATCCAAAATTGCAACCATAATTTATCATTTTTTATTCTCCCCCTCTTAAATTGGTGACACCCTTGTTTCCAGCAATGGGTCCCTCTGCACAACAGGTCTACAACCCTCCAAATGTTAGGTCCCACACTAAACAATAGGTACCCCCATCTAAGGGAGAATAAAATTGCTTATTGGTACGTTCCTCCCAGTGGAAAAAGGCACTAATGTATTGGGTTGGTTGTAGGCACTCTCTTCCTAGTGGGAAGTAAGTGACTTTTTCACTTTGCTGCACTCCTAATTTTAGGGCACATGATGGCACATCTATTAGGACTAGTTTAAGCCAGCTCTACCTATATATTGTGTTCACGATCGCGTCCTATGAAACTATATACACAAAAAATGAAAAACTGGAATCATGCCTATGCCTGAGGCCCTAGCTGTTAGGATGCCTTCAGATTGCATTCAAAGGGCACGATTACTTGCACACATGAAAGCAAGAAAATAGGAGTCATGACTCTATTCCTGTTAGGCCCTAGATCTCAAGATTCCTACAGCTTGCATTCGGTTCATGATTTCTTGCAAATCAATAAGAAAACAATTTTTATGCTAAGCAGGACATGTTCTATGTTTTTTTCATTGGGAGGATTTGCAAAAAAAAAAAATTGATCAAGGCACCTCTATAGTATGCCATCAAGGTGCCTCATCACTTATTCCTCTCTTTTTTTTGTTCCTTATGCCATTGAACCACCCAGGTGCAGGAAATGGATCAAGGCACTCTAGATGTCAAGGAGCCTGCTTGCTGTGGAAAATGCCTGCTTGTTGTGGAAAGTGCCTTCAATGTATAACATCTTCCTGATGCAGAAGGAACCTCCAATGCATGGTGCCTTCTTGATGTGTAAGGTACCTTCTTCATGCAGAAGGCACCTCCAATGTATGGCGCCTTCTTCATGTGGAAGGCGCCTCCAATGTATGGCGTCTTATTCATGCGGAAGGCGCCTCTAATGTATGGCACCTTCCTCATGCGGAATGTGCCTTATTTTTATGGCGTCTTCTTCATGTGGAAGGCACCTTATTGATGATCAAGGAATTTTTCACTTCATTTTTTAAATTTTTTTTTCATGTATCCTCCCCTTTTTTTCTTTTTTTCTCTTTTTTTTTCTCTCTTTTTTTTCTTCTTTTTTTATTTTTTTTAATTTTTTAATTTTTTAATGAATGATTAAAAATTCATCCAAGCTAATGGTATGGTATGGGGTCTCCCTCATGCCGATTTTTTATCCTCTCTCACAAATGTGAGGTGATTGTTAATGGAGCTTGTTGACCATTACTCGAACATTGTCTCGACACTCTATTTTGTACGTGGTGTAGCATCTCTGACTTTGTTTATCATCCAGGCTGTAACAGTCATGCACCTTGCAACAAAATTTTCCCCTAAATTCCACAACCACCTTGGGCTATAAGCCTTTCACTTGATCAGGGTTACTTATCCTACCTTCAAGTGCCAATTTTTCCAAGGAAAAACTCTGCTAGTTTTAACCTGTTAGATTGGACACTACACGATCAACTACATGAGACAGTTTGTATAGTGCTATTACGAACTCCATGTATGGATCTCAATTCATGATATCTTCACAGACACCTCCTTATTTTTCTAGATCGCACTTCATGCTATCCTACAAAACATAAAAGAAAAATCTAAACTAAAGGTGTTAAAATAAAATTCTAACTAATTTTTTTTTTTTTTGAATTTTTTTTTCATCATATATATATAATTATTTTATCTTCTGATTACTTCCAGTCTCCTCCCTTAATTTATTTAGCGACTAGTTGGATATTTCTCATTTCACTTCTAGACCAACCTAGTCCTAGGGAAAGTGGATACTTTCTTCCAACAAGTAACACAAATAAAGCTTCTATTTTTTTATTTGCATTTTAACTTGGAGCCTTTATCAACAAAAGATATTTTTTCTCTTTTTTCATGAACATTGTAAACAGTGTTCATTATGTTGTTGGTGGTAATAATGAAGGTGGGGTTTCCCCCATGCCTATATTTAAACTAGCCTTTCAAAAATCATGTACTTCATTATCAACTAGTTTAATACGTCATAGAATGAGAAGAGCATTTTATCCCATGGCCTCAAAATCAAACTTTCTCAACATAATGGCAAAATGTGCAGGCTATAAAATGACTATCTGCGGGTTGGAAACTTGGAGAAAACATGGCATAGCATTATTTTAGAAACACATGCTAGTTTCTGATTCACCAGATCGCCTTAAGCGCAAGTGAAGAGCATACTCCAAAACAAGATGTTCTTTAAATTTTGCTCTGTCATTTTTCCTGCTATTAATTTCATCATTAAAAATTCACCAATGTGTTGAGAAAGGTTAAGCCTGTAAAAATTTATCATTTAAAACTAAGCTTTTGGAGGCATAATTCTGCAATGGCTTCAATATAAAAACACATCCCTAAAAATTTTCAATTATATCAGACCTGGGTTGTGCTATTTCTTTTGTTTTCCTGAAACCATTGAGAATATGATAGAAATCCTTCATTGCCAAATTTTTCTAATTTTTTTAACAACACGTTTTATTCCTACTTCTACACTTAATTTGGTACATCAGGTTCATTCCCACATTTACCTAAGAAGCTATAAAATTCAAATAGTTATCTATTGGATTTGGCTCTGATTGTGTCAACAACTATTCTAGCCCAGTAAAAGGGCCCTTGGTGGACTCGTACTTCTCAGATAAATGATTTATAAGTAATTTTAAATGGGCTTTCTAACTGACCTGTAAATCCTAACACTACATTTTTGACACTCCCCGGCAACGGTGCCAAAATGGCGAGCAAAAATTATGTTCGGGAAAATATTCATTTCTCTTCCATAAATTATCAATCCGGTAAGTCCGTAAACTTATGAGTGTCATGCACAGTATATGCCTGCAGTGTTGGGGAATAAATCTGATTGTACCTTATTTAGTTTGGTGGGGGAGGTTTGTGCAATTGGATTCCAACCAAACCAAATAAACTAAGTGCGGAAAAATTAAATAAATAAATTACAATGCTGAAAATAAAGTGAAAAAAATAAATGTACAAGAAAAATAAACACACACGATTGAAATTAAATAAAGCAATAAACTAATATACAAAAAACAAATACAAAAATAAATAGGGGAGGACTACTACAGGGAGTGGGCCCAAGATCCCGCATATAGTCCTCCCGACTAGCTACGTAGAGCTTTCTCAGGTAAGAGGAATTGCGCTTTTAATAAATTTGACAAGGAAATAAAATAAAATAGTTACTCTATTAAAAATTCATCATCCTTTTAGGGAAGACCTGTGCATTTATACAATGTATAGCCTTCCTCTATTACATTTTTAGGCAAGTCTGTTTTAGGCTTGCAGTTACAATAGATATGTTGTAAACATTCCAGCCAGACAATCCTAAAAATCATGCACTAAGAATAACAATCACGCACTAATTTTACCTATAGGATAAATCATTAGTATTCTATTTTTATCAAAACATGTACGATATCAGTAATAAATCCATTCACATGTTTGTCCATATTAGTCGCCAATGCAAAATATATTATTTTCATGATTTATCACATTGTCTGTTCACGCACATTGATTCACTAGATAATTGTCATTCTGTTATGCTCGTGAGAAAATAATCCTCACCTTGTAAAGTTTAATCGGTAAATCACTTAATAATAGAGGTGCTTTATTTATTTTAATAACAATGCATAAAACATCTCTCCCTTTTTCTTCACATGCTTTGGTAGCTATCCCAACTTGATGCATATGACATGGAGTCAATAGTCAACATGGTCCCACTTGCCCACTTGGTCAATATTGCAAAGTATGGAGGTGTGGAGGCACCTTCTTCATGAGGAAGGCACCTACTTTTTTTGGGAGCCTTATTCATAAGGAAGGTGCCTACTTCTGTTGGGTGCCTTCTTTATAAGGAAGTCGCCTACTTCTGTTGGGTGCCTTCTTCATAAGGAAGGTGCCTACTTCTAATGGGCGCCTTCTCCATAAGGAATGTGCCTACTTCTGTTGGGTGCATTCTCCATCCGGAAGGTTCCTACTTCTGCTAGACACCTTCCTTGAAGAGGAAGGCACCTGCTCTCATGCCTTAGTCTCTGAAAGCATAAGTATGCCAATGTAGACCAAAAAACACCATATTAGTAATAAAACCTACATTTATACACAATATCCACTAAAAACACCAGTCAAGCATAATACTAGATTTTCTATCAGTTATATGCATAATTTATATAAAATACATCTCATATGTTAATTAAACTAGTAATGATACCCCTTAAAAGTGTATATAAAATGACCATTTATGGTGTTCATCAAATGGTGTTTTGTACATTGCTTTGATTACTGCTATTGATACTGCTATCTATACACTTCATAATATTGAATTGAAAAGAAAATTAAAAAGTGGTCTTATACTGTTCACCCTCCCCTCTTAGTATAAGCTTGTGTTCTTCAATTGGTATCAAAGTGGGTTCCTTCTAAAGAGTTTGACAACTTGAAGGAAAAGTGGTCTAAGAACACAATGGATCACAAGGATCAAAAGGATGGGTTGTTCAATAATGCAGTACCAGTATTTGATGGAAGTGACTTCTTGTATTGGTGTATGCTGATGAGATTTCACCTGATGGAACTTGGAAATGAAGTTTGAAATGTAGTGGAACTTGGATATTATTCTATAGGCAATCCTCCTATATATAAGGAAGGTAAGCTTCTAATGCATGCAAATTCAAGAGCTATGAATGCAATTATAAAAGGATTGGGTAAATTAGAATCTATGAAGGTTATATATTGTAAAACAACAAAAGATGTGTGGGATCTACTGCATGACATATATGAGGATGATAAAGGTGTTAGGAAAGCTAAGATCAGAAATCTCAAAGGAGAATTTGAGAACTTAATAATAAGAGATGATGAAAATATTTGTGATTATCTCAGTAATATTGATGAACTTGTACATGATATGAGAGGTCTTGGAATGAAGGTTGATGAATCTGATGCTTGTGATAAGATCTTGAGAACTCTTCCAAAAAGTTATAGTGAAAAGGTTTCTGCTATAGAAACATCAATTGATAGTGATTATTTGACAAGGAATTATTTGCTTTGCATGCTTACTACTTTTGATATAAGAACAAAAGATCTTATTCCTTCGAAAGAAGTTGCATTCAAAGTGGACAAAAAGAAAAAGGGTAAAAATATAGAATCAAGTAGTGAGTCATCTAGTGATGAAGAATCTAACTATGGTAGAAGAGATAAAGGTTCCAAAATATTTATAGATGTAATATCTATTAAGTGCTTCAATTGTGGAAATTATGGACACTATGCGACACAGTGCGAAGAGCTAAATTACAACAGTGATAAAGAAAAATAGGATCACAAGTACAGAGAATCAGAAAGACACAGGTATAAGAAGAAAGGCAAGTATGGATAAAATAGACAAGGAAATAAGTTCTATCAAAGGAAAAATAAAAGCTACTATGTGGATAATGCAAGTAAGTACTCAAATGATAGTGATGCTATTTTTTCATACAATGATAGATATTAAGTCCTATTTATGGTTAGCGATAAAAGGACTCTAGTTATTCTCAAGTGTTTTATATGTGGTAAATTTGGACATCTTGAAGATTAATGCACTAGGAATGGCTATAGTTTCAGTGATGATGGTTTTGAATATGCACTTGAAAGACCATATGAGAATATTCTAATGGCATTAAAAGATGAAGCAAGTGATCTTATAGAAGACAAGCCAAAAGGAAGTAATTATAAGGACAAAGGTAAACAAATAGAGGATTATTTAGTAGAGAATGGTTATGATATGAAGGGAGAACTTATATGTGCTCTTGATACAGTAAAGAAGGTAAGAAAGCAACACCTAGGTGTTGTAGATGAGTTGGAGAGGAGAGGGCAATCCTCCAAGGGAGGTCCCAAGTTCGAATCTCCACCCTACAAAAAAGCTGAATTGGGTACCCAAAATCCAATTGATAATGTTGGTGCAAGCAAGGTCGGGTGCGACTCCTAGGTGACTTTAACGATGTAGAACCCCTTGTTCATGGTATCTTAGACCAAGGAGGTCCCACAAGGGATTTTTTCTTAAAAAAAAAAAGAAGGTAAGAAAGCAACACTCTAAGCTTGAAATTCAGTTTTAAGAATGTGATGAAGAAAGATTATTGCTCATAGAGGACTTAAAAAAGTCAAAGGCTAAGGCAGGTAAGTTCAAGGATAAGTTAGAAGCAAATATTTTGAACCGTGAAAAGTTAACACAAGAAGTGGCACTACTAAAGTAATATTTAGAGGATTCCAAGAAAAATTTGTACAAATATGTGAACAATGCAAAGAGTGTAGACAAAATAATCAAGATACAAAGAGGAGCAACAAACAAGATAGGTATTGGTTCCAAATAGGCTCAAAATAAATGGGAAGAAAATTCTACTTCAAGTCTTGAAGAAGAAGGAATTTTAGAAGAATATACTTCAAAAAGTGACAGTGTAAGTTGGAATGAGATATCAGAGGATGACTTGGACAACAAAGAGGTCAAATATAGAAACAATGCACAAAGAATATACATATGGAAAAACAATCATAACATGAGACCAATGACGTCTAGGCAAGGAAGCTTCAATGGAAGATACTTCTCATGTCACAGGTTTGGGCACATGGCTTCACAGTGCAGGTCATACAAAAGACAAGAATATGGGAAAGGATAGTTTTTCCATGGGTATTGCTACTCATGCAATGAGTTTGGTCACAAGGCAATGAATTGTAGGGTTTATGGCAGAAGAGGATATAGCTTCACTAGGAGATATCCTAAGACATTTGCACCTCCAAGGAATAATAACATTAAGTATTGTAAGTGCAATAATGATGGTCACACAATAAGATGATATAGATCAAATATTCCAAAATTAAGCATGGACAAGAATAGGAACATGGATGAGAACAAGAACAAGAATAGGAACAGAAATAGGAACATGGATGAGAACAAGAATAGGAACATGAACAAAAATGATGATAGGAACAGGGATGATGACTTGGTAAGAAACAATGAGAGGATTCAAAAAACTCAGAAAGGAAGAGAGAAAAGTAAAGGTAAAGAGCAGTGCTTTTAAGGAGTAGAAATACTCCCACCCCAAAATTAACCACCTCATGTGGAGGTGGTGGAGGGGCTAAGCTAAGAGGCTCATTATTAGCCCCAAGCCCCAAAGGTGACCCTTTTCCATTGATGACAAATGGGAAGAGATTTGTGTATATTGAGGAGAGTTTTTTATATGGGGAAATAATTGATATTTGAGAAATCTTTGATCTAGGGGGAACAAAGTCCTAGGGGGAGCATAAAAGAAGGTTAAATTTTAGTAAAAGGATATGGGTTGCTATAAATGACAAAGGGGGAGATTGTTGGATATTTTGAGTCCCTAAGCTAAGAGTTGTCATTGATGTCAAAAGGATATATGTAAGTAAGCACTATATTTGTGTTTCACAAAGAGCTTCATGAGAAGCAAAGGGTTTTGATCAAAGTTTCAAGAAGGGATGCATGGCATTTGGTTCCAAAAGGAGCTTAAAGGGAAGCTTTGCAAAAGGTTTTTATTTAAAACCATGGATGGCATATTTGAAATGGGTTTTTCTTAAAACCCAAGTTGGATTTTTGTTTCATCAAAAAAGGTGCCCCGGTGATGGAGATATTTAATTTTAAATATTTAGTTTAAATTTTAATTTATTTAAAATTTAAATTTTAATTTTAAAATTAAAATTAAAATTTTATCCATCCACGTCATGAAGGAATTTTCAAAAAGGTCAATTTTTCCAAAGCAAAGGGAAGGCATATAAATATGCCATTGAATTTTTTAATTCATTCATCCTTTCTCGTTGATATTTGTGCTTGGTATTTGCAAAGAAAAAGAGCTCGTGTTTTTCGTTTAAGTGATACAACAAACATTAAATGGAGACAGCGACCACTTCCAAAAATGCATTGGGCATCATGGCCTAGTGGTAGCTTGGATTATGCCAAGGTGTTGTTGACAAAAAGGTTATGCGTTTGATTCCCGTAAGCATCATTTTTTGGCTTTGTCCTTTTGAGGTGCCCAAGGTGCATACTTTTTGCTTGGCGAAAGAGGGTGAAGGACAAGAAGTGGGTGGCGCTTATTTTTCACCAATGATCCTACATCTCGAGTGTCAGCTTAGTCGTAGCTAGGGTGTTCATGTTGGGGCAAAACGAGGGTTCGATTCCCCTCGAGGTAGGTATTAAGGTTTTTATTATTCTTTTGTTTATATTTCCTAAGGTGGAGTGATAAGGGGTAAAGGTGCTTTGTTAGTTGATTTATTGAGTAACCTTAGGGAGTAAGGTCATGGTGGCTATTTAAGTGGTGAATTATTTTTAATTATGATTTTTGAAATTGTTAGGAGTAATAAGGGTTTTTGATAAAGTTATTTTTAGTGAAAGTTATTTTGAGTAAGGGTTTTCTTTTAAAAATTACTTTGGTTTATGTTAAAATAAAGTAGGAGTAATAAGGTGTTATTTGGATATTATTGTTGTGTTATTAGATATCTAACCCTTGTTAAGAATTGAAAAACAAAAGTGTGTTGAGTGTGACATATTTAATGGACAACTCATAATACATCAAAAAGGTATGAGTAATTGATGGGGACATGAAAATCGCTCACCCCAAACACTCAAATCTCATTGATGGGGAGCCAAAATCGCTCACCCAAATTCTCAAAATTCTCATTCATTAAACTCAAAAAAATTTACAAAAATGGCAGACTCTGCCATTCAAACTCCTTTATTCAGAAAGGTAGTTTATATTCTTTTTCTATTACAACATTTCCAACTCTGGAAGGAAAAACAGCCTACACAGGTCCACAGAATGGGCCTCTTGCCTTCACGTCTGCAACTCTGCCTCTGTAGTTTTTCGACTGCAACTTCGTCTTCGCTGTTTTTCAACCTTGGAATAAAACAACTCAAACAGGTCCAAAATGGCCCTCTAGCCTTCACGTCTACAACTCTATCTCAGCCATTTCCAACCCCTTGTGCATGCCTTCACTTACCATTTTAAAATCTTTGGCGTGACTCTCCATCTCCCTTTTCTAACCCTTCATTTCATTTCTCGTGCCTCTTCATTGTTCTGGCCTTCGAAACATTTTGACTCTTGGTCTTCGTCTGCTTCCAATACACCTTGGTGCCACATTATTTTCCAGTGCTGCCACTGTAGACTTAGTCCACCTGTCAACCAATGATGACGTTTAGTATATCCACCGCTCGATAGTTTCCTCTGTAACAACCCTTGTAATCGCCTGTCGTTTCTTTTCTTTTTTTTGGTCGCAAAAATGCGACATGTCGCGATATCACAACATTTTTGCTTCTCTACCTTCTTGCCCCTTTTTGAGTCACAAAAATGCAACATGTCGTGATATCGTGACATTTTTACTTTTCAGCCTTCCTGCCCTTTGCGAGTCGTGAAAATGCGACATGTCACGATATCGTGACACTTTTTTTCTCTCTTGCACCTCCTCTCACCTTTTGGTCGTGAAAATGCAACATGTCGCGATATCGTGACACTTTTCTCTCCTGCGCCTTCCCTTGCCTTTTGGTCACAAAAATGTGACATGTCGCAATATCGCGACACTTTTCTCTCCTGCGCCTTCCCTCACCTTTTGGTCGTGAAAATGCGACATGTCGCGATATCACAACACTTTTTCTCCTTTGCGCCTTCTCTCGTCCTTTGGTCACGAAAATGCGACATGTCATGATATCGCAACACTTTTCTCTCTTGCGCCTCCTCTCGTCTTCTGGTCACGAAAATGCGACATGTCGCGATATCGTGACACTTTTCTCTCTTGACATTTTTTTCTCTGGCCTTTCCTGTCTTCGTTCGGTCGTGATCGTGACATTTTTGCTCTACGCCTTTCTTATCTTCTTTCAATCACGATTTCACGACATGTCGTGAAATCATGACATTTTTACTCTATGCCTTCTCTCTCCTTCCTGAGTCATGAAAATGCGACATGTCATGATTTTGTGACATTTTTGCTCCGTGCCTTCTCTCTCCTTCCTAAGTCGTGAAAATGCGACATGTCACGATATCGCGACACTTTTCTCTGTCATAATTTTGCGACATCAAGGCAAACACTTAGAAATTTTTTTATTGAGGCAAGATTGCTCTGCTGCCACCGGATGCTCCTACATCAAACAACCGGGGTGGATTGAGAAGTGACCTTCACTTTTGTACTGTTCTGTCACCTTCTTTTCCAACATCTCAGTACTTGCAAAATATTTAGCCTCAGCACTGCTCTTCTCTCCTTTATCCATCATTCTCAACTCAGAAGCATTCCTTGGACTACTTCTCTTCACAACTCCTCTTGCAGGGCTTGCACTTGCCTCTGCAAAGCTTTGAAATATTTCTTCAGGTACCACATTTCTCCCACCACCATGGTTTCTTCATGGAGGCATTCTTCCTCACTCTCTCTCACAAACTTTAATCGTATATTATGGTGTAAACTGCCTCACGTCTGATGATCTATTTACACACTCAGGAACCCTATGCTCTTCCACAGATCCTGGTGTAAACTGCCTCACTTTTGATGATCTACTCACACACTCAGGCACTCCCGCTCTTCCACAGATCTTGGTGCAAACTGCATCACTATTGGCAATCTGTTCACACACTCAAGAACTTTTGCTCTTCCATAGATCCTGGTGCAAACTGCCTCACTTTCGATGATCTGTTCACACACTCAGGAACTTTTGCTCTTCCATAGATCCTAGTGCAAACTACCTCATGTTCGGTGATCTATTTACATGCTCAAGAACTTCTGCTCTTCCACAAATCTTGGTACAAACTGCCTCACGTTCGGTGATCTATTTACACGCTCAGGAACTTCCTACTCTGATACCACTTGATGGGGACACAAAAATCAATCACCCCAAACACTCAAATCTCATTGATGGGGAGCCAAAATTGTTCACCAAAATTCTCAAAATTCTCATTCATTAAACTAAAAAAAAATTACAAAAATGGCAGACTCTGCCATTCAAACTCCTTTATTCAGAAAGGTAGTTTATATTCTTTTTCTATTACAACATTTCCAACTCTGGAAGGAAAAACAGCCTACACAGGTCCACAGAATGGGCCTCTTGCCTTCACGTCTGCAACTCTGCCTCTGTAGTTTCTGACTGCAACTCCGTCTTCGCTGTTTTTCAAAATTGAAATAAAACAACTCAAATAGGTCCAAAATGGCCCTCTAGCCTTCACGTCTACAACTCTATCTCAGCCGTTTCCAACCCCTTGTGCACGCCTTCACTTACCATTTTAAAATCTTTGGCGTGACTCTCCATCTCCCTTTTCTAACCCTTCATTTCATTTCTCGTGCCTCTTCATTGTTCTGGCCTTCGAAACATTTTGACTCTTGGTCTTCGTCTGCTTCCAATACACCTTGGTGCCACATTATTTTCCAGTGCTGCCACTGTAGACTTAGTCCACCTGTCAACCAATGATGACGTTTAGTATACCCACCGCTCGATAGTTTCCTCTGTAACGGCCCTTGTAATCGCCTGTCGTTTCTTTTCTTTTTTTTGGTCGCAAAAATGCGACATGTCGCGATATCACAACATTTTTGCTTCTCTACCTTCTTGCCCCTTTTTGAGTCACAAAAATGCAACATGTCGTGATATCGTGACATTTTTACTTTTCAGCCTTCCTGCCCTTTGCGAGTCGTGAAAATGCGACATGTCACGATATCGTGACACTTTTTTTCTCTCTTGCACCTCCTCTCACATTTTGGTCGTGAAAATGCAACATGTCGCGATATCGTGACACTTTTCTCTCCTGCGCCTTCCCTTGCCTTTTGGTCACAAAAATGTGACATGTCGCAATATCGCGACACTTTTCTCTCCTGCGCCTTCCCTCACCTTTTGGTCGTGAAAATGCGACATGTCACGATATCACAACACTTTTTCTCCTTTGCGCCTTCTCTCGTCCTTTGGTCACGAAAATGCGACATGTCGTGATATCGCAACACTTTTCTCTCTTGCGCCTCCTCTCGTCTTCTGGTCACGAAAATGCGACATGTCGCGATATCGTGACACTTTTCTCTCTTGAGCCTTCTCTCGGCTTTTGGTCGCGATAATGCGACATGTAGCAATATCGTGACACTTTTCTCTCTTGAGCCTTCTCTCAACTTTTGGTCGTGATAATGCGACATGTCACGATATCATGACACTTTTCTCTCTTGAGCCTTCTCTCGACTTTTGGTCGTGATAATGCGACATGTCATGATATCGTGACATCTTTCCTTGTTGCCTCCTCCTTGCCTCTCGGGTCACGAAATCGTGACATGTCGCGATATCGTGACAACTTTGCTCTCTACTTTCTCTCTCTATTTCGGGTTGCGAAATCATGACATGTCGCGATATCGTGACAATTTCTTTCCTTGCTTTCTTTCTGCTCCTTCGATCATGATTTCACGACATGTCACGAAATCGTGAAATTTTTTTCTCTGGCCTTTCCTGTCTTCGTTCGGTCATGATCGTGACATTTTTGCTCTACGCATTTCCTATCTTCTTTCAATCACGATTTCACGACATGTCGTGAAATCATGACATTTTTACTCTATGCCTTCTCTCTCCTTCCTGAGTCATGAAAATGCGATATGTCATGATTTTGTGACATTTTTGCTCCGTGCCTTCTCTCTCCTTCCTAAGTCGTGAAAATGCGACATGTCACGATATCGCGACACTTTTCTCTGTCATAATTTCACGACATCAAGGCAAACACTTAGAAATTTTTTTATTGAGGAAAGATTGCTCTGCTGCCACCGGATGCTCCTACATCAAACAACCGGGGTGGATTGAGAAGTGACCTATTCCACCATGTAAATTAAAAAAAAAACATGTATAGGTACAATTTTTATTGTTTGCACAACCTTAACATGATTTTATGACATAGTTTTCCATTGACACAATATGAAAACTTCCCTATCTTATAATTAAAACCTTAAAGAAATAGGACAAACAAATCTCTTCTCTTATGGTTAAGGAATAAAACTAGCAATTTGGTTATTTTTATAATAGAATTGGTCTTGTTGGATTTTGAATTGACATCAATGTGAATTTGAGCTGTGACTATCATCTATAATGGTTTTTTGAAAAGGTGAACCCCCGTTAATCATAGCCTTGACTCCAACATTGGATGGATCAAAATTGCTTTTAATCCAACCTCTAGAGTAGCTAGTATATCTTACCAACTAATTGGATGTTAACTCATTTAAGCTCAATTAAATGTATAATAATAGGGATAGAAAGGGGAACGGGTTTATAAAGTAATGATTCAATAGTGGATGAATAAAGCTAACAACATAGGCATCTACATGGAACCTCTGACAACTCAATTTATAGAAAACAATACTTGTTATTAACAACATTCAAAACTCAGTAATATTCAACATTAAAGCACATATGCATCCTTCAAGAATTATTTCAAACATCTAGGGAATAAACAATCTAAATAGCAGAATTAGATTGATACTATGACTAACATAAATATAATTCTTTCCGCACACATTTAGAAATGAACCATTTCAATTTTCTCTAAGCTAGCAACTCCTTGTGTTAGAATAAACTAATCCCCCTCCTATGCAAACTTGGTTTGCAATACCTTTTCTGCTTTGGGGGTCAATCTTGTTATTTGTCCATACATGATTTTTAGCACAAGGCCCAAAAATTCCCTATTGAAATCATAATATGAATTGGATTTGTATAACACATTGGTCCATTCATACACTAGTAAGATTTCTCCCTTCTCATTATTATCATTTTTTGAAATGAAACCTAACTCTTGAGACATAAAGTAAAAGAATAACCACACCAAATATGAAGTGTATCTGAATGAAAACTGGGTTCTAGCCTTCAATGCCACCAAACCCTCATGAATTTTTGCACTTAAAAAATCAGGCCAGTCAAAGAAAATAGGTTTCATACTCCTGCTCATAACAGTCGAATCGTACATTCTAGGGTTCAACAAACATTCTACTAGAGCCACCTACCACTTCTGAAAATTTTCATAATTTTTTAGTCCAGCAATCATGGCCAGGATGGAATATAGTTCAGGATTTTTAAAAGCTACCATGTCAATTAGGGGTTCTGGTGGATTTACCCCTTCTGGAATATCTTTTATCTGAGTGGCTAAGAAACCCTTCACCTTTTTGGATGAGCCAAAATATGTAGCCTTTTATAAGGGGTTGAAATTCTTAGGTTCTAAGAAAGGGACATGGCCAACAACAAAAGCAGAAACAAAAGCATCTTTGGATAGAGAAAATAGAACCTTCCTTGAAAAATCTCTAACCTTTCTCTCCTTTTCATCATAGAAATTTGCAATTGCCTTGACCAATTCTAGTCAGGGATGAATAGGAATATATACATACCAGTAAAAGAAATAATGGTATGCAAAAATTTAAGGAGAAGACACAAAAACCCCAGTCACTACCCGGTTCTTTATATTGCTCCGAATCTCCGTTGGGTCCTTCCATGTTATTACTGTATCTGCAATTTGGGAGTCTCTATCAATAAAACCAACACTGTTATCCTCCCTTATTTTTACTACCAAAGTAGTCGGGGGTGATGAGGTAGATGCTACCTGGTTCTTCGTCTTCTTAGGGGCCATTATGAAGTATCAGGTACACAGAATTTAAACTTCTTCTGATTGCTTCACAACTCCTTCCTCACTATGCTATAGTGTGGTGGTATAAAAGTGGTTGGTGAGATTTCTAGATTTTCAAGCATTACAGAGATAGTTCCTCACTTCTTTTTCTTCTTCAGGAGTTTCAGCAAGTTTGCAAATGGTGAAATGCCTTTCCAAATCCTTGAATTTAATTTTATGTAGCTTGAGAGGACATGCAAAATTAATGCATTAAATGACGGTTGGTCAATTTGATTTGTCCATATTTCTTTGGTTTCCATTCTTGCCACCTTCCTTAGGAAACTCCTAAAAACACTCGTTGGCTCATTAAAAACCCACTTGGGGACTGGGAATTATCCCATGCCAAAAAAGATGCTACCTGACAGATTAATTATCTTCTTCCACTGAACCTCGGGCACATGGTTGCTTAGAAACATTTGGCGGTGGATCTTTAGAAATATTTTGAGAAGCACACATAACATATTTTAAAACATTCTTTTACTCATTCCCTCTTGCCGACTCTCAGGTGACCACACTGCAGCTCCAAATTTGAAAATGCAAAATAACAAGGGCAGACTTTTTCCTCCATATTTTATTCAAAATTTCGGACTCTGATAGTCCTCAAAAATTATTCTTATTAGGCCGTGAAAAGGGAATATTTACAAAAATCAAAACTTATAATATACTGTACATATAATGGTGATCTGTCCCTTTTACTGGAAATATAATTTTAGGTGAAATGCATTCATCGTGATGGGTAGAACCCATCCATCTTGATATTTTAACTGAAAGGCATCAAATTATTTTTTTGAAATAATTTCAAATGACCCCTCCTAGAACGTGTCAAACTTGTCATGATGTCCTGGTTTCACTTTCTTGACGTTCCATTTTAACACCAGGTCACCTGTTTTGAATTTCTTGAAAGTGGTTTTCTTATGGAACCACCCGACTATTTTCAACATATGTTTTTGATGATGATTGTAGGCATGTTCCCTAGACTCTTCTAGCTATAGAAGTTGCATCAGTAGGGCATCCATTGGATGAAATTCATCTTCATTAACTTGGTTTAGCAATTTCAACGTGGGTATCTCCATATGAATTGGAAAAACAACCTCTTTGCCATAAACCAAAGCATATGGTGATGTATTGATTGATTTCTTGATTGAAATTATGTCGGCCCATAGGGCTTGATTCAGGAGTGAGTGTCAGTTCTTCTTATTATCCTCTAATGTTATTTTTAGTATTCTTAAAATATTCTTATTAGTAGACTCGGCTAATCCATTACCTTGTGGGTAATAATTAGAGGAAGTCTTCAAGTAAATTCCATCTCGACTGGAAAATTCGATAATCTTTGCACTAGTGAAATGAGATCCGTTGTCTATAATCAAAGAGTCTGGTATGCCAAACCTTGTGATTAGACTCTCAAAAAATTCAATCACCACTTCTGAATCAGATTTCTTTGTGGGTACTGCTTCTGCCAACTTAATGAAGTAGTCTATGGCAGTGAGAATGTATTTGTGGCATGATGATGAATTTGGCTCTGTTATACCTATGAAATCCAACCCCAACTGCTAGAATGGTTTCTCGACTTGAATAGATTTTAAGGGCATAGGCACATTCCTATTCCTCCCCACATACCTCTGACACTGTTCACAACTCTGTATCACTTTGTATGCATCTAGGAATATGGAAGGCCAATAACATCTAGCTCTAAGGATCTTTAAAGTTGTGGTTTGGCTTGCATAATGTCCCCCTGAGAGACCCCCGTGAAATTCATCTAACACTTTCTACTTTTCATTATCGGGAATGCATTTCAACAATGCACCATTGATATTAACCCTGTATAACTCTTTTGTTTGAAGGGTATATTTTAATGCTTGGGTTATGAATCTCCTTCTCTAGAAAGAATTCATATCTTTAGGACATAACCTAGTCTAAAAGTACCTCACAAAGTCATCGATCCAACCTGAAATTACTCTGTATTGATGTTGCTCAGTGTTTGCCATGACGGGGTGGTTCTCCCCATATCCACTTGAAGCTTGCTTGGCCAATTCCTGGCACAAAGCTCTCCCTCTGACTATTTTAGTAGGATGTATTTCTACATCATACTCTTGGATGTGAGTCACCCATCCAACTCTTTTTTCATGCAGTTCTCCTTGAATTATGAAGTTCCTTACATCAGGATGAATAACATAAACCATCATCCGACTCTGGGATAAGAAGTGTTTTAGCTTATTCAAGGATTTCATAATTCCATATACTTGTTTTTATATGAAGCTATACCTTTCCTCGTGTTTGTGCATGGTGGAACTCAGAAAGACTATGGGTCTTTCTTCATCATCCATGCCTTTCTGAGTGAGAACTGCAGCATAACTATCTTGTTTTCTGATAGCATATAGAATGAAACCTTAGGAATATTTAGGGTTAACTAGCATAGGAGCTTGAGCGATGGCTTCTAGATTTTTTTGGAAAGATTCTTTCCTTGGATTTGTCCATTTGAAAGGAGCATCCCTTTTCAATAATTCAGTCATTGGTTTAACTGTATGGGCAAAGTATGCAATGAATTTTTTGATGAAATATATTTGCCCAAAGAAGGACTGCAAACCTTTCTTTTTAACTAGAAGCAACAAATCAAGAAGTGCCTTCACTTTATCAGGGTCAATTGAAAGCCCAGATTTAGAAATAACATGCCCAAGGAGTATTCCTTATTCCACAACAAAAATAGACTTTTTAGGATTTAATGATATTCCAAATTCTCTACATTTATCAAATACTTGCCGTAGATGAGTGGCATGGTCTTTTTTGTTGTGAGAAAATACAATCATGTCATCTAAATAGATGACAATAATTTTGTTTGCAAGCTCCCCAAAAGCTACCATGGCTCTTTGAAAATTTGCTCTTGTGTTAGATAATCCAAAGGGCATCCTTTGGTATGCAAATTTTCCCCACTTAGTGGTGAATGCAATCTTATATTGATCTTCATTTCTCACCCAAACTTGATTGTAACTAGAGAAGCCATCTAACAGAGAAACAATTTCTACTCCTACCACAGTATGAAGGATTGTGTCAATATGGGGTAAAGGATAGTGATCTTTTAAAGAGGCTCCATTCAAATTTTTGAAATCGACGTAGTCTTATTTCTCCATTTTTCTTGCATATTGGGACCAAATTTGCCACCCAGGTAGCATGCTTGATTGGGTATACTATCTTAGCCTGTAGGAGTTTTAACAACTCTTGTTTCATTAAGGCTTCAATTTTAGGATTCACAGGCCTTTGATTTTGCCTAAAAGGTTTAGCTCCTTCCTCTAGTTCGATGGTATGCTGAATGACCTCTTTCCTATACAATCTTAGATCACTATAAGTCCAGGCTATTATATCCGGATACTCTTTACATAACCATTTTATTTTCTCTAGTTATACTTCTGTACAATCGATCCCCACTTTGATCATCTTGCCTAGTTCTAGTTCTACTTATTTATACCAGCATTCATCTACCTTGATCCTTTGACCTACAGCTCTGTCACTATTATCAAAAAGGCTCTCTAGGGTGATCATTCCCTTGGGGATATGATTTTTTTTTAGTTGAATAAGGCTCTCTTCATCCTCTTCTTGTAACACTCTATCTGTAGAGCAATTCATCTCATGAATCAAAAAATCCAAGATCTGCTCATAGTTCTCAAATAATTGCCAAAAAATGTCCTTGTCGGGCACAGAAGGCCTACATATAAGTTTGACTATTTTAGACTTCTGAATAACATTACTGACTAGGAAAAAAATGAATCCTACTAAAGCTAACAGGTCTGCATGTATATTATTCTCTCTGGAAATGGATTTCATGTTTAGTGCTTCAAAATTTTCCAATAGATCCAACACTTTGTTTTTGTAAGCCCTTAGGTAATGTTGCTTACAAATGCATTTGCTAGTAACCTATTTAATAATTGGCTATGAATCTCCATAGATCAGCAGCTGTTTTGCACCTAGTTTTTTAGATTTCCTAAGTCCCAAACACAAAGCTTCATATTCAGCTGCGTTATTGGTGCAACTCCATGTCAACCTATATGAAAAGACTTTTTCTTTTCCATTAGGTTAAATCAAAACAATTCCAGCTCCTGCTCCATTTTTGTACCTTGACCCATCAAAGTACAATTTCCATAACTGGTTGGCCAAATCACCTGTTTTAGGGACAACAACAGGGAGATTTTTTGGTTTCTCAATGGAATAGCTTCCCATTTTTGTCTCTACCATAGCATTGAAGTTCTTCATTGAAAACTGATCCTCATATTGGAGTTCCTCCAGGGTTTCTTCCATTAAATCGATATTTTCCAATTTTTCAAACATCATGTTGATAGTGGCTGTTTTCTCCAGTATTTCTACATGAAAAGCCAATTTTTTTTCATTGTAGATCTCAACTCTTTTACCTTTGAAAGGTACATCCAAATGAGAATAATCTAGAGATAGATAACCACCCATTTTAGCTGTGAACTCTCTAGATAAACACATATCGAAATATGGTTCTAAGTCTACAAAAACTACCTCTTGTATGATGACTACTTTTGGTATTCTGTGGAGTTGAATAGGGATATATTTGATCACCTCGATAGATTTTACTAGAGTACCATCTAATTGCAACACACCAATATGACTCTGAGTATATTCCATCCCCATTATGTCATATACGATTTTTGGCATCACCGTAGTTGCGGCCCCTGAATCAATCATGCAATTGTGAACTATCCACCCATCCATTTGCAAAGATAGATAGAATGGGGGCAGTATGTTTTTCCCAGAGGTTGAAATAACATTTGCTTGTATAAAATTTGAGAAGGAGGTATCATTCTTTAAATTTAGGGATTCTTGGAGGAGGTCAATCTGACCAAGAATTTGCAGTGCATCATACATGCTTATTATGAAAGAAGTCATCTTTATTTCTTCTGAAATGTTGAATGAAAGGGTTGTAGCTGGGGATACCTCACAACTTTTCTCCTTTCCACTAGTCGATGTGTCATATCTATCTCTATAGACATGCGTGGCTTCTGTTCTTTGTATTTTTGTCAATGAAGGAAATTTGAGTCTTTCCTTTGCTTGCTCTTGAGTCTTGCTCCATTTTCTAGGAGGAAATTCTTTTATTGGTGTAGTTGTAGAAGTCTGAGTAGGGTCAAAACATCCTTTTTCATTAGATCGGTTTTTTTGGGGAGTAGCCCTGGGGGCAGGAGGAAAACTTAGTGGTTGGAGTTCCTTAGGGTCAACTTGTAATGAATTTTTTCCTGATATTGTTAGGACTGAGACTTGTTCCATGGATGGCATTGCCAAATTATGGTGGACTTATCTTATTATGTTCACTTGTCCCTTGTCGGTTTCTTTGGCTCTCTCATTAATAACCGCTTGCACATGATGTTGATGAATCATGCATGAATATTCTCCATGAGGATCATTGCAAGTGGTACACCAGTAATCATAATTAGTGGGTTCTCCATTATCTCTTGTCTTATTCACATACACAACATTTTTTATATCTTACCATCTAACACTCGTTGAAGCACCATATTTTTGTATCTGTGGAAATATTTTTGCTTGGAGATTTCGTTCAGCTTCCATATTTTTCATGGATGCCATTTCATTTGACAATGTTTTCATTGTATCAATTATGGTCATGTCCTGTTCATTCGGGGGAGCTGATGCAAGGTTCGGGGATGGTAATGCAAGGAGTGTAGGAGGCATAGCTATAGATGGGAGAGCCTACATTGATGGGAGTACATGCAGTTTAGAAATTGACGCTTGGGAAAGTTCTAGTATAATTGGCAATAAAATATTTGATGGATATTTCTTTGTAGCGATGAGATCAGCTTCACCCTTTGCTACCTCTAGATAGATATTAGGAAAAGTGGTTACACAGGATTGCCTTATTATCATACTGAGATCTGAATCAAAAGCCCTTAAATAATAGCATATAGCTTGTTCTTTCATGGGTTTTATACCCTGAGGTACTCTATCACGAGTTCTAGTAAATTTGATGTTGAAATCCTAGATTTCTTCTTGTGGATGCCTCTCAATGATAGTGAATTGATTCAGCAATGTGAAAGGATCCTCATGTATATTAAATTCATCGACCAGACATCAAACAAGAACTACCCAAGAAGTAATGGATCCAATGAGAAGCACTATGTACCAATAGAGCATCTTTCATTTCAAATATATAACCAACAATCTGACCATTACATCTTCCTGAGTGATATTGTAAACAAATGCTAGCAATGATACATATAAAAAATGCTCATCTATTGTTTTGCCTGTTTCGTCAAAAGTCGGCAATGCTGTTAGTGCAGCTTGTGGAATTTGGTTTTGTGCTTCCAATTTCAAAGGACCAGTTTTATTCCACACAAGATGCGCTGAGACAGAGGCAACTGCCATGGTTGCTAAAGGAGTTACAACTACTATAGGATTGCTTGCAGATCCTCCTATAACGGGTGTTAAAAAGGTGCTAATGGTGCCAGGTGGATTTGATCGTGCGGCTAGCATAGGGTGTGCCTTTAGGCTTCCGAGATGTAGCTCAAATAACTCGATGGGTTCTTCAAAGTTTCTAGCTTGGGATATGGTTATCATATGGCTATATAACCAAAAAAATTTAGACAAGGTCTTTATTTTATGGTCTAAATTTTATTGCAACGGAGTCGCCAAGTAGTTTTTTCTTGAGATTTTCAAACAAAATGCTCTAAAGTAAAACACCAAAACTTATATAATACTGTGGGATTTACTAGTTCCATCGGGTGTGCCAAAAACTGTTGGAACAAAATTTTCCTTCGGTTAATAATGTTGTGCCTTAGACTTTGCCAACATTGAATAGACAGACCTTGCTTGAGATAATCTGTCTAATCTCCAGATAAGGTTGGTTCCTTAGATTTTTTTAGAGGAAAGGGAAACAAGAGATAAGGGAAATATAGCCGAAACTAGAACTTTTCTCATGGTACAGATTAGACAACAACTAAAAAATGATGATGTAGATTACTATATTTAGAGTTTCTTTATATCTTCCTATAGAAAACATGAATTCCTAAGTGCAATTTTAAATGTTCGTCTAAATACATGTAAATATATTTAATATTCAACTCTAGAGATAAGGTTTATACATGCGCAGTTAAGATTTCAGAATAGAAACATTATAAAACTTAAAATGAATAAAAGTTAAAAACCAGATACATACACTCGCATACAAAATTTCAGAAACTAGAGGAAGAATATCTCTTATTGCTTGTAATCCAGTAACATGTACATCAAGTCTATAAACATCCAAGAGCCAACCTCTTTCATGATCAACTCACTCCTATTTATACCCTAAAAAGAGTATCTTATACCATGTACATTTAATTTCCTTAATCAATTACAAGTAATTATCTACAGTTTCTAAGAATATACAACAAATTTCCTATAGATTAGATAGATTTCCTTCTAGCCAAAATTTAGATGAGCCTGTTATTCTGCAATCATCCAGCAGACCTACCATATTATAATCAACTGAGCATTCTTCAGAAATCAGCACATGATGTCAGTGCATGCCCCAATTGCCAAAAATATACTTTGTTTCTCTACAGCATGTATGTCGCGAAATCATGACATTATACCTTTGTGAAGCCATCTTTAATTTTTTATTTAGCAAAAACTAGACATGTGAAATCGCAACATTTTTGTCTTCAACTTGATTCTTCTTTTTGCACCACAAAAATTGACCATGTCGCGAAATCGCGACACTTCTGCATCCTTAGCTCTTTGTCATGGTTTTGACCATGAAATTACGACATGTCGTGAAATCATGACACTTCCGCATCCTTAGCTCTTTGTCTTGGTTTTGACAATGAAAACATGACATGTCATGAAATCGTGACACTTTCGCCTCCTTGCTCTCTCTTGTTGCTTTTGGCTACGAAAAATGGACGTCACAAAATCGTGACACTTTTAGTCTCTATAGCAATTTTGCTATTCTTCTGGCAAAAATAAGCCATGTCGCAAAATCGTGAAATTCTCCCTGACTTTTATCCTTTTATTGATGGACTTGGTGAAAATGGGCAATGTCACGAAATCGCGACTTTTTCCTTTGCTTTCCCTCTTTGTTGTTTTTCATCGCGAAAAATCGACATGTCGCGAAATCACAACACTTTTCTTCCTTAGTGTATTTTGCTTTTTATTTATTCTTTAGCATATGGGCTACTTCGGTCTTCTTTGAAAATATGCAAAAAAGGTGCATCATCTATTTTTTGTAGTTAGTTACTTTTTGACTAACAGCACCTTAGGACTCTACAACTTTTGATCTCAACCTTAGCTACACTATTTCTTCCTAAAGCACCATTTACTTGCTATTTGTGCAAATCTAGACCAAGTTTGCATTTAAATTAATATTTTTAGGATAACTTCTCCCCAAAATGTGTTTGAAATGAGTAGAATTTGTGCTTAAGGAGTAGATATCTATAATGGTTCTTGGTGAGCACCCAAGATAAAATGTACCTAAAGGGATCTTGGAGAAATTAGTCGACAAAATTTGGTTGCTAGAAAACCATAGGAAGGAACTGGCCTGTATGTTCACATTATAAAAAAGTGGGGATGAAAAGGACCCTAGTATCACACAAGATAGGCTCTCAAAGGAAAAAAAACAATAGGATTGGAATAAATTTATTGAAAATGACAATTTAGGTTGCTTAACGAAGGAAAATATTTTTTTTTACAAAAAAAAGCTTAGGGAAGGGCATACAATAGAAGTTATAGACTACACATCCAAAAATAAAACAACAACAATTTCTTAATTCAAATTTGTAATATTTATCATCCCTTGTTTGAACCAAACTAGGTTGAGGGGAGAGGATACTCTCTTTGAGCCAACACAATGGATTTGATATCAAATGCTAACTCTATATTATACCTTAATATCACAAAATAGACACAAACATAAATATAGATAACAAGTCATAACATGACTAGATAAAACTCAAATTCCTCAACAATTGTTATGCATTATAAAGTATATATAGCACAAGAGGAAGAGTCAAGTTGGTGATACAGGTCATCATGTGAAACCCAAATGACACTTGTCATGTGTAAAGTACACACATGTCATGGTAAGAATGGGTAAAGTACACATTATTTTATTTCTAACAAGAGATATATATTATGTGTGAAATATAAAAGGACAAATCTCTCGATTTTGTGAGGATAACAATATCAAGTATTGAATGGTCGTATTCTAAGGTTATATTATGGAAATAAAACTTCATTTATTGTATCTAATTATGAGAAATGTATATGAAGACTATAACGAAGGTCTTGTTTATATGCTCAATATTATTGTGAGTTTCTATATTGAAACATTCCTAGTTTTTTTCTTGATAAGAGTAAGAAAAGGGTTTTGAAATGGTCCCTTATATTTTTACAAAGAGGTTTGAAAGCTAAAATACTAAAAAATGGGACAAGATTCCAACCTATTCCAAGAATACCAACAAGAAATAAAATGCAGTCCATGAATTAGGATTGATATACAAACCAACCAAAATAACAAAATATTTATGTTATGTGAGCCACTTGTACTCCAACCAAATTACATGTGAAGGTAAAAAAAGTTAATTAGAGGTAATTTATGTTTCCAAATCTCAGTTTGCTTGAGTTTTTTCAAATATCACTCTATTTGAGTTTCTTAAACATTGTTATTTTATGAATGTTATATTGATCAAAGATCTTTTATGAATTAATATTTTTATTCATAATTGATCTTAGATATTAGGACCTAATATTTAATCTAGCTAAAAATCTATCAAGAAATTCCCTATATACTTAAAATTTATTTGTTTTAGGATTTATTTCTGGTGATAGTGACAAATAAGATAAGAAATAGAGTGAAAAAATAAAAAGTATGATGTTTATATCTCTCCCTTTCAATTTATAGAGTCAAATCCTAGACATCCTTATTAAATCTAAAGGCGTGATTAGTACCAAATTCTATGAGTGTGCTTAAGAACATGTAAAACTGAAATAAATAGCTTCAAATGTTTTTGAAGGTGTTGGTCACCGCAAGAGACACATATTTTTTGAAAATTATTTTATTACTCTCTTTCAATTTTGTAAAATATTCCCTATAGTCAAATTTGCATTTTTTTTAAAGAGTTGCAGGATATTTTAAAATAAAAATTCCTTTCAAGGGTAATAAAAAAATATTGTCTTTGGTGGTTTTTGATTCCTTGACTTCTATTTTTAATAATCCATACTTTATTCTAGCTTACCAAATTTATTAAAAGAAATGTGAATCTAACATTTAAAAAATAAAGGTAATATTAGCAAAAAAAATTGTAGAAATTTGAACATGAGAATTTTAATATAAAAATTTTCACCTTTACCAATGTTGCTAGTCACCTTTGTCTGATTTGGAAGCTCTTTCACTTTGAGCTATTCACTGGACAAAGGAACCTTCCTCTAGTGCTTTTATATTATTTATTTTTAATTTTTAAAGAATGGTAACTACAATATATTACCTCTTCTATGTCAAACAAATCATAGTCAAAGCTTAGCGACTCCATTTTTTTTAAGGGTTAATAAATCTATTTCCTAATAGGCCTAATGAATCTCTTTTTTGATAGACTCAATGAAGGGATCCTCATCATCATAATACTAGACATATCATGGATTTAGGTAACATATTATATCTTGATATCTCATAGGTGTATTACCAACTAGTTGCTACTATGTATGTCTACCAAGTATACCATGGGTAAGCTTAGAGGAGAAATTGGATTCCCTAATGTCATGTTTACTAGCCCATCAACTTTACCAAAAAAATGTATTGCTAAAAGTGCATTAGTTTTGAAAATAGATTATATTTAAAAATATTGATGGGTCAAATAGAAACCTCAAATTTAGAAGGAGAGGATTCTCAAAGGAAGGATAATTTGAATGGAAAATGTTTTAATGAATTTGTTGAATTCATGGAAACAAACCCAAAGAATATCAATGAGAAAGGGTATATCTATATCTTGAGGAATATATTTTATGTATTTAATAAGAATGGATATAAAAAAATTTAACAAAGGAATTGTAGAAGGTTTTCTTGATCATGGACAAGAATTCATAGTAAAGGAGTGTCAACAAGTGATAGAAGATGTTAATTATGATGGGAATATATGATATGTATTTCATGACACCAATGGCTAGAAGGCCTCAACATGATCAATGTATGTATGCTCTAATACTAATGATGATGGATTGAGCGCAAAATAGAATTATTCAAAATTAAACAATCAAATGCTATATAGATATTTATACAATATGATGTCTTTTGGAGTCTCTAGACACTCCATTTATTGTCTCTTCAAGTTTCTAGTGACTAAATAGTGTAATACTTTTCAAAAATTTAATGTATAGAGAAAGAAAAACCTATCATCCAACATATTTTTAAAAATAATCATAATAAAAAAATATTTGTAAGCTTCAAGAAAAATGAGTCTTTCTATGAATAGGACAATAACATGATATATCAAAATATTCTAATAAGTCTTGACATTTCCTTTTATTTTATGCCTTTCAAACATATTAGAGGATAAAATATGAGCTAAAATCATATCATTTTCATTTGATCACTTAAATGTCAATAGAATGCATCTAGAGGCAATAGCATCCCAAAGCAAGTGTTCTTGATCCAAGTTCATTACACAAATGACCATTGCAATTTTCAAATAATTTGTTGCCTTTTCGACCTTATGAGAACCATTTTTTTAGTTTAAAAATTTTAAAAATAAGAACTAAAATTAATTTTTTATTTTAGAATAATTCAACAACAACAATAATAATAACAATAATATTTCTTTGTAAGGGATATTTAATTATCTAATTTTTAATTTTTATTATGTAAGTATTTTTTATTTATTAATAGGTTAATAAGGGGATTCAAAGGGCCTCATATATTTTATATAGTCTTCCTTACAAATAGATCATAAAATATAAAGAAAATAGGATGCCAAGTCCATTTGAACTATTAATAATCATAAAAAACCAACTTAAAGCACTTGATAAAGAAACATACAAAATACACCATCAATAACAAGAATAACTAGACAATAGTTGACTTTACATACATAACAATCTACCACATATAGACTAGGACTAGGTCACCCATAACAGTCTACCCTAAGAGCTCATCCCCCAAATTTAGGTTTTTCTAATTGGAAAGTGAACATCATTGGGCTGCTTTGGCTTCTCCTTAGCCATAAATTTTAAAATTTGAAGTGGAAAATTATCTTCCCATATAATAATATTCTAAGCTTCCACCCCCATGTTTACCTGTAAATCTACAGCTCCATTCCTCTTCTGATAAACATGCTTTAACTAAATGTTGTGATAAGACTATAGGATATTTTTTATCCCCATAACCATATTTGCAATGCTCCAACCACCTTCCTATATTTATTTATGAATATTTGTAAGTTTTAGAGAGTCCTCTTCCACAATAATATTGGACTCGATGAATAGAAGTTCAACAAAGTCTTGCACAAACATCCTCATAGAATCCCTAAAAACTCCACCCACACCAATTTGCCCTAGGTTCCATTTCATAGTGCCATCCACATTTATTTTGATCCACCCATATATAGGAGGTTCCCAATTAAATTCCAACCTTAAATACCTCAACAAATTCACATAGAAAAAAGGCTTCAAGTTATAGCAAACAACAATGGCTTCCTCGAGTCTACTTTAAGCTATTTCAAGAAAGTATAAGGTCTGAGATTTCTCCACAACATTAAGGAAATTAAAAGAAATTATATAATCCTCTCTTTTATTATTTTCAAAAGCCTTGTTATTATGCTCCTTCCAAATTTTCCAAAGAAAGTGGGGAGACAAAACCTCAAAAGATCTTTCAATATACCAGTGTTGAAAAATTATATAGCTACTCAACTAATGATTTTATTTATTAATTTTGAAATATTATATCACACAAATTAAGGTGTAATTTTAAAATAATGTATGACACATAATAGTACGGATCATATTATTGGATGTATATCTTAAGTCATAGTTTTATTAATCTATTATTTTTTATCATCACAAAAGTTCATGCTTATTAGATTTACCAATCACCTTAATAAATGCTAATTAGGATTGAAGACTGATTAAATAGAGCATATTATATTTTAATATTTGAAGGGAGAGTGGGACACTAAATATCATGAGAGGAATTGAGGAAGAATAGGCATAAAGTTGACCTTCCATGAACCTTTGTTCAGAAATCATAAATTAGGGATGTGTTGCCACATTAAATCCATTATAATTTTTTTATAATGAGATCCACATTATCTTTATTTTTTTTTGTTATACTATATGACTTATATTTTTATGGTCATTGTTATTTATTTTTACTATAATAAAATCTTAAAGTTATTTTCAAAATTTTAAAAGTCTAGTCTTACATCCGAAGAAAATTTTATTTTAATGATGATTTTGAAAATGTTTGAAGTGTTGATAGGTAAAAACTTATAGAGTAAAATATTGATAAGGAATTAGGACTTATATTAAATAGAATCCATATAATAGAATAAATCATGCCATATATGGGAGAAATACTAAGTTGAAAGTACCACTATTGGAAGAAAAATATTTGTTAGAAGATATTTTTGTAATTTGAGTAAACCTTCCAATAAAGAATTTTTCTGCTAAGTATAATATCACCCAAATAGATCTTGGGGAAGAGGAAACTGAAGGAGTAGAAACCAAAATAAGGAGAAATTTAAAGGTTATGGTATATATTAATGAAATAGAAGAAGAACTATGTACAAAAAATATCCAAATCACTTTAGAAAATAAAATTAAGGTGATTAAATCTATGAAGCATTTCTTTAGAATATTACCAAAAATGGTTCATAGACCCAAAATTTAACACTAAAAAGATACATGGATATTTTAGTGGGTTTATCTCTATTCAGTCATCACTTTAGCAAAAGTTCACAACCATAAATTTTAATTTCCAATGAATTTCAATTTATGACAATGATATGATTCAAAAATCATTTCATTAGATTGAGGTAGTTGTTATATTAACTAACTCAAGAATTGTTTAATTGTATTTTAGATCCTCTATTTTAGGAAGAAATATAGAATAACTTGGGATTAGCTCAAAATTCCTTTTACTTTCATCGTAGTTTAAAAACAAGTACTTGATTTCTATTAGTTTTTTCTTGCATGTTTATCGTTCTATATTTGATTCAAGTTTAGACAAGTTAATATTAACATTGCTTTTGAGGAGATGTTTTTCCTCTATTTTTTTGATAAGTTAAAATTTTATTAAAAGTAGGTTTTGAAAGGGGCCCCAAAACCTTTTTACAATAGGTCAGTAGACCAAAAAAAGGCCAAAGGAAATTCCAAAGGAAAGGTCAAAGGATAGGCCAAAGGAAATTCCAAAGGATAGGCCAAAGGATAGGCTAGAGGAAAAGTACAATAAAATCCTACCCAAAGTAGAAAAAGAAAAAATCCCACCGAAGTAGGAAAATTAAACTAGGAAAATTTTAAAAACTCCTATCCAAAGCAAGGAAAATAAAAACCTCACCCATCAAAAATTTGAAAATCCCATCTAGTAGGAAATTTGAGAATTCTCGCATATGCAAGAAGAATACAATTTTGAAAAATCTCGCTCAGGGAAAAATCAGAAACTGGTATCCTACCAAGGAAAAATTAAAAAACAAAACTACTAAGCAAGAAATTCACCCTATACAGTCGAATGGAGCAAAGGAACCATTATGAAGGATCATCCCACCTAGGGAAGGCTAGAATACACACTGAGTAAGAAAACCACCTTGAACAACTGGATGGACCAGAGGAACCACCATGAAGGATCATCCTATCTAGGGAGGGCCTAGATACACCTCGAGATGTAGGAAATAAGGACCATAATAGCATCCCACACTGGTCCTAGAAAATGAAGTAGCAAATTAGAGGATTTCCATAGGCCATGAAATTCCCTTGCATATAAGGTTGAGCTACGTGAAAACCATTGGAAATAAAGGAATCAGAGGCAGAACCATAAGCCACAATAAAGGTATGGTAAGGTCCTAGGGAATCCAAACTAAAGGAGCCATAGGGTTAACAAGTTGTAGACAACAAACACAGGTCCACCGAAGACCAAAATATGCAAAGTAAGAAATCCTAGATAACCTCTAATTCCATCATTGAACGACTTTTGGAAACCAAAAAAGAAAGACCAATGGGATATCAGTAGTAAGCAAAGTATAGGCCTCATACAAGCCAAGAAAGATACGTTGAGAACCCATCAAGTAAACCAAAATCAAGAACCTGAAGATTAGATCCACATAAAATAAGCACGTGGTCCCCCCAAGACCAAAAGGATATTGTAAAAACCTACTCAAGAAGCACCAATATGTAGTTAAACCACTCTCCAAAAGCTACGATGCACCATATCTGAAGAACCACTAAAACTCAGCTCCAAGTAGAAACCTACAACAAACATGGGACAAAATAGAGATCATCAGGGAAAAGGATCCCTAAAGCATCACAAAAAACCTAGGGATGTCCTATAATAGAGGCACATGAATGAAACTCTCATTCATCTTGGGAAAGGGGTAGACAAAAGGAAAGGTGGCCTCCCACCCCAAGGATATCTTGTGCAACACTAGAAAACCAAGAAGGAAGGGTCATGTCTCGAAACTGGGATAGAAAAAGGGGAGGGGGAAGTAGGGAAGTGGATCGAGACATCCTGTGGTATGTCCCCAGTAGTACAACACTCTAATATGTTTTTCCTCTTTTCATGACTATGAGTGCTTTCTATTTATATAAAATTAGAAGTAAAATCTTAGTGAATAGGTTCTAGTGATTGCTAGTTTTAAAATTATTTATTTATATGCTTAATAGAATTTAATTATT